>JAGIQG010000032.1:2782088-3180853 GCA_024679065.1 Sphyrna mokarran
CATGATGCTGCGGCTCCTAAATTCAACCCCCCTACCCATAAAAGCTAAGACTCCATAAGCCTTCTTAACAACTTTATCCACTTGACTGCCTACTTTCAGGGATCTATTGACACATACACCAAGATCCTTCTGTTCCTCAACACTATTAAGAGCCCTACCATTAGCCCTATACTCTACACATTTATTGTTCCTGCCAAAGTGCATTACCTCACACTTTTCCACATTAAACTCCATTTGCCACCTCTCGGCCCAGCTCTGCAACTTGTCCAAGTCACTCTGTAAACTAAAACACCCCTCTTCACTATCTCCCACACCACCAACTTTAGTATCATCTGCAATTTACTGATCCATCCTCAATACCCTCAATCCAGATCATTTTATAAAAATTACAAACAGCAGGGGGCCCAAACAGACCCCCTGAGGCACACCACTCCGTCACCGAACATCCACGATGAATATCCCCATCAACCACCACCCTCTGTCTTCTATCTGCCAGCCAATTTCTAATCCAATTAGCTAAATCACCCTCTATTCCACACATAGGTTGGACTAGGAAACTACAGGGTCTGGGAACATCTGAAATAGAACATAGAACATAGAACATAGAACACTACAGCACAAACAGGCCCTTCGGCCCACAAGTTGTGCCGAACACATCAAAACCTACCCAGCCATAGACCTATCTATAACCCCCAATCCCATTGGATCCCATATACTCATCCAGAAGTCTTTTAAAAGACCCCAGCGAGTTCGCCTCGACCACCACCGACGGCAGCCGATTCCATTCACTCACCACCCTCTGAGTGAAAAACTTTCCCCTAGCATCCCCTCTGTACTTGCTTCCCTGCACCTTAAATCTGTGCCCTCTCATCGCGACCATTTCAGCCCTGGGAAATAGTCTCTGAGAGTCCACCCTATCTATTCCTCTCAACATCTTGTAAACCTCTATCAGGTCACCTCTCAACCTTCGTCTCTCCAGGGAGAACAGTCCCAGCTCCCTCAAGCTGTCTTCATAAGGCATGCCTCCCAATCCAGGCAACATCCTTGTAAATCTCCTCTGCACCCTTTCAATAGCTTCCACGTCCTTCCTATAGTGAGGCGACCAGAACTGCGCACAGTACTCCAAGTGTGGTCTGACAAGGGTCCTATAAAGCTGCAGCATTACCTCCTGACTCCTGAACTCAATCCCTCGATGAATGAAGGCCAGTACACCGTAAGCTTTCTTAACCACATCCTCCACCTGGGAGGCCGATTTGAGAGTCTTATGGACCCGGACCCCAAGATCCCTCTGCTCTTCCACACAGCTAAGACTCCTACCTTTGATAGTGTACTTATTCATCCCGTTGGATCTGCCAAAATGGACCACAACACATTTATCCGCGTTGAAGTCCATCTGCCACTTCTCCGCCCAGTCTTGCATCCTGTCGATGTCATGCTGCAACTTCTGACATCCCTCCAGACCATCCACAACATGTGGATGGCACAAATGTGGAGCTTATTCAAGGAGCAGCTGCTGCGAGTCCTTGATAAGTACGTCCCTGTCAGGCAAGTAGGAAATGGTCGAGTAAGGGAACCTTGGTGTATGAAAAAAGTTAATTCGCTGGTTAAAAGGAAAAAGGAGGCTTTTGTCAGGATGAGGATTGAAGGCTCGGTTAGTGCAATGGATAGCTATAGATTAGCCAGGAGGGAGCTAAAGAGTGAGTTGAGGAGAGCTAAGAGGGGACATGAGAAGACTTTGGCTGATAGGATAAGGAGAATCCTAAAGCTTTCTTTAGATATGTTAAGAATAGAAGATTGGTTAGGGCACAAGATTAGGGCCAGTCAGAGACAGCAGTGGGAAGTTGTGCGTGGAGCCTGAAGAGATTGGAGAGGCACTGAATAAATATTTCTCTTCGGTATTCACGCAGGGAGATGTAAATGTAGTTATGGAGAACACTGAGGTACAGGGTTGCAAACTGGAAAGTATTGAAGTAGATAGGGAGGATGTGCTAGATATTCGTGAGGGTTTGAAGTTGGATAAGTCCCCTGGGCCGGACGGGATTTACCCTAGGATTCTCTGGGAGGCAAGAGAGGAGATTGCAGAGCCTCTGGCTCTGATCTTCAGGTCGTCGTTGGTTACGGGTGTGGTTCCGGAGGACTGGAGGATAGCGAATGTGGTCCCATTGTTCAAGAAGGGGAAGAGAGACCTTCCAGGGAATTATAGGCCAGTGAGTCTTACTTCTGTTGTGGGCAAGGTATTGGAGAGAATTATTAGGGATAGGATTTATAGTTATTTAGAGAGAAATGAATTGATTGGGGATAGTCAGCATGGTTTTGTGAAGGGTAGGTCGTGCCTTACTAACCTTATTGAGTTTTTTGAAAAAGTGACCAAAGACGTGGATGGGGGTAAGGCAGTTGATGTGGTATATTGGACTTTAGTAAGGCGTTCGATAAGGTGGCCCATGGAAGGCTTCTGCAGAAAATGCAGATCTATGGATTAGAGGGTATTTAGCACTAATTGGATTAGGAATTGGCTAGCAGATAGAAGACAGAGGGTGGTGGTTGATGGGAAGATATTCATCGTGGAGTTCGGTTACAAGTGGTGTGGACCTCAGGGTCTGGTTTTGGGGCCCCTGCTGTTTGTAATTTTTATAAATGATCTGGATGAGGGTATTGAAGATGGATTAGTAAGTTTGCAGGTGACACTAAAGTCGTGGAGTGGTAGATAGTGAAGAGGGGTGTTATAGTTTGCAGAGAGACTTGGACAAGTTGCAGAGCTGGGCCGAGAGGTGGCAAATGGAGTTTAATGTGGAAAAGTGTGAGGTAATGCACTTTGGCAGGAATAATAAATGTGTAGAGTATAGGGCTAATGGTAGGATTCTTAATAGTGTTGATGAACAGAGGGATCTTGGTGTATTTGTGCATAGATCCCCGAAAGTAGGCAGTCAAGTCGATAAGGTTGTTAAGAAGGCATACGGAGTCTTAGCTTTTATTGGTAGGGGGATTGAATTTCGGAGCCGCAACGTCATGTTGCAACTGTACAAAACTCTAGTGCGGCCGCACATGGAGTATTGTGTGCAGTCTGGTCCCCACATTATAAGAAAGATGTGGAGGCATTGGAGAGGGTACAGAGGAGGTTTACCAGGATGTTGCCTGGTATGGAGGGCAGGTCTTATGAAGAGAGGCTGAGGGATTTGAGGTTGTTTTCGTTAGAAAGAAGGTGCTAAGAGGAGACCTTATTGAAACATATAAGATGATTAGAGGTTTAGATAGGGTGGACAGTGATAGCCTTTTTCCTAGGATGGAGAAAGCTAGCACGAGGGGACACAGCTTTAAATTAAGGGTGATAGTTATAGGACGGATATCAGAGGTAGGTTCTTTACCCAGAGGGTGGTTAGGGAGTGGAATGCCCTGCCTGCGTCAGTTGTAGATGCGCCAAGTTTGGTGGTGTTTAAGAGGTTAGTTGATAAGTTTATGGAAGAGAAGGGAAGGTCGTTGCTTTTTTCATAATTGGTCGGCGCAACATCGAAGGCCAAAGGGCCTGTTCTGCGCTGTAGTGTTCTATGTAGGTAGGTTCTTTACTCAAAGAGTGATTAGGGAGTGGAATGCCCTGCCTGCAGCTGTTGTAGATGCGCCAAGTTTGGTGGCGTTTAAGAGGTTAATTGATAAGTATATGGAAGAGAAGGGAATGGTTTAGTTTGGAGGAGCATTGCTTTTTATTTTGGTCGGCACAACATCGAAGGCCGAAGGGCCTGTTCTGTGCTGTAATGTTCTATGTTCTATGTTCTATGTTCTATGTTCTAGAATCCATGGTTGCTTGATGGCCACCACTAACACAATGGGCCAAAGGGCCTCATTCTGTGCTGTAAAATTTTATGATTCAGTGAAATCCTTCAAAGGAACTCCGGCATTTTGAGATAGAGGGATATTCCGTCAAAGGAAAGCCCTTCTCAGTGATTCAATGAATCAGCTCTGTTATGATGCTAAAAGTGGTCTTTATTGTGTCAGCACGATATATTGTATGACATGTGCAGTGTTATACGTCACACTCTCACAGCGCTGTTAGTAAAAATACAAAACCAATCCTTCTGTTGAGATGAACTGTTACCTGTTCAAATCCTACTGGATGTGAGCAGGGAACATAGTGGATAGGCATATGGATAACATTGGAATAGTTTAGGTTAGAGGGTCATTAGATTGGCTTCACTGGTCGGCGCAACATCAAGGGCCTGTATGCGCTGTAATGTTCTATCTTCTAGGTAGACCTCTGTCAGGAAGTTGAGAATCAGAAGTATGGGTAAGGGCTGGTGAGGTGGATGGTTGGAGAAGACTTTGACTGTTCCGGGCTACCCAAGGCCAGGCTGTTTGTAGATACTAGCTGTGACATTAAATGGGTGCAGAAGTGAATGAACCGAAGGCTGCGTGTCTTAGACATCGAGATTGTACATAAAAATAAACCTGTTTTCTCATTTCATAAGGACATAAGAAATAGGAGCAGGAGTAGGTCCTTGAGCCTGCCCCACCATTCAATAAAATCATGGCTGATCTGCAAGTGGATCAGTTCCACTTACCCGCCTGCTCCCCATAATCCTTAATTCCCTTATCAATCAGGAATCTATCTATCTGTGACTTAAACATATTTAACAAAGTAGCCTCCACTGCTTCAATGGGCAGAGAATTCCAGAGATTCACTATCCTCTAAGATAAGAAATTCTTCCTCAACTCTGTTCTAAATTGACTCCCCCTTATTTTGAGGCTGCACCCTCTATTTCTGGTTTCCTTTCTAAGTGGAAAGAATCTCTCTACCTCTACCCTGTCTAGCCTCTTCTTTATCTTATACATCTCTATAAGATCCCCCTCTAAACTCCAACGAGTACAGGCCCAGTCTACTCAATCTCTCGTCATAAGCTAACCCCCAATTTTCCAGGGACAAAAGGAAAGCTTGAGTGCTCCATCCAATATTCATGACTGCAGACTAACTGGAGTCAGCACCAGAAAGAGGTTTCGTTAAATGGATGAATGAATTGATTTGATTCATTATTGTCATCAATATTGATATGCAGTGGAAAATATTGTATCTACCGTGCTATATAGACAATGCATACCATTCATGGAGTACATAGAGGAGATGGAAAAGAGCGGGTGCTTAATATAGTGTTGCAGTCATAGCTAAGGTGTAGACAAAGATCTACACCTTATAATATAATATAAGGCAGGTCCAATCAAAAATCTGAAAGCAGTGGAGAAGAAGCTGTTCCTTTCCCCTATACCGATTTCCTTCAGCTCATGAAAACTTGTTTCTCCCAGAACTTCTGCTACACTATTCATATTTTCTTTTGTGAAGACAGAAGCAAAGTATGCATTTATTTCCACAGCCATTTCTTTATTCCCCGTTCTGAATTTTTTCCTTGCTGAGTGTAACATGAGTTTTTGTCAATCTTTTTCTTTTTATATATCTATAGAAACTTTTGCAGTCAGTGTTTATGTCCTCTGCTGGCTTACTTTCATCCTCTATTTTCCCTTCTTAATCAATCTCTTGGTCCTCCTCTACTGTCCCCAATCCATTGCTTTTTCTTGCCAATTTGTAGACACCTTCTCTGAATCTGATACTATTTCTAATTTCCTTTGTAAGCCATAGTTTGGCTACAATTCCCTTACCACTCTCGCACCAAACAGTGTTAAACAAATTCTGGAGTTCGCCTATTCATTTCTTAAATGCCTGCCATTGCGTATGCACTGACTTCCCTTTCAGTAATATTTTCCAGTCCATTATGGCCAATTCTTGCCTCATATCATCACAGGTACCATAACTGAGATTCCGGATGCTTATCTCAAAATCAGCTACATCATTATCCACCTTCACAAAGAATTCCACCATATTATGGTCACTCATCCCCAAAGGTTCTTTCCTAACTAGATGGTCAACTAATCCTCACATTGCACAGTACCGATCCAAGATGGCCTATTCTATTATTAATTCCTCAATGTTTGGATCCAAAAAATAATCTCATACGCTCGAAAAATTCTTCCTCTATTGGACTGTGACTGACTTGACTCTCCCAATCCACAAATTTAATTTGTGGATCCACAGATCCACAGATTTAAGTTGCCCATAATCATAGATGTTCCTTTAGCATCGCTGATTTCCTGTCTAATATTTTCCCCAACATTGCTAGTGTGGTTTGGTGGTCTACATAGCAGCCCCACCAATGTATATTTCTGAGCTTGACCCATACACATTCCGCATTATTTTTCCTCAGTATTGTCTCAGTATCTTCTTTAATCAGCAACACCACTTCACAAACTTTTCCTTCCCATCTGTCTAAATACTGAATAGCCCTCTGTTTTTAGTTCCTATCCTGATCACCTCGTCTCTGTAATGGCAGCAATGTCATCCCTCTTTACATCTACCTACACAACTAATTCTTCCATTTTGTGTTGAATGCTCTGAGCATTTAGGTATAAAACCTGAACCGTTTAACATCTCTTGCCCTGTTCCTACAATGTTTTAATCGGTCCTCATCTGACTCCAGCCCTTGATTTCTCTGCCTATCACTTTTCTTATTCTCCTCGCTATCTTTTAGCCTTGATCTTGACTTCCCTCTGCTGTGAACCCTTGCAAAGCTTCCCATCCCCCTGGACATTATTGCGCCGTGGATGACTCCATTTTCAGTTGTGGGGTGTTACATCACAAGCATTGCATCGTATTGCATTACATCACTAGAAATTGTACCTGGCACCAATGGGAATTATATCACTTTGCATTACATAATTCTCATTTTCCTCATTTTGTGACTTTTTTTCACTCATTCCTCCCCTCGCTTCAAAGAAACCCTGCTGTGCAGGGAGAGGCCATTTGGCCCATTGAGTCTGCACCGATCGCATTCCCACTCAGGCCCTACTCCCCTTATCCCTACACATTTATCCTCTAAGCCGTGCATCTCAAGACATTAAGGGGCAATTTCAGCTCGGTCAATCCACCTAATCCGCACATTGTTGGAGGAAACGAAGCATCCTGAGGAAACCCATTCAGACACGAGGAGAATGTGCAAACTCCTCACAAACAGTGACCCGAGCGGGGAATCGAACCCGGGTTGCTGGAGCTGTGAGGCAGCAGCGCTAACCACTGTGCTGCTATGCCCCAATTGCTGTGTAGTTGAAAACATTGTGGTTGACTTCCCACCTTCCCCAGTGACTAATGTCCATTTTTAACAATATCGAGGTCTAAACTGCACATTAAGCACAGTCCGAGAGCATTTGAAGCCCTCCGCTGTCAGTTAGCAATAACCCCCCTCACTTCAGTAACTGCTTCAGCTTTACCTAAGTAATGCTGACCCTAGGAATGCAGATGGATGCGGGGGGTGGAATCTTCCCTTCCTGCCCGCACGCCACGGAATGGGACACAGGTCAGCTGACCTGGGGCAGGATTTTCCAGTCTTGGGGTGAACCTGGCTGCCAAATGCACTCCCCCCCCCCCTCACCCCCCACCACCCCGGGACAAACTTGCTCAGTGAGTGACACAGAACACAGAATAGTACAGCTCAGAAATGGGCCCTTCGGCCCCCAATGATGTGCCGAACATGACATCAAATTAAAACTGATCCCTTCTACCTGCCCTTGATCCATATCCCTCTATTCCTTGCATATCCAAGCGCTTGTTTAAAATCCCCTTAAACGCCCCTAATGTATCTGCCTCCACCATCAGCACGTTCCAGACACCTATCAGCCTCTGTGTAAACAAAACTTGCCCCTCACATCCCCTTTGAACTTCCCCCTCTCACCTTCAGTGCGTGCCCCCCTTGAGTATTAGACATTTCAGCTCTGGGGTAAAAAGATTCTGACTGTCAACTCTATCTATCCCCTCATAATTTTATAGACTTTTTATAGCGCCATAATTTTATAGCGCCAAGTTTGGTGGCGTTTAAGAGGTTAGTTGATAAGTATATGGAAGAGAAGGGAATGGTTTAGTTTGGAGGGGCATTGCTTTTTATATGGTCGGCGCAACATCGAAGGCCGAAGGGCCTGTTCTGTGCTGTAATGTTCTATGTTCTATGTAATGTTCTATGTTCTATGTTCTATGTTCTATCAGCTCTCCCCTCAACCTCCGCCACTCCAGAAAAAACAACCCGAGTTTCTCCAGCCTCTCCTTATGGCTCATATACTCTATATGCATATTACCTATATATCTCACATACAGGTAAATCTCTTCTGTACCCTCCCTAAAGCTTCTACATCCTTCCTGTAATGTGGTGACCAGAACAGAATGAAATACTCTAAATGCATTCTGAGTTTGTCATCACTACATATACTTGTATGTAAGGAACTGGATAATCTAGGTTGAAGATTGCTTTTCCTGTGAGCGTTGCAGCATTGATCTGTATATTGTGATTCAGCCTTCAATCCACTGGTTTTAATCAGCAGGTTGAAGCAGCTTGTAACACGTTGTAAGCATCCATTGTTCCGACGTATTGACCCTTCGATATCCTCGTGGTTTCTGCTCCTCGCACTTGACTTTCTCAGTTAAAGGCAATTTGGAAGATTCAAAGGGATCTCATCATGCCAATATAGTCAGTCACTCTGCATAATAAATGAAGCCCAGCAGATAAGCAAACATTGTAAATAGGCTTGTCAGAAAAGTTGAGACCCATGGAAGAAAACTTGCGATTGGGAATCGGGTGATTGGAGACAGACAGCATGTGGTAAAATGTGTTTATTTTGGATGGGGGAAAGTACGTGATGCTGTTCCCCAGGAGTCAGGTCGAAGCACCCTGCTTTTCCTGATGTATATTAAAGACGAAGACTTGGGCACACAGGGCCACAACTTCACAATTTGTAAATGACACAAAATTAGGAAGCGTGGTGAATTGTGAGGCTTCGTGTTTTGATTTTTTTAATTTTGCTTTTGATGTTTTTAAATTTTGATTTGGTTTATTATTTACGCATATATTGGGATAGAGTGAGAAGTATTGTTTTTTGCTCACAAAAACAGACATAGAGTGCATCAGGGAGAAGGAAAGAAGAAGGTACCCAATGTCACTCTCATGGCTAGGGTGTAGAGAAAAATCAACTTCATGTAAGGTAGGTCCATTCAACAGTCTGACGGCAGCAGGGAAGAAGATGTTCTTGATTGGGAAGTGATCTCAAACTTTTGTATCTTGCTCCCAATGGAAGAAGGTGCAAAAGAGAATGTCCGGGGTGGGGTCCTTGATAATGCTGGCTGCTTTTCCGATGCAGGGGGAAATGTAGATGGACCCAGTAGACGGGAGGCTGGTTTGCGTGATGGCCTGGGCTAAGTTCACAATCCTTTGCAGTTTCTTGTGGTCTTGGGCAGAGCAAGAGCTATACGAAGCTGTGATACAATCAGAATCATAGAAACCCGACAGTGCAGAAAGAGGACCTTCACCAATCACAATTCCATCCAGGCCCTACCCCTGTATTCCTACATGTTATACCCACTAATCCCTCTAATCTATGCACCCCTGGACACCAAAGGGCATTTTTTTTAGCACGGCCAATCAAACTTAACCCGCACTTCTTTGGACTGTTGGAGGAAATCAGAGCATCTGGAGAAAACTCATGCAGACATGAGGAGAATGTGCAAAATCCACGCAGACAGTGACCCGAACCGGGAATCGAACCCAGGTTTCTGGAGCTGTGAAGAGCAGTGCTAGTCACTGTGCTACCTGGAACCCATCAGAAAGGATCCTTTCTATGGTGCATCTGTACAAATTGGTGAGAGTCACAGTGGACACGCTGAATTCCCTTAGCTTCCTGAGAAAGTGGTGGTCTTTCTTAATTAACGCTTCAAGATGACACAGATGTGAGTGGAATGGTTGGAGATGTGATTGACGGTTTCAATATAGAGGAATGTGGAGTGCTATATTTTGGGCTAATAATGGACACAATTCTAAAGGAAGAGCAGGAACTTGAAGGTGACTGGCTGCTTGAAAAAGTGGCTCAAAAAGCATTTGGAGATTCTGGCCTTTATAAATAGGGGCACAGAGCACGAAAGCCAAGAAGTTATGATGGCTTTTTATAAAATACAGACTGTGCCTCAACTGGAATATTGTTTTCTACTGTAGGAAAGAGTGTGGTGCCAACTTGGGGCAGCACGGTGGCACAGTGGTTAGCACTGCTGCCTCGCAGTGCCAGAGACCAGGGTTCAATTCCTGGCTTGACAGACTGTCTGTGTCCGGGTGCTCCGGTTTCCTCCAAAGATGTGCGGGTTAGGTTGAGTGGCTGCGCTAAAAAATTGCCCCTTAGTGCCCAGGGATGCGTAGGTTAGAGGGAGAGTGCATGTTCTCCCTGTGTCTGCATGGGTTTCATTCGCGCGCTCCAGTTTCCCTACTCATTGTTCTTTGTTTATATGTAGAGATATGGGATTAGGGCTTGGATGGGATTGTGACTCGATGGGCTGAAGGGCCTCTTTCTGGACTGTGGGGATCTGTGGAGTGACCTCTGCCTGTGCTGTAGGGTTTCTACGATGAAAGAGAGGCAGAGAGAGGGCGAATTCCAGAGCTTCAGACCTAGGCAGCACGAGACGCAGCCACCAACAGTGGAGCGATTCAAATCCAGGAAGCTCAAGAGACCACTTAGTGAGTTTTTAAAGTAATATTGATTTTGATTAGTTGATTGGGATACATTCCCTGAGCAGTGGATGGGATAACGTCCTGATAATAGGCTGCACAATGCAGAGCACATTGCTGGAAGGGTTACTTACTGTGCGATGGGATCTGTGGGAGGTAGAAGCAACAAGTCACTTTCAATTTTCCCTAATCTCCTTTAATGGCTTTGTTAAAGCTAAACCAGCACTGGGTGTTAAGGGCAACATTAGCATCAGTAATCAGCATTGGTCTGAGAAATTCATTATCAGCTCCTAAACGATCCAACAATCTCAGTGTTTGACTAGACGGAACACCGCTAATTACAGGGCTTGATTAGTAATTATGTACTAATGGTTGGAAATCGAATAGGTCTGATTTGTAATTCTTTTTATGGGCTTTCTTCATTCGAACGCCTGGAGTAAACCATGATTATGGGACGCAGCAAAGTGGTGAATCTTACTTATTGAAAGTAAAACAGGTCACCTCGCTATTGTTTGCACACACAAGGTGAAAGGCTGGGGCTCCCCAAGTGCAGGTCGCAACCAAGCGTGAAGCGGGGACAGGATAAACAGCAGTTCGAATCAGGAGGCACTGATTAGTTGACACTCCAGGATTGTCCCTAGAAGTCTCTGGGAATTACAGATTAATCTGCTGTGGGGAACCCAGGGGATAAATGGCAGTGCCAATAAACAAAATAGGGGCTGTAGGGGTGGCACGGTGGGTTAGCACTGCTGCCTCACTGCACCAGGGGCCCGGGTTTGAATCCCAGCTTGGGTGACTGTCTGAGGGAGAGCGCATGATCTCCCCATGTCTGTGTGGGTTTCATTTGGGCGCTTCAGTTTCCCTTCTCAGTCCAAACAATGTGATGGCGTGTGGTTTGGCTGTGCTAAATTCTCCCTCAGTGTACCCGCCAGAGTGCGACAACTAGGGGATTTTCACAGTAACTTTGGTTAATGTAAGCTGACCTGTGACATTAATAAATAAACTTTAATTTTATTTTCTTCCACTGATTATAAAAGCATCGGAGTTCGGAATGAAGGCTGTTTTGAATAACAGTCAAAAAATATCCAACCAGGTGAGGCATGATTCTTAATTCCAGATTTTTTTTTGAATTCAAATTCCACCGGCTGCTGTGGTGGGATTCGAACCCCAGTCCGCAGAGCATTAGCTGAGTTCCTGGATTAATAGTCTAGCAATAATACCACTAGGCCATTGCCTCCCTTGTTCTCTCTGTATCTGTGTGTGTTTCCTCCGTATGATCCAGTTTCCTCCCATAGTCCAAAGATGTGCAGTTAAGTGGATTGCTAAATTGTCCCTTACTGTCCAAAGATGTACAGTGGACAGTGTACAGTTGGACAGTGATAGCCTTTTTCCTAGGATGGAGAAAGCTAGCACGAGGGGACACAACTTTAAATTAAGGGGTATGAGTTATAGGACGGATATCAGAGGTAGGTTCTTTACTCAAAGAGTGATTAGGGAGTGGAATGCCCTGCCTGCAGCTGTTGTAGATGCGCCAAGTTTGGTGGAGTTTAAGAGGTTAGTTGATAAGTATATGGATGAGAAGGGAATGGTTTAGTTAGGAGGGGCATTGCTTTTTATTTTGGTCGGCACAACATCGAAGGCCGAAGGGCCTGTTCTGTGCTGTATTGTTCTATGTTCTATGTTCTATGTACAGATTAGTGGGATAAATATATGGGGTTACTAGAATAGGCCCTTGGTAAGGTGCTACGTCGAAGAGTCAGTGCAGACCTGATGGGCCGAATGTCCCCCTTCTGCACCGTAGGGATTCTACATCAGTGCTGGCTGGAGAACCATGCAGCAGAGAACACCGTTTTAAAATGGTTGACAAAAAAAACAGCGAGGAAAAGCATTTTCACCATTTACAATGTGCAACCTGAGGGTGTGGTGAAGGCAGATTCAATCTTTAAAAAGAAAGCATTTAAAGAGCACAGCATTCCAGAGAGACGGGGAGAATGCACCCAGCTCCCTCTGCACTGCAGAGTTCTGCATTATTTCTCCATTTAAATACAACACAGCTTTTCTATTCTTCTGCCAAGTTCAACTTACCCCGGGATATTCTGTTGGCCAGATCTTTGTCCATTCACTTAAGCTATCCGGATCCCTTTGCAGATCCTTTACCTCCTCTTTCTTTTTAATTATTTTCATTTCATTGATAAATTTAGCTGCCGTAGATTCAGTCCTTTCATCCAAGTCATTGAAGGAGATTAGAAATAGTTGGGGACCCAGCACTCATCCTAATTATATGTTTGCAATCCGGAAAAGACCTATTTATACTTACCCTCTATCTAACCAATCCTTTAATCCACGCTAACACGTTACTTCCCTACACCATGTGTTCTTATCTTGATGTGACACTTTATCAATCGCTTTTTACAAATCCAAGTGCGCCATATCTATTGGTTCCCCTTCTTCCACTTTGAATTTTATTCCATCGAAAAATTCTTAGGTAAACACGATTTTGCCTTTTAGAAAACCATTTCGATCACAGCATGATTTTCTAAGCGTCCTGCTATCAGGGGTGAGTTTTTCACTCAGAAGGTGGTGAATGAGGGGAATCGGCTGCTGTCGGTAGTTGTAGAGGCGAACTCGCCGGGGTCTTTAAGAGACTTCTGAATGAGTACATGGGATTTAATGGGATTGAGGATTATAGATAGGCCTGGTAGGTAGGGATATGATCGGCGCAACTTGTGGGCCGAAGGTCATGTTTGTGCTGTAGTGTTCGATGTTCTATGTTACCCCCCTTAATAACTGGTTAGCTGCCTATAGCTTCCTGCTTTCTGCCGCCCCCACTTCCTTAATTGCCTGTGGCAGCCAGTAACAAGATCTTTGCAATTAGATCACTCAGCAATATTCTTGCCACTGCCAAGACCGATAGAAGACAGAGGGTGGTGGTTGATGGGAAATATTCAACCTGGAGTGCAGTTACAAGTGGTGTACCTCAAGGATCTGTTTTAGGGCCACTGCTGTTCGTCATTTTTATAAATGACCTAGATGAGGGTGTAGAGGGTTGGATTAGTAAATTTGCTGACGATACCAAAGTGGGGGGAGTTGTAGACAGCGAGGATGGATTTTACAGTTTGCAGAGGGACATAGATAGGTTGCAGAGCTGGGCCGTGAGGTGGCAAATGGAATTCAATACGGATAAGCGTGAGGTGATTCACTTTGGTAGGAATAACAGGCATATGAAATATAGGGCTAATGGAAGGACCCTTAATAGTGTGGTCGAGCAGAGGGATCTTGGGGTACAAGTACATAGCTCTATGAAAGTTGGCTCCCAGGTTGATAAAGTTGTTAAGAAGCCGTACGGTGTGTTAGCTTTTATTGGTAGAGGGATTGAATTTAGGAGCCGTGAGGTTATGTTACAACTGTACAAAACTCTAGTGCGGCCGCACTTGGAGTATTGCGTACAGTTCTGGTCGCCGCATTACAAGAAAGATGTGGAAGCATTGGAAAGGATGCAGAGGAGGTTTACCAGGATGTTGCCTGGTATGGTGGGAAGGCCTTATGAGGAAAGGCTGAAGGACCTGAGGTTATTTTCATTAGAGAGAAGAAGATTACATGGTGACCTAATTGAGGCGTATAAGATGATCAAAGGACTGGATAGGGTGGATAGTGAGAGCCTTTTTCCTCGGATGGTGATGACCAACACGAGGGGACATAACTTTAAATTAAGAGGTGGTAGTTATAGGACAGATGTCAGAGGCAGGTTCTTCACACAGAGGGTGGTGAGGGCGTGGAATGCCCTGCCTGAAGCAGTTGTAGACTCGCCTACTTTGGGGGCATTCAAATGTTTGGTGGATAGGCATATGGATGATATTGGAATAAAGAACAAAGAACAAAGAAGAACAAAGAACAACACAGCACGGGAAACAGGCCCTTCGGCCCAACGTGCCCGTGCCGCCGTCCTAATGTCTTAATGACATATAGAGACCAATATAGGGACAATTTGTTACCCAATCAGCCTAAGAGCAAATTTTTGGGATGTGGGAGGAAACCGGAGCACCCGGAGAAAACCCACGCAACCACGGGGAGAACACGCAAACTCCCGCAGACACAGGCCCAAATCCATCTGCACAGCAACAGCGATAGTCTCTGAGCTGTCATGTTGCCCATCTGATGGTCCAGTTTAAGCATACACTAACGACGTGAAGCACTAGGCCACTCCTGAAGTAACATCCAAAAGCAGCCCTCGCACGACCTGCCGAGTGCATGCACCTTGTTGGTCAACAAGGTGGACCGAATAGCCTGTGGAAATAAATAGGATATTTAAACAGTCCTGTATATCCCTCTATCTGCAGACCGCTCATGTGGCTGTCCAAGAGACCCTTAAACAACCCTAGTGTGCCTGCTCCCACTACCCCACTCGGTAGCGCATTCCACACCCCCACTACCCTTTGTGTGAAAAAATGCCCTCTAATATTCGTCTTATACATAGCCCCCCTCACCCTAAGGCCATGACCCCTCGTTCTATCCGATTCTAATGGTGGAAAAAGCTTACCACCATTTACTCTATCTATACCCCTTATAATCTTATATACCTCTAATAGATCCCCTCTCAGCCGACGTCTTTCAAGGGAAAACAACCCAGTGCGTTCAACCTTTCCTCGTAAGACAGCCCTTCCATACCAGGCAGCATCCTGGTAAATCTCCTCTGCACTCTCTCCAGGGCCCCCACATCCTTCTGGTAGTACGGCGACCAGAACTGGATGCAGTACTCCAAGTGAGCCTAACCAACGTTCTATACACTTGTAACATCAGACTCCTACTCTTGTATTCTATACCCCTTCCTATGAAGGCTAACATACCATACACTTTCTTTATCACTTTCTCCACCTGTACTGACACCTTCAGAGACTTGTGAACCTGCACCCCCAGGTCTCTCTGCGTCTCTATACTCCGGATAGTTTTACCTTTTATCCTATAACTCCCCTCTACATTATTCCAGCCAAAATGCATCACCTTGCATTTATCCGGATTAAATTCCATTTGCCATCTATCTGCCCAATCTACCAGCCTATCTATGTCTTGTTGTATTGCCTGGCACTGCTCCTCAGTTCCTGCCAATCCAAGCATCTTAGTGTCATCAGCAAATTTTCTGATCTCACCACCTACCCCCTCTTCCAAGTCATTTATATAAACCACAAATAGAAGAGGTCCTAGTACTGAGCCCTGTGGCACACCACTAGTGACAGACCTCCAGTTGGAAAAAGAGCCTTCCAATACTACCCGCTGTCTCCTCCTCCCAAGCCAGTTCTCAACCCATCTACATACCTGGCCCTGTATCCCATGCGCCTTCACCTTTTTTATCAGCCTACCATGGGGAACGTTGTCAAACTCCTTACTGAAATCCAAGTAGACGACATCAATGGCTTGTCCTTCATCAACCGTTTTTGTCACCTCTTCAAAAAATTCCACTAGATTCGTAAGGCACGACCTCCCCTTAACGAAGCCATGCTGCGTATCCCTGATCTGATCGCAGCGCTCCAGATGCTCATACATCCTGTCCCTGAGGATCCTCTAATAGTTTAGGTTAGAGGGTCCACTGGCCGGCGCAACATCGAGAGCCGAAGGGCCTATACTGCGCTGTAATGTTCTATGTTCTATGTTCTAAGGCTATAATACCAGGGACTGGGATGTCTCAGTGTTGGTGTGCCTCGGAGATGAAGTGAGTTAAGTTGGGGTAAGAGGGAGTTTGGGGGGGTAGAGGGGGAGGTGAGGGGAGGAATCATGGAGAACCAACAGTGTCATTGCTCTGAGGTCAACCGTTATCGGTGGGCTGCTAGTTCAGTGGAGGGAGGCAGCTATTTGCGGAGGCGGGGTGGGCAGCACTGAAGGAGAGAGCATGATAGTGCTCCTATCAAGTAGGGCACCCCTCCCAAAACTTACTAGGACGTTGACAGGCCTTTTTTTTAAAAAAGTCATGAGTGGGACATGGGAATCACTGGCTGGGCCAGCATTTATTGCCTGTCCCTAGTCATCCTTGCAGGGCAGTTGAGGGTCAACCCCACATTGCTGAGGCTCTGGACTCACATGTAGGCCAGTGCGGGTAAGGACGGCAGATTTCCCTTCCATAAAGGACATTGGAGAACCTGATGTGTTTTTCTGACAATGAATTCATGGTCATCAGAGGATTCTTAACCAGCAACCGCCTCATTCAGTGGCAGGTCCCAACGTGGGTGGGGGAGGAAGGGGAGGGAGTAGGAAGTAAGGTTTCATTAGCCATTTAATCAACTGAGCCACGAAACATCGCAGCGCTCCATCCTGTAATCCCATCTCCACCCCGAACCTCACCCCCTACCTCACATATCTAACCTACCAATCCCCTTAACCTATACATCTCTGGACACTATTTAGGTTTATGTTTTTTTATTGGTGTCACTAGTTCACGCTACAATGAAGTTACTGTGAAAAATTCCCTCGTTGCCACACTCCAGTGCCTGTTCAGGTACATTGAGAGTAAATTTAGCACAGCCGCTGCACCTAACCAGCATGTCTTTAAGAGGAGGAAACCGGAGCACTCGAAGGAAACCCATGCAGACACGGGGAGAACATGCAAACTCCACCCAGGCAGTAACCCAAGCCGGGAATTGAACTCAGATCCCCCGAGATGTGAGACAACAGCGCTAACCATTGTGCCATCATGCCACCCCTACTACACTACACTACAATGAAATCACTGTGTTAAATCCCCTACTCTAATGCCTGTTCGGCTACACTGAGGGTAAATCCAGCACAGCTAATGCACCCTAACCAGCACGTCTTTCAGACTGTGGGAGGAAACCGGAGCACCCGGTAGAAACCCATGCAGACACAAGGAGAATGTGTAGACTCCGCACAGACAGTGACCCAAGCTGGGAATCAAACCCTGGAGAATTGAGACAGCAGTGCTAACCACTGTGCCACCCCCTACAACAGCATTTATTGACCAATCTTAATTGCACTTGAACTGAATAGCTTGTGAGACCACGTCAGTGACAATTAAGAGTCAATCACATTGCTGTATGTCTGGGTGCCAGGAAAGGATGGCAGGTTCTCTTTCATTAAAGATGCTTGTGAACCAGCTAGGTTTTTACAACAAATGACAATGCATCATTAAATTTTAATTCAAATTTAATAAAATTCATATTTCACATTCCACTGATTTTAATTTGATTTGATTTGTCACATGTACTAGTATACAGTGAAAAGCATTATTTCTTGTGTACTATATAGACAAAGCATACCGTTCATGAAGAAGGAAAGGAGAGAATGCAGAATGTAGTGTTACAGTCATAGCTAGGGTTTAGAG
The DNA here is from genome assembly GCA_024679065.1 of Sphyrna mokarran. Classification (NCBI taxonomy): domain Eukaryota; kingdom Metazoa; phylum Chordata; class Chondrichthyes; order Carcharhiniformes; family Carcharhinidae; genus Sphyrna; species Sphyrna mokarran. Next base: position 2,799,981 of record JAGIQG010000032.1, read on the forward strand.
AAAGGTCAGCTCGTTCAAAAGTCTGATGGCAGCAGGGAAGAAACTGTTCTTAAGTCGGTGGGAATCTGACCTTCAGACTGTTGTACCTTTTTCCCGACAAAAGAAGATGGAAGGGAAAATGTCCGGGGTGCGTGGGGTCCTTGATTATGCTGGCTGCTTTTGTGAGGCAGTGGGCAGTAGATGGTATCAATGGATGGGAGACTGTTTTGAGTGATGGACTGGGCTTCATTCACAACCCTTTGTAGTTCCTTGCGGCCTTGGACAGAGCAGGAGCCATACTTAGCTGTGAAACAACCAGAAAAATGCTCTCTGTGGTGCATCTGTAAAAGCTGATGAGAGTTGTGGCTGAATTTCTTTAACCTCCTGAGAAAATAGAAGGGTTTTCTTAACTATAGTGTCAGCATGGAGGGGCCAAACTAGATTGTTGGTGGGTGTGGACACCTAAAAACCTGAAACTCTCAATTCTTCACCTCCATTGATGTAGACAGGGGCATGTTCTCCATTACGCTTCCTGAAATCAATGACTATCTCTTTTGTTTTGTTGACATTGAGGCAGAGATTATTGTCATCCTACCAGTTCACCAGATTCTCCATCTCATTCATATACTCTGCCTTGTCGTTGTTTGACATCCGACCCACTATGGTGGTATCATCAGCAAACCTGAAAATGGGGTTGGAGTGGAATTTGGTTGCATAGGTGTATGAGGAGTAGAATAAGAGGCTGAGAACCTTTTGGGGCATTGGTGATGAGGATAGTTGTGGAGGAAATACTGTTGCCTATTCTTACTGGTTGCAGTCTGTATGGGGTTAGGAAGTTTAGGATCCTGTCACAGAGAGAGGAGCCAAGGCCCAGGCTATGAAGTTTGGAGGTGAGTTTTGTAGGAATAATGGTGTTAAAGGCTGAGCTGTTGTCTATGAGTAAGAGTTTGACATAAATGCCTTTGTTATCTAGTTGTTTCAGGATTGTGTGTAGGGCCAGGGATATAGTATCTGTGTGGAATTGTACGAGGATTGTAGTGATCCAGGCAATCTGGGAGTCTGGAACTGATTTGTGCCATGACTAACTTTTTGAAGCATTTCATAATGGTGGATGTTAGAGTCACTGGGTGCTAGACATTAAAGCACACTGCCTAGTTTTAAGATCACCTGATTTGATGGTGATGCGATTAGTGCTGTTTTGCTTTAATAAGAACATAAGAAATAGGAGCATGTAGCCCCTCGAGTCTGCCCCACCATTCAATAAGATCCTGGCAGATCTGATAATGGTCCAGCTTCACTTACCCGCCTGCTCCCCATAACCCTTACATAGAAATCATAGAACATAATGCACAGTACAGGCCCTTCGGCCCTCAATGCTGTACCGAGTTATGTCCAATCCCAAGATCAAGCTATCCCACTCCCTATCATCCTCGTGTGCTCCATGTGCCTATCCAATAACCGCTTGAAAGTTCCTAAAGTGTCCAACTCCACTATCACAGCAGGCAGTCTATTCCACGCCCCAACCACTCTCTGAGTGAGGAATCTATCTCTGACAGCTACATCCACTTGAGGAAATAGTCTGTGCACATCCACTCTATCCATCCCTCTCATCATCTTATAAATCTCTATTAAGTCGCCTCTCATCCTCCTCCGCTCCAAAGAAAAAGGCCCCAGCTCTCCCAACCTTTCCTCAACCCTCCAAATGAGGCAGCATCCTGGTAAATCTCCTCCGAACTCTCTCCATTGCTTCCACATCCTTCTTATAGTGAGGTGACCTTAATTTCCTTATTGGTTAAAAATCAATCTATCTGTGACTTAAACACATTTAACGAGGGATTGAATTTAGGAGTCGGGAGGTAATGCTGCAACTTTATAAGACCCTTGTCAGACCCCACTTGGAGTATTGTGTGCAGTTCTGGTCGCCTCACTATAGAAGGATGTGGAAGCTATTGAAAGGGTGCAGAGGAGATTTACAAGGATGTTGCCTGGATTGGGAGGCATGCTTTATGAAGATAGGTTGAAGGAGCTAGGTCTCTTCTCCCTGGAGAGACGAAGGTTGAGAGGTGACCTGATAGAGGTTTATAAGATGTTGAGAGGAATAGATTGGGTGGATTCTCAGAGACTATTTCCCAGGGCTGAAATGGTCACTACAAGAGGACACAGGTTTAAGGTGCTGGGGGGGCAAGTACAGAGGGGATGTTAGAGGTAAGTTTTTCACTCAGAGGGTGGTGTGTGAATGAAATCGGTTGCCATCAATGGTGGTAGAGGTGAACTCGCTGGGGTCTTTTAAGAGGCTTCTGGATGAGTACATGAGAGTTAATTGGATTGGGAGTTTCAGATAGTTCTATGGCCTGGTAAGTATAGATATGATCGGCACAACTTGTGGGCCGAAGGGCCTGTTTGTGCTGTAGTGTTCTATGTTCTAACAAGGTAGCCTCCGCTGCTTCAATGGGCAGAGAATTCCAAAGAATTCCAGAGAAAAAGAGCTTGTACTTAATTCAGCACAGAGAACAGCTCTTCAATAAAACCTGTTGTGTGTTACTCTGAATCTACATGGGTAAACAATATCTTTTCCTTTTGTGCAAAAATGCATATCCCTAACATAGCTGGGACATTGCACACCAGAAGCGTAGTGATGGTCTACATAAGCTCCTATGATTCTGTTCTGTGGCACCTCAATAAACACTGCAATAGTTTGCACAAAATTCCGCGATTCAACTGAAGCTTAACAGGCGGGTCTATCCATCCATTACGTTTACCAAGAACCTAATGTCACGTCCGTTTTGTGACTTTGCCATGGGATAAATGAAACACATGAAAGGTTTCCTAGACGCACTTTGTCACTGACCTTTCTTGTCACAAACAGACTTCTTTTTCCCTGGGGATACTTTACAGCTTCGATTCTCTATGTGCACCTGTCATCTTTTTTAAATCTCCCCCTGAGGTGATGGGTCCTCTCCTTGTTTTACACTTTGTGGCAAAATGATTTTTTTTTTGGCGGGGGGGGGAATGTATGCTCTGTGACTGTAGGAGTGCTGAACATTGACACGGAGTCCCATTAAAGTCAATTGAAAACTGTGGCTGCCATTCCCGTAAAACACTGGCATACTCTCCCATTGGGTGTGCCTCTCTGCTTGGGAGAGATGATAGCCCAGTGGTATTATTGCTAAACTATTAATCCAAAGACTCAGCGAATGTTATAGGGACCCGGGTTCGAATCCCGCTATGGCAGACGATGAAATTTAAATTTAAGAAAACGTATCTGGAATTAAGAATCTACCGCTGATGATGAAACCATGGTCAGAAAAATCCATCTAGTTCACTAATGTCTATTAGGGGAGGAAATCTGATGTTCTCATACTGATCTGTCCTAGGGCATCATGTTGGCACAATAGTTAGCACTGTCGCCTCACAGCGCCAGGGACTTGGATTCAATTCCTGGCTTGGGCCCCTGTCTGTGTGGTGTTAGCACATTCTCCCCATGTCTGCATGGGTTTCCCTCATGTGCTCCAGTTTCCTCCCCCAGTCTGAAGCCTTATTGTCTAACGAGGGGCATACATGTGATGGGTCATGAGAGGGCTGCTCTTGGATTTTTCGAGAGTATCCTAGTGCTTCAAGTTGTTAGTGTACGCTTGACCTGGACCATTTGATGGGCAACACGACAGCTCAGTGACTATCGCTGTGCTGTGCAGATACATGAATTTGGGCCTGTGTCTGTGGGAGCTTGCGCATTCTCCCTGTGCTTGAGTGAGTTTTCTCCGGGTGCTCCGGTTTCCTCCCACATCCAGAATCTGGATCAGGATCCAGAACTGGCTTGCCTGCAGAAGGCAGAGGGAGGTTGTGGATGGCTCTTTTTCTGCATGGAGGTTGGTCACCAGTGGAGTGCCCCAGGGATCTGTTCTAGGACCCTTGCTGTTTGTCATTTTCATAAATGACCTGGATGAGGAAGTGGAGGGATGGGTGAGTAAGTTCGCCGATGACACGAAGGTCGGTGGTGTTGTGGATGGTCTGGAGGGATGTCAGAAGTTGCAGCATGGCATCGACAGGATGCAAGACTGGGCGGAGAAGTGGCAGATGGACTTCAACGCGGATAAATGTGTTGTGGTCCATTTTGGCAGATCCAACGGGATGAATGAGTACACTATCAAAGGTAGGAGTCTTAGCTGTGTGGAAGAGCAGAGGGATCTTGGGGTCCGGGTCCATAAGACTCTCAAATCGGCCTCCCAGGTGGAGGATGTGGTTAAGAAAGCTTACGGTGTACTGGCCTTCATTCATCGAGGGATTGAGTTCAGGAGTCAGGAGGTAATGCTGCAGCTTTATAGGACCCTTGTCAGACCACACTTGGAGTACTGTGCGCAGTTCTGGTCGCCTCACTATAGGAAGGACGTGGAAGCTATTGAAAGGGTGCAGAGGAGATTTACAAGGATGTTGCCTGGATTGGGAGGCATGCCTTATGAAGACAGGTTGAGGGAGCTGGGACTGTTCTCCCTGGAGAGACGAAGGTTGAGAGGCGACCTGATAGAGGTTTACAAGATGTTGAGAGGAATAGATAGGGTGAACTCTCAGAGACTATTTCCCAGGGCTGAAATGGTCGCGACGAGAGGGCACAGATTTAAGGTGCAGGGAAGCAAGTACAGAGGGGATGCTAGGGGAAAGTTTTTCACTCAGAGGGTGGTGAGTGAATGGAATCGGCTGCCGTCGGTGGTGGTCGAGGCGAACTCGCTGGGGTCTTTTAAAAGACTTCTGGATGAGTATATGGGATCCAATGGGATTGGGCGTTATAGATAGGTCTATGGCTGGGTAGGTTTTGATGTGTTAGGCACAACTTGTGGGCCGAAGGGCCTGTTTGTGCTATAGTTTTCTATGTTCTATGTTCTATCCCAAAGATGTGCTCTTAGGCTGATTGGCAGAACAAATTCTCCCTAAATTGTCACAAATTTGGTTCCAATGCATTGATCTATAAATATTGACAGGGATCATGGGTAGAAGTGGGAACATTGAGGTGGAGGCGTGGGTTCGTTGGGCCGAAGGGCCTGTTTTCTGTGCTGTTTTGTTCTTTGTTCTTTGTTCCAATTTCATTGCATTGTTAATGTAAGCCTACTCAGGGCACTAATGTTAAATAAACTTTAAACTTCATGTGATTCCAGAACCATAGCAATGTGGTTGATTCTCAACTGCTCTCCGAGGGCAAGTAGGGATGGGCAATAAACGATGCCCAACCAGCGATGCTCGTGTCCCGTGAGTGAATAAAAAAGAAATTGGAAAAGATATCACCTAGGTTTTCATCCTTGCAATACCTCTTTCGAGCAGGGTGCAGATGCATCATTTAACACAGGAAAGAGGGACATAACTGTCCTTAATATCCACGGCTGAGCTGGTGAGGAAAGTGAAGCAGGGGTCACCGTTTCTAATTACTCTTACCCCAGCGCAAGACATGATGTGGAGATGCCAGCATTGGACTGAGATGGGCACAGTAACTACTCTCACAACACCAGGTTAAATTCCGACAGGTATCATGAGCTTTGGGAGCACTGCTCCTTCATCAGTTGGGTTCACCAACAGGGCATATATATGGACACAGACTCAATTGTAACATAATGGTTGGAATGTGAGTTTTAACAGGTAATCAAGTCTTTACAGGTACAGATAGTGTAAATGGAGAGAGGGTAAATCACACGTTAATCACAGGCACATGTTAGAGTTGTTTACTTAGATAGGGACATGACATACTAGAGATGGAGGGATACAGGAGACTGTTCTAAATAAGGATCAAAAGCCTTAGGATATTCCCGGGAATTAATTGATTCCTATAGACCATCCAACATATTTAATGGCTCACTTGTCTTACATCTGAGCATCTGGGGATTCCGTGAATGTCTGTATAAGTTTTGCATGTTGATTGATGTCTTTTTCTTCAATCCACAAGTGATTCAGTCTGCCTTGTTGTCCAACAAGGGACATACACGCGGTGGGTCGCGGTGAAACGTTGCTTCAAGAGTTGCCTAGTGCTTCACGTCGTTAGTGTACGCTTAAACTGGACCAGCTGATGGGCAACATGACAGCTCAGTGACTATCTGCTCTGCAGATACATGGATTTGGGCCTGTGTCTGTGGGAGTTTGCACATTCTCCCCATGCTTGCGTGGGTTTTCTCCGGGTGCTCCAGTATCCTCCCACATCCCAAAAACGTACTCTTAGGCTGACTGGTGTAACAAATTGTCCCTAAATTGTCTTCCCTCAATCTTCCCCAATAGGTGTAGACAAAGGTCATAGGTAGAAGAGGGCACTCACAATGTTAAAATGGCGGCGTGGGCTTGTTGGGCTGAAGGGCCTGTTTCCCGTGTTGTATGTTCTTTGTGTTGTTCTAAAGAGAGTGAATTGTCTCAAACCAGGACAATTAGTAGGATTTTGTAAGTCTAGGTCAAATGGTCGGGATTAGGTCTCGGGTGAGGCTGTCCTCGTGTGTGTGGAACTTGGCTATCAGTTTCTGTTTGGAGATTTCGCATTGTTATGTGCACACCCCTTTAACCTGTGATTATCCCTCTCTCCACTCACATTATCTGTACCTGTAAAAACCTGATTACCCGTTAAGACTCGCATTCCAATTGTTACCTTGCAATTGTGTCTCTGCCTGTATATGCCCGGTTTGTGAATCCAACTCTCCACTCACCTGATGAAGGAGCCACGCTTCAAAATCTCATGATTCCAAATAAGCCTGTTGGACTTTAACCTGGTTTTGTGACACTCCTGCGAGCTTGTGCACGTTCTGCTCAGTCATGCAAACATACAACCATTAGGCTGGTTGAGGAAGGACTTGGGGCAGGGTAGACTGGAGCTTAACTCAGTCACAATCTTCGGGGAGGTGGGGTAGATGGATCAAAGGGGCCCGGGAAGGAGAGAAACCAAAGGGAAAATCGGAAGAGACGTTTTCAGATGCAGGAGAAGCGTGAATGTGCGTTGCAAGTCACATGAACGGATTAGCAGAGATCACAGGCTGGGTGGGTGGTTGGTGTGCGTCCTCTGCAACACACTGGCCACTGAACAATGCCCTTCTGTCTGCGCAGGTACATTTTCCACAAATGTTTGACTTATTTAAATCGACTTTCCTGCTCTACCTTTGCAATCCACCGTCCTGAGCTTCTGCACCAAGGATGAATGTACAATGTGCCTCTTGTTTGTGTAATGTGACTCAGAAGAGACAACCCATTATTTGCTGTCAGTTGCTTTATTAAAGTCTTTGATTTCAGTCCGAGACCTCCCTCACTGCCTTCGAGCCACGCTGAAGCTTTTTAACCCTTGCATTGTTCGCCATCTCTTTGGTGGGTCTCCGTCAGTTAACACCAGAACCCTCCCCAGCGTTCAAAGCGTCTAGTTAATCATTTTGAAATCAAAACTCTCCATAAAGTCTCTTGCTCCTGCTCAGTCTGGTATCCCTAGCAGTGTTCTCACCTCTGGACCTCATGGGTTCATGTCTCACTCTCAGGTGGTCCAAGTTTTGAGGCACCACTGCGGTACTGAGAGAGTGCTGCACTGTTGGTGGTGCGTCTCTCGGATGTAAGATCAAACTAATGACCTCTCAGGCAGTTGCAGCAAAAATCCCCGGGTGTTATTTTGGAAAAAAGAGTTAATAATCATAGAATACACTAAGTGCAGAAGGAGGCCATTTGGCCCATCAAGCCATCTTCCTCTTAATTTGCTGGCCCCAATATTTATAGCTCAATCAGCACAGGACCAGGTGATCTGGTCATTTTACTTATGGGATCTTGCTGTGCACATTTTGCCTACTGCGTTTCCAACATTACAGCACTGACTACACTTCAGAAGTCCTTGATCGGCTGCAAAACATGTTGGGCTGTCCTGGTGTTGCCAAATGGTGGCGCAGTGGTTAGCTTTACCGCCTGGCAGTACCAGGAACCCAGGTTCGATTCCTGCCTCGGGTCACTGTCTGTGTGGAGTTTGCATGTTCTCCCCTCTATCTGCGTGGGTTCCCTCCGGGTGCTCCAGTTTCTTCCCACATCCCAAAGATGTGCAGTTTAGATGGATTGGCCATGCTAAATTGTCCCTTAGTATCCAAAGATGTGCGAGTTAGGAAGATTGGCCATGCTAAATTGCTTCTTAGTGTGCAAAGGTATGCAGGTTAGGTGGATTGACCATGCTAAGTTGTTCCTCAGTGTCCAAAGATGTGCAGGTTAGATGGATTGGCCTTGCTAAATTGCTTCTTAGTGTCCAAAGGTGTGTAGGTTAGGTGGATTGTCCATGCTAAATTGCCCTTGAGTGTCCAAAGATGTGCAGGTTAGGTGGATTGGTCATGCTAAATTGCCCTTAATGTCCAAAGATGTGCAGGTTAGGTGGATTGGCCATGCTAAATTGCTTCTTAGTGTCCAAAGATGTGCTGGTTAGGTGGATTGGCCATGCTAAATTGCCCTTGAGTGTCCAAAGATGTGCAGGTTAGGTGGATTGGCCATGCTAAATTGCTTCTTAGTGTCCAAAGATGTGCTGGTTAGGTGGATTGGCCATGCTAAATTGCTTCTTAGTGTCCAAAGATGTGCTGGTTAGGTGGGTTGGCCATGCTAAATTGCCCCTTAGTGTCCAAAGATGTGCAGGTTAGGTGGATTGGCCATGCTAAATTGCCCCTTAGTGTCCAAAGATGTGCTGGTTAGGTGGATTGGCCATGCTAAATTGCCCCTTAGTGTCCAAAGATGTGCAGGTTAGGGTGGATTGGCCATGCTAAATTGCCCCTCAGTGTCCAAAGATGTGCAGGTTAGAGTGGATTGGCCATGCTAAATTGCCCCTTAGTGTCCAAAGATGTGCAGGTTAGGTGGATTGGCCATGCTAAATTGCCCCTTAGTGTCCAAATATGTACAAGTTAGGTGGATTGACCATGTTAAATGTGCGATGATACAGGGATAGGGTGGGGATGTGGGCCTGGATGGGATACCCTTCTGGAGAATTGGTGCAGAAATGAATGGCCTTCTTCTGTAAGGACTCCATGCTTTTATAGATTTCCTATTTAAAGATTAACATCTTGCACAGCTTCTCTATTGTAACACACATCCGCAGTATAACACTGTGTGAAATATCAACACTGTCAATAGTTTATACTCATTCCAGTTCTGTGCAAACACATATTGATGGTAGACTTGACCTTGCTGTTACCTCCCAATCTCCAGCTGCAACTCTTGAAATTTTATTGACTCAATCACTCTTTGGAAATTCAGAAGTTGGACAATTGTGTTTGTTTAAAAGAAACAAGCACAGCTGGACAGTCAACAAAATCCGACATTACTAAGAGAAAGACACGAAGCTCAGTGCCGTGGGATCCTGCAGTTTTGTTCATTATCTTAATAATAAAGATTAGCATATAGAGGAGCAAGCTTCAACATGTCTGTGATGTGATGTTCTGTTATCGACAATGGACATTTACACTGCCTCATTTAACATCCTCTGAAAGAATGATTAAGAGTGCAGAAGAACCGTTAGTCAAAACCTTGTCCATTTCCAGACCTCACGCAGGCCATCAGTATGCCCATCTGTGAGATCTTACTGGCAGTGACCCTTGTGGGCAGCACGGTGCCACGGTGGTTATCACACCAGCTCCAGGAATCTGAGTTTGATTCCTGTCTTGGGTCACTGTGTGTATACTCTTGCAATGTTGTCTACCTGATACACTGCAGGAAAGGATGTCCCGAGGCCTGGTACACTGCAGAGTCCATGCAGATGCTATGACAATATGAATGAACATCACTCAACAATTACCAGGCAAGACTGTTCTCTTCTTTTGGCAAACACTTCAGCGGTCAAGGGCATTCTCTTTGGGTAAACGTTCCCCAAGGTTCGGGTCACTGTCTGTGTGGAGTTTGCACATTCTCCTTGTGTCTACATGGGTTTCCTCCGAGTGCTCCGGTTTCCTCCCACAGTCCAAAGATCTGTGGGTTAGGTTGATTGGCCATGCTAAGAAATTACCCCTTAGTGTCCAGAGATGTGTAGGTTAGAGGGATTAGCGGGTATAACATGTAGGGATATGGCAATAGGGTCTGGGTGGGATTGTGGTTGGTGCAGACTTGACGGGCCAAATGGCCTCTCTCTGTACTGTATGATTTCAATGACTCCTCTGCTTTGCTTTCAGTAGTGCGATGGTGATGTCTGAAAGGTGACTCCTTCCCTGCACTGTATCAGATCAGTTCAGATTAAGCGTTGACTTCTCTGGAGTGGACATCTCAAACCATTTGGCCTTCTGGCTCAGCGATGAGAGTGCTATCATCGAGTCCATGACACCTTCCTTCATACTCTGAATGAGTGGGCACATCAGAGAAATGCCCAGTGTCATTTGAATGAGAGGTTGAGGGAGAAAGATGAAAAAAGAAAGAGAGAAAGGGAGACAGTGAACACCCTCAATTCTTGGTCGGCACGGTAGCACAGTGGTTAACACTGTTGCTTCACACCTCCAGGGTCCTGGGTTCGATCCCCAGCTCTGGTCACTGTCTGTGTGGAGTTTGCACATTCTCCTCGTGTCTGTGTGGGTTTCCTCCAGATGCTCCGGTTTCCTCCCACAGTCCAAAGATGTGCGGGTTAGGTTGATTGGCCATGCTAAGATATTGCCCCTTGGTGTATTAGGATGTGTAGGTTAGAGGGATTAGTGAGTATAATATGTAGGGATATGGGAGTAGGGCCAGGGTGGGATTGTGTTCAGTGCAGACTCGATGGCCCGAAGCTCCTCTTTCTGCACGATAGGGTTCGATGATTCTATGATTCAATTCCTGTTTCAAGCGTTAGTTTGAAAGTAAAACCGATTTTCCAACTCAATCTTCATCTTAATTGAAACTCTCACCACAGCCAGCAGCACCATGGCGAGGATTTTCCAGCCATGCTCACCCGGAAAGCAGAAAATCCTGCTCGAGGACAATGGATCTTTGCATGTTCTGATACTACAATTCCCATGATGGATGGGAAGGGAAAATTCCCTCCATGTTTCCACCCATCAATGCCAAGTTTTGAGTTGATTTGATTTATTGTTGTCACATGCATTAGTGAAAATGCATTAGTGAAAAGCATTGTTTCTTGCGCGCTACACAGAAAAAGCATACCGTTCATAGTGTCGAGGGGAGGAAAGAGGGCAGAACATAATGTTACAGTTATAGTTAAGGTGTAGAGGAAGATCAACTTAATATAAGGTAGGTCCATTCAAGAGTCTGATGGCTGCAGGGAAGAAGCTGTTCTTGAGTCGATTGGTACGCGACCTCAGACTTTTGTATCTTTTTTCTGATGGAAGAAGGTGGAAGAAAGAATGTCCGGGATTGTGATATCCTTGATTATGCTGGCTGCTTTCCCAAGGCAGTGGGAAGTGTAGATGGAGTCAGTGGATGGGAGGCTGGTCTGCTCGATGGACTGGGCTATGTTACAATCCATTGGAGTTTCCTGCAATCTTGGACAGAGGAGAAGCCATATCAAGCTAGATATTGCCTATAAAATCCAATGTGTAGTATCAATGTGCAATCAGCCTGAAGTTACCTTGTGGAATCAACATGCAACCTCAGTTTTAATGTTTATCCGTTAGCGCTACAACTAGGCTTACATTAACACTGCAATGAAGTTACTGTGAAAATCCCCTCGTCGCCACACTCTGGGGCCTGGTTGGGTACACCGAGGGAGGATTTAGCACGGCCAATGCAGCTAACCAGCACGTCTTTTGGACTGTGGGAGGAAAGTGGAGGAAACCCGCACAGATACGGGGAGAATGTGTAAACTCCACACAGACAGTGACCCAAGCTGGGATTGGAACCTGGGTCCCTGGCACTGAGACAGCAGTGATAACCACTGTGCCACCCCTGAATGGCAAATATTTCTAATGCCAGGGCACAAATGTTCTCTTAACACCCACCATGATGGGCGAGGGATGGACCATGGAAAAGTCTGTTGACCTTGGGTGAGATTTTCCGGTTTTGGGGCGAGTGCGGTTGGAAAATCCTGTCCTTGATATTAAAATTTCCACATCCTTCCCATTCTCCTCACTTTGCAATTTCCTTCATTTATATGACTCTGGGGTGACAAAATCTTGTTTTTACTGAGACAGACCTACAGTGATTTTCAGAGTGGGTAGAACTCGAAAGCCCATCTCTCCTGTGGCACTTGCATGGCTTATTTCAATTTAGAATTACTGGGGATTAATTGCAGATCCACAAATAGGATTTGGATCAGAATTTTGTTTAGTAATTAGCGGCAGCGCAGGTTTGCTTCCAGAGGGAAGGCTAAAGATGAGTCGCTGCACTGGGAGAGAGTCTGCTTCTACATTCTTCTCTCTCTCGGTCTTTCTGTAATTGGCAGTTTATTTTCTCCAGCTCAGGAGAAACTGCTGCTTCTCTTTAGCTGTGAGCAAGTATGGGTCCGAACTGTGTTCTGCATTCAAAGCAGGTAGTTAAGAAAAGGGGCAATTAGTATAGAATTATAGAACCCTACAGTGCAGAAAAAGTCCCTTTGGCCCATCGAATCTGCACCGAACACAATCCCACCCGGGCCCTATCCCAATATTCCGACATATTATGTCCACTAATCCCTCTAATCTCCACTACCCTGGACACTAAGGGGCAATTTCTTAGCATGGCCAATCAAACTAACCCGTGCATCTTTGGACTGTGGGAGGAAACCAGAGGAAACCCACGCAGACACAAGGAGAATGTGCAAACTTCACACAGACAGTGACTCGAGCCGGGAATCGAACCCAGGACTCTGGCACTTTGAAGCAGCGGTGCTAACCACTGTGCTAGCCATAGTCAAAGAGTGGCAAGAACACTCTATTAGCTTCCACCATTGATCATTATCCCCCATATTCAATAAATATTTGAATTTCATTAATTAAGAGATGGGTGGCACAGTAATTAACATTGCTGCTTCACAGCACCAGGGATTCCGGTTCAATTCCCGGTTGCCTGTGTGGAGTTTGCACATTCTCCCAGTGTCTGCGTGGGTTTCCTCCGGGTACTCCGGTTTCCTATATAGATTCCTATGCACCGTCCAGCATATTTTATGGCTCACCTGTCTCTGATGTTGGAGCCACTGGGGATCTTCTGTGAATGTCTGTATTGGCTGTTGCATGTTTATTGGTGTCTTTTTTTACATCCCCAGTGATTCGGTCCGCCTTGTTGTCCAACAAGGGGCATACACGCGATGGGTCATGCGAGGGCTGCTCTTGGGTGTTGCTTCGAGAGTTGCCTAGTGCTTCACATCGTTAGTGTACTCTTAAACTGGACAATCTGACAGGCAACACAATAGCTCAGTGACTATCGCTGTTTGCTGTGCAGTTACAGGGAGCCAGGTCGGATCTCCAACTTGGTGTCTGTGGGAGTTTGCACATTCTTCCCGCGCTTGTGTGGGTTTTCTCCAGCTGCTCCGATTCCTTCCCACACCCCGAAAAACATGCTTCTAGGCTGATTGGTATTAACAAATTGTCCCTAAATTGCATCTCCCTTAATCTGGCGCACATATAGTTCTCTAAATTTGCACCCGTTTATTGCGGAGTCCAAGAGGCGTAGACAAAAGTCGTAGGTAGAAGGAGGATTGGAATGAGGCACTCACTGAGTGTTAAAATGGGCAGCACAGGCTTGTAGGGCCGAAGGGCCTGTTTCCTGGGCTGTGTTGTTCTTTGTTCTTTGTGCTCCGGTCTCCTCCCTCAGTCCGAAAGACGTGCGGGTTTGGTTATTGACCCCAGCAGGAGCTGGAGAGTGGCGACTAGGAAAATTTGCACAGAACAGAGGGGATTTTGAGAACTACCTACTCTGAAAATCACTGTAGATCCGTCTCAGTAGAAGCACCTCAGAGTCACATAAACTAAGAGCGTCGCAAAGTGAGGAGAATAAAGAAGGATGTGGAAGTTGCAGTGTTAATGTAAGCCTTACTTGTGATTAATAAATAAACTTTACCTTTACTTTTCTGCATAGGACAGTGAGAGGCTGGCTTTTCAAACATCACCCATTCTCAAAAGGATGTCTCTTAAATCAAAAGGTGACACTCGTGTTTACTTTTTGGGATAATCTTCCTGAAGGGACTCCTCGTTATTCCCTTTAAGTGGGGCCGGCTATCGATTTCGCTAAATTGAAAGCAGGCCACTTCTTGAATCTGCCCCCAAACGCCCGCACCGACCCCCTCCTGACGTACCCGCCCTCCTGCACTCCTCAGAAGAGAAAATAAATAAAGCTTCTCAGGTGCAGATGGAGACAGTGAGACCATCTCCCCAGAATCTTCACAATTCCTTCGAGCGATCTGTTTGTGTTGAGTTAAGGAGGTGGGATTCTGCAGAACCTTGCTGACCTGGGAGCGGCAGATCCGCCGTCTTGTAGGACTTGCTCACACATGTGCAAAGATGTGCACTGAATCTTGTAAAACTGCGTCTCAAAGGGTGGCACGGTGGGTTAGCACTGCTGCCTCACAGCGCCCGGGACCCGGGTTCGATTCCGGTCTTGGGTCACCGTCTGTGTGGAGTTTGCACGTTGTCCCCATGTCTGCGTGGGTTTCCTCTCACACTCCAAAAACACGTGGGTTAGGTTGATTGGCCACGCTAAACTGCTCTTCAGCGTCAGGGGGTAAATAGGAGATGTCAGGGGTAGGTTTTTCACTCAGAGGGTGGTGAGTGAATGGAACCGACTGCCATCGGAGGTTGTTGAGGCAAACTCACTGGGGTCTTTTAAAAGACTTCTGGATGAGTATATGGAAACGAATAGGATAGGGGGTTACAGATAGGTCTGTGGATTGGTAGATGTGATCGGCGCAACTCATGGGCCGAAGGGCCTGTTTGTGCTGTGTTGTTCTATGTTCTATGTTCTGTATGTTCTATGTGAAAACTTTATTTATTAGTCACAAGCAGGTTCACATTCCCACTGCAATGAAATTATGATGAAAAGCCCCTCGTCGCCACTTTCTGGCACCTTTCCAGGTACAGTGAGGGAGAATTGGACATGTCCAATGCACCTAATCCACATGCCTTTCCGACCGAGGGAGGATACCACAGCACCTGGAGGAAACCCACACGGACACGGGGAGAATGTGCAGACTCTGCACAGACAGTGACCCAAAGCTGGGAATCGAACCCAGGTCCCTGGCACCTTGAGGCAGCAACGCTAACCACAGTGCTACCGTGAGGTCATGGGGATCAGGACTGTGCAGGCTTGATGGGCTGAATGGCCTCCAGCTGCACTGTAGAGATTCTATAAATTTCATCTCAGAGAATGGGAAATTTATGGGGAATGAGGATGGGAAATTTTCCATCAAAATAAACTGCATTTTTTTTTGCCTTCATTTCTCACTTTTCTCCTCTGCTTTTTTCTTTCCCCTGTTAAGGGCACAGGATCCAGCTAAGGGAAGGTTCTCGGCGAGTCAACAGCCCTCAGGTAGCGTGTGCGAGTCGCCATTCTTCATGCGCCAACCTCATCTGACAGGCAGGCTTGCAGCAGGAGTCACCGTGCAATGGCAAGGAGCTTTAGCTGGGTAGCCCCAGGGTTGATGAGGCGACTTGCGGTGACCCAGTTGCTGTTTCAGCTTGGAGCCGGCGGCTCAGCACCAATGATGAAGACGCCTCTCTGCGTACAACAAACATTTTCCATCCCAGGTGACGTGCTGATAAAGAAGATGTGTTTACGTGCGAGGAAGCGGGCGGGGGGGGGGGGTGCGTGAGTTTCCCTCAGCAGTTAAAGTGTCACGGGGCAGGATAAATGGGACACCGTAAGTCTAGCTGTCTTGGTAAAAGTTTGGATAGGCGCACTTCTGATCCGTTTTGCTCTCAACTTACCTCGGAAGAGCAAAACAAAAATCAGCCAGACAGATCCCTTTACTGATTTATATGGATCTCGAGAGGTCTTAAGATACAGAGAGAGGTGAGTTTGTTTGTATTACAGGAAAGATTAAAACAGGGATGTGGATGCGTGTTTTTGTAACACACGAGGAAGGGATGATGCAGATCAGAGCAATTTCTTTGGAAAAACAATTGCAAAGCAGAGAAAAGACTCTTTGGCTCTGTCCCCACAATAGCTACCACCAAAATCGCATAATCCCACTTCCCTACATTGCCCCATATCCTTAAATGTTATGCTATTTCAATGCTCATCCCAATACTTTATAAAGTTTAAAGGTTTATTTCTTAGTCACGAGTCGGGCTTACCTTAACACTGCAATGAAGTTACTGCCAATTCTCCGAGTCGCCGCGCTCCGGCGCCTGTTTGGATCAAGGTGCCCTAACCAGCCCGGTCCCAAGGCAACATCCTGGTGACTCTCCTCTGTATCCCCTTGAGAGCCATCACATCCTTCCCGTGACCAGAACTGCGCACAGTATTCCAGCTGTGGCCTCACCAACGCTCTGTGCAACTCCAACATCACCTCCTCGTTCTTACTGCGGGTGCACTCAGAGGAAACCCATGCAGACACGGGGAGAGCGTGCAGGCTCCAGGCAGGCAGTGACCCGAGCCGGGAATCGAACCCTGGCGCTGTGAGGCAGCAGTGCTGACCACCGTGCAGCTCACTGTAAGGTTTGTAAGATTTCCGGCCCCCAGGCAGTGCATTCCAGATTCCTGAGTGAAAAGGTTTTTCTCAAATCGCCTCTGAATCCTCTGCCCCTCGTGATTGTCCAAGGGGGAACACTGCTTCCTATTCACCCTGTTCATACCCCACATAATCCAACACACCTCAATCAATACTCCCCCCTCAGCCTTCTCTGTTGTGGATAAAGCAAGTAAGGAGTCTCACAACATCATTAACCTAGTGCAGGCAATAAAACTTGACTAGTTGTAAGAACTCGCATTCTAATCAGTACTCTGCACTCTGTGTGTGCCTTTATATGCCCTGTATGTGACCAGAACTCCCCACTCACCTGACAAAGAGGCAAACTCCAAAAGCTAATGGCGCTTACTATCAAATAACGTTGAGGTGGCACGATAGCACAGTGGGTTGGCACTGCTGCTTCACTGCTCCAGGGACCTGGGTTCAATTCCCGGCTCGGGTCGCTGTCTGTGTGGAGTTTGCACATTCTCCTTGTGTCTGTGTGGGTTTCCTCCAGTTTCCTCCACAGTCCAAAGATGTGCAGGTTAGGTTGATTGACATCAAGAGATTGCCCTTAGTGTCCTGGTTAGAGGGATTAGAGGGTAAATGTATAGGGGTATGGGGGTAGGACCTGAGTGGAATTGTGGTCGGTGCGGACTCGATGGGCTGAAGGGCCTTTTTCTGCACTGTAGCGTTCTATGTTCTATGTTCTAAACCTGTTGGACTTTAACTTAGTGTTGTGAGACATCTTAGTGTGTTTACCCCAGTCCAATGCTGGCATCTCCACATCCTGGGTAAAATAGCCCCAGCTTATCCAATCTCTCCTCATAGCTTAAATGCTCCATCCCAGGCAACATCATGGTGAATCTCCTCTGTATCCCCTTGAGAGGCATCACATCCTTCCTGTAGTGAGGTGACCAGAACTGCACACAGTATTCCAGCTGTGGCATCACCAACGCTCTGTAGAGCTCCAACATTACCTCCTTATTCTTGCTACAACCAGTGGTGAAGTGGTATTGCCACTGAGGGCCAGAGCAGGATCTGAGGACATGGGTTCGAATCCCAGATGGTGGAATTTAAATTCAAAGAACAAAGAACACAGCACCGGAAACAGGCCCTTCGGCCCAACGAGCCCGCGCCGCCGTCCTAACGTCTTAATGACATATAGGGACCAATTTGTTACCCAATCAGCCTAAGAGCACATTTTTGGGATGTGGGAGGAAACCGGAGCACCCGGAGAAAACCCACGCAACCACGGGGAGAACGCGCAAACTCCCGCAGACACAGGCCCAAATCCATGTGTCTGCACAGCAACAGCGATAGTCTCTGAGCTGTCATGGTGCCCATCAGATGGTCCAGTTTAAGCATACACTAACGACGTGAAGCACTAGGCCACTCCTGAAGCAACATCCAAGAGCAGCCCTCGCACGACCTGCCGCATGCATGCCCTTGTTGGTCAACAAGGTGGACCGAACATCCTGTGGAAACAAATAGGATATTTAAACAGTCCTACTATATCCCTCTATCTGCAGACCGCTCATGTGGCTGTCCAAGAGACCCTTAAACAACCCTAGCGTGCCTGCTCCCACTACCTTACTCGGTAGTGCATTCCACACCCCCACTACCCTTTGTGTGAAAAAATGCCCTCTAATATTCGTCTTATACATAGACCCCCTCACCCTAAGGCCATGACCCCTCGTTCTATCCTTTTCTAATGGTGGAAAAAGCTTACCACCATTTACTCTATCTATACCCCTCATAATCTTATATACCTCTAATAGATCCCCTCTCAGCCGATGTCTTTCAAGGGAAAACAACCCCAGTGTTTTCAATCTTTCCTCGTAAGACAGCCTTTCCATACCAGGCAGCATTCTGGTAAATCTCCTCTGCACTCTCTCCAGGGCCTCCACATCCTTCTGGTAGTAAGGCGACCAGAACTGGATGCAGTACTCCAAGTGAGGCCTAACCAACATTCTATACACTTGCAACATTAGACTCCTACTCTTGTATTCTATACCTCTTCCTATGAAGGCTAACGTACCATACGCTTTCTTTATCACATTCTCCACCTATACTGACACCTTCAGAGACTTGTGAACCAGCACCCCCAGGTCTCTCTGCATCTCTATACTCTGGATAGTTTTACCTTTTATCCTATAACTCCCCTCTACATTTTTCCGGCCAAAATGCATCACCTCACATTTATCTGGATTAAATTCCATTTGCCATCTGTCTGCCCAATCTACCAGCCTATCTATGTTCTGTTGTATTGCCTAGCACTGCTCCTCAGTTCCTGCCAATCCAAGCATCTTAGTGTCATCAGCAAATTTGCTGATCACACCACCTACCCCCTCTTCCAAGTCATTTATATAAACCACAAATAGAAGAGGTCCTAGTACTGAGCCCTGTGGCACACCACTAGTGACAGACCTCCAGTTGGAAAAAGAGCCTTCCACTACTACCCGCTGTCTCCTCCTCCCAAGCCAGTTCTCAACCCATCTACATACCTGGCCCTGTATCCCATGCGCCTTCACCTTTTCTATCAGCCTACCATGAGGGACCTTATCAAACACCTTACTGAAATCCAAGTAGACGACATCAACGGCTTGTCCTTCATCAACCATTTTTGTCACCTCTTCAAAAAATTCCATTAGATTCATAAGGCACGACCTCCCCTTAACAAAGCCATGCTGCGTATCCCTGATCAGATCGCAGCGCTCCAGATGTTCATACATCCTGTCCCTGAGGATCCTCTCCATTAGCTTACCTATAACTGATGTCAAGCTCACCGGCCTATAGTTCCCTGGGTTATCCCTCTGACCCTTTTTAAACAACGGTACTACATTTGCTATCCTCCAATCCTCTGGGACCTCACCTGTGTCCAAAGAAGAGACAAAGATTTGCGTCAGAGAGTCAGCAATGTCATCTCTCACCTCCCTTAGCAGCCTGGGGTAAATGCCATCAGGCCCCAGAGCTTTATAAGGCTTTATGCTGCCTAAAAGCCCCAACACCTCTTCCCTCGTAATGGTTATTTCCTTTAATGGGTCCTCAAATTCCTCAAAGCCGGCACCATGGAAAATCGGGAATTAAAAAGTCTACGAATGACCGTGTAACCATTGTTGATTGTTGTAAAAACCCATCTGGTTGACTAATGTGCCTAATGGAAGGAAAGTGACCATCTTTACCCATCCTCATGTGGCCCACATGTGACTTCAGTCCCAGAGCAACGTGGTTGACTCTTAAATATCTTCTGAAATGGAGGGCAGTTAGGGATGGGCAATAAATACAGCAATAACCACATGCTGTCAATGGAGATAAATAACTTGACTTCCAAGTGTAAGGTGGCACAGTAACACAGTGGGTTAGCACTGCTGCTTCACAGCGCCAGGGACCCAGGTTCGATTCCTGGCTCGGGTCACTGTCTGTATGGAGTTTGCACATTCTCCTCGTGTCTGCGTGGGTTTCCTCCAGGTGCTCCGGTTTCCTCTCACAATCCAAAGCTGTGCGGGTTAGGTTGATTGGCCGTGCTAACATTACCCTTTAGTGTCCTGAGATGTGTAGGTTAGAGGGATTAGCAGGTAACTGTATGGGGATAGGGCCTGGGTGGGATTGCGGTCAGTGCAGTCTCGATGGGCCGAAGGGCCTCTTTCTGCACTGTAGGGTTCGATGATAGATTTAAAATGACGAAGTCTCAAACAGTATGGATACCTGGCTTAGGTAATCAAGCTACAAAAATATTTTTTTGAGAACTATGTGTAGGAGGTATGATATAAGTAGAATGTATGGGTAAGTTTATGAGCAAATTCTGCCTGATATTTGAGATAGGAAGAAATTACAAAGAAATTTTCCCTCAGGATTAAGTATCTTTAAAGAGTAGTTATAGCATGGAATCCTCTATAAAATGGGATTAGAATTATTGGGTGGTTGGTCTTTGATGGGCCTTTCCCTGTGCTGTAGACCTCTATGACGTAGAATTAGAGGAAGTCATTTTTTGGAAAGAGGCGGGGAGAATTTTCTTTCCTCTGAGAGTTGTGCCTCAGAAGGAGGTGGAGGCAGGGGTCACTCGCTGGATATCTTTAAGGCAGAGGTAGATAGATTCTTGTTAGGCGAGGGAATCAAAGGTTATTGATGAGTGAAGGTAGGGGAGGGATAGATGGGAATGTGGAGGCTGTAATGTAAACCAGGTCATCCATGATCAAATTGAATGGTGGAGCAGGCTGAAAGGGCCTAAAGCTTCCTTCTGCCCCTACTCCATTTGTATGGTTTGATTTGATTTATTATTGTCACATGTATTGGCCTACAGTGAAAAGTACTGTTTCTTATGCACTAATCAGACAAAGCATACTGTTCGTAGAGCACACGAGGAAGGAAAGGCAAAGATGCAAAATATAATGTTCTAGCGTAGCTAGGCTGCAGAGAAAGATCAATTTAATGTGAGGTAGGTCCATTCAAAAGAAGATATGAAGCCACACCACTTTAGGAAAGATGAGTTAGCTGTGAGAATGGTATCATGTTGATTTGATTTATTATGGTCACATGTATTGGGATATTGGCAGACAGGATCTTGCACAGGAATTCTCAGATATCCTGGTTGATATTTATTCCTCAATTATTACAATTTAAAAAAAAACTAGGTTATCTGGTCATTATCAGATTTCTGATTGTGCAAGCTTGCTGGAAGCAAATTAAGGACAACACAGTGACACAGTAGTTAGAATTGCACCCTTACAGCGCCGGGAACCCAGGTTCGATTCCGGCTTTGGTTTTGCTGTCTGTGTGGAGTTTGCGCTATTTCCCCATCTGCGTGGGTTTCCACCGGGTGCTCTGGTTTCCTCACATAGCCCAGGTTAGGTGGATTGGCCATGCTAAATTGCCTCTTAATGCCAAAGATGTGCAGATTTGGTGGATTGACTATGCCAAGTTCCCCCTTAGTGTCCAAAGATGTGCAGATTAGGTGGATTGGCCATGCTAAATTGCCCCTTAGTGTCCAAAGATGTGCAGGTTAGGTGGATTGGCCATGCTAAATTGCCCCTTAGTGTCCAAAGATGTACAGATTAGGTGGATTGGCCATGCTAAATTGCCCCTTAGTGCCAAAGATGTGCAGGTTAGGTGGATTGGCCATGCTAAATTGCCCCTTAGTGTCCAAAGATGTGCAGATTTGGTGGATTGACTATGCCAAGTTGCCCATTAGTGTCAAAGATGTGCAGGTTAGGTGGATTGGCCATGCTAAATTGTCCCTTAGTGCCAAAGATGTGCAGATTTGGTGGATTGACCATGCCAAATTGCCCCTGAGTATCCAAAGATGATGTGGAGATGCCGGCATTGGTCTGGGGTAAACACAGTAAGAAGTCTCACACAACACCAGGTTAAAATCCAACGGGTTTATTTGGTAATAAATGCCACTAGCTTTTTGGAATCTCTGCAAGACATGCCGGATCATTGACACGGATGCCATCACCTCACATGAGAACGCCAGGTACACAGTACATACTCTTGCAACTCGGCCAACGTTGTCTACCTAATACACTGCAGGAAAGGATGTCTCGAGACATGGTACATTGGGGAGACCATGCAGATACTATGACAGTGGATGAATGAACACCGCCCCACAATCACCAGACAAGACTCTTCTTTTCCTGTTGGAGTACACTTCAGCGGTCACGAGCATTCGGGTAAACATTCCCCAAGGTGGCCTTCAGGACACACGATAGCGCACAGTTGCTGAGCAGAGACTGATAGCCAAGTCCGGACACATGATGACGGCCTCAATCGGGATCTTGGGTTCATGTCACACTATCCATAACCCCCGTGACTTACCTGAACTTGCAACATCTCACGTACTGTCCTGTCTGGAGACAATACACGTCTCTTTAACCTGTGCTTAATACTATCTCCACTCACATTGTCCGCACCTTTAAGACTTGAATAGCAGATTAACTGTAAAGATTCACATTCTGAGTATTCTGCAAATGGTGTGTGCCTTTATATACCCTGTTTGTGATAAGAACTCCCCACTCACCTGACGAAGGAACAGCGTTCCGTAAGCTAGTGGTGTTTACTACCAAATAAACCCGTCGGACTTTAACCTGGTGTTGTGAGACTTCTTACTGCCCAAAGATGTGCAGCTTAGATGGAATGGCTTGCCTCTTAGTGTTCAAAGATGTGAAAGTTTGTGGATTAGCCATGCCAAGTTGCGCCTTAGTATCCAAATAAGTGCAGCTTAGACGGATTGGCCATGTTAAGTTGCCCCTTAGTGTCCAAAGATGTGTAGGTTAGATGGATTAGCCATGCTAAATTGTCCCTTAGTGTCCAAAGATGTGTAGGTTAGATGGATTGGCCATGCTAAATTGTCCCTTAGTGTCCAAAGATGTGTAGGTTAGATGGATTGGCCATGCTAAATTGCCCCATATTATCCAAGAATGTATAGCCATGGTAAATGCGTGGCTTACAGAGGTAGGATGGGGACAGAGGGATGGGGGGTGAGGGGGTTGACACAGGTAGGATGCTCTGTCGGAGAGTCGGCACAGACTTGATGGACCAAATGGCCTCCTTCTGCACTGTAGGGATTCCACGATTGATTGTTATGTTCCTACAGCATCACAGTGATCACAATTCTGAGCTCTGATGAAACGACTCGAAACATTGGCTCTCTCCACACGTGCTGTCAGATCCGCTAAGATTTTCCAGCATTTGGTTTCAAAAACACTTCACTGACTGTAAAATATCAATGGAACATCTTGTGGCACGGTATAACTACAGGCCTCGAATTTTCTTTTCCTTTACCCCACCCCCGGACGTAGGCCGAGAGTGTGGCCAAAGCAGAGTTCTGCCCCATGATGGCAACACCCAAGTGCGGAAAAGATCAACGGGTTGATTGTGTGGGGGAGATTCAGGGATAGCAGCTCCAAAGTCTACGTCCCCGGGGAACCGGGACCACCATCAGACCTGGGCCTCCTGTACGTGAAGTAAGAAGTCTCGCAATACCAGGTTAAAGTCCAAACGGTTTACTTGGTGGCAAATGTCACTAGCTTTGGAAATGGCCATTCCTTCATCAGGATAAATAGATGCAGAGAAAAGTTAAGAGGGCAAATGGAAAGCTGGCTTTTATTATCTAGAACAAAGAAATGATGCCACCCGCCTGATGAAGGAACAGCCAGTTCAGAAAGCTAGTGGCGTTTGTTACCAAATAAACCCGTTGGACTTTAACCTGAGACTCCTTACTGTGTTTACCCCAGTCTAACCCCGACATCCCCACAACCATGACCTCCTGTACTTGCAGAGAAAGGAAGCGACACCAGGTGGCACCAGAGGCTTTCCTAATCCCTTGGGCAGACGAGGCAAGAAGCACCCAGACCCAGGGCCCCCCACCTTCCCAATGAAATAGATATTTATCTCCCGGATGCCCCCCTTCCGTCCTTAACCAGGACAAAATAAGAACTTTGTTCATATATTTTCATTCCAGTTTTCCAGCAATTGAGTGTGAAATTTAATCATGCATTTTCTACATTAAGTAAGAATTATTTTTCAAGTGTGAAACTTGCGTTTTATTTTTATTTATACAGAATGAGATAGTTACATTTATGTAGCGCCTTTATGCTCAAAGCTCTTCGTAAAGAGGGTGAGGATAAGGTGCATGTTGGTGTAATATACTATGCTGTATATCAATGCACATGAACAGAATGGGAATGGAGGGGTATAAAAAACTGATTTAAAATAGGGATCATGAGCCTTGGGAGTCCCTGGGAAGTGTGTAAATAGATGATGATATTGATTTACTTGTTTTTATCCTACAGGTGCTTTGGTCCACCTTGTTGTCTAACAAGGGGCATACACGCGATGGGTCGTGAGAGGGCTGCTCTTGGAACTTTTTCGAGAGTATCCTATTGCTTCACGTCGTTAGTGTACGCTTGACCTGGACCATTTGATGGGCAACACGACAGCTCAGTGACTATCGCTGTGCTGTGCAGATACATGGATTTGGGCCTGTGTCTGTGGGAGTTTGCGCGTTCTCCCCGTGCTTGCGTGGGTTTTCTCCGGGCGCTCCGGTTTCCTCCCACATCCCAAAGATGTGCTCTTAGGCTAATTGGCGAAACAAATTCTCCCTAAATTGTCTCAAATTTGGTTTTTAATCCGTAGATCTATAAACGTGGACAGGGATCGCGGGTAGAGGTGGGAACATCGGGGTGACGGCGCGGGCTCGTTGGGCCGAAGGGCCTGTTTCCCGTGCTGTTTTGTTCTTTGTTCTTTGTATGGGAGATCCCTCCGCCCTCCCCCCCAGGGTTTTACCGAACTGGAGGTTGCCCACCTTTGGCTAGTGTTGGGATCTTCCAGTCCCGCCGCTGTTAGCAGGTTTTCCCGTTCTTCACACCCTTCGCTGCTGGAGAACTTGTGTCTGGGGGTTACTGTCAGTGGCGTATGAAGATCCTGCCAATAGGAATGGCCATTAGATTTAAACTTTGTGTTGCTTCTGTGTTTATTTAGCCTAATTCACTTTGTTTTCCCTTGTGCACCAAGTGATGTCCCATTAAAGACCATGGAGCATAGAACATTATAGTGCAGTACAGGCCCTTCAGCCCTCAATATTACATCGACCAGTAGAACCAATCTAATGACTCTTTAACCTAAATTATTCTAATATTATCCATATGAACGCCCTTAAAGTTGGCGAGTCTACTACTGCTGCAGGCAGGGCATTCCACACCCTTACTATCCTATGAGCAAAGAAAGTGCGGAGCCTGCACATTCTCCCCGTGTCTGCATGGGTTTCCTCCGGATACTCCGATTCCCTCCCACAGTCCAAATATGTGTAGGTTAGGTAGATTGGATATGCTAAGTTGCACCTTACTGTCAGGGGTAGGGTAAATACATGGGGTTACACGGATAGGACCTGGGTGGGATTGTTGTCGGTGCAGACTCGATGGGCCAAATGGCCTCCTTCTGCATTGTTGATTCTATAATCTATGCACCTGAATCCTGAAGTCCCTTTGGGCATCTATTGCATTTAATTTTATGAACGGTATTTGAGGATGTGTGTGATCCCGCTCTCCCACTAAGTGATTATGTTACAGCGTAGCAAGTTCAAATAATATGAGTGTGAAGACTATGAATGGTCACTATCATTGTGTCACTGTCAGCTTCACTGATATCTTGTAAGGGAGTTATCACAAAATCCCTACAGTACAGAAGGAGGCCATTCGGCCCGTCGAGTCTGCATCAATCACAGTCTCACTCAGATCCTTATTCCCGTAACCTCACACTTTACTTTTGCTAATCTTGCTGATTAGCCATTTAGCATGGCCAATCAAGCTAACCTGCACGTTTTTAGACTGTGGGAGGAAACCGGAGCACCCGGAGGAAACCCACACAGACACGGGGAGAACGTGCAAACTCCACACAGACAGTGACCCAAGTAAGGAATCGAACCTGGGTCCCTGGCACTGTGAGGCAGCAATGCTAACCATTGTGCCACTGTGTTGCCCCTTATGTCAGTGAAATAACTCCTTCTAGGCCAGTGTCCCTTCACCAAATTTAGATTAATTTGCATAATCAGCAACATGCAGGTTTACAGCATGGAAATAGGCCCTTCGGCCCAACTTTGTCATGCTGGCTTTTTTTTTAATTACTAAGCTAGTCCCAATTGCATTTGGTCTATACCCCTCTATACCCATCTTAGCCATGTAACTGTCTAAATGCTTTTTAAAAGACAAAATTGTACCAGCCTCTACTACTGCTTCTGGCACTCACCACCCTCTGTGTAAAAAAATTGCCTTTCCGGACCCTTTTGTATCTTCCCCCTCGCACCTTAAACCTCTGCCCTCTCGTTGTAGACTAAGTTTGGAAAGTGAAAAGGGAGAGATACAAAGCGAACCAGAGGGGCAATGTTTTCACTTAGACGATGGTAAATATCTGGAACAAGCTGTCAGAGGGAATAGTAGAGGCAGAGACAATTTTGCCTTTTAAAAAGTGTTTAGACAATTACATTGGTACAATGGGTATAGAGAGATATGGCCAAATGCAGGCAATTGGGACTAGCTTAGCAGTTAAAGACTAAGTGGCATGGATACACAGGCTAACGAGCCTGTTCATATTCTAAGAGCTCCACATTGTGGGCCTCACGAAAGCCACTATGTTCAGCGTCACCTTTTTCCTGGTCCACAATCTAATCTACTTTCTCTTGGCAACCTGCTTTCCCAATTACAAAATTGTGCAGTACACACTGCACATTACAATGTGTTGTAATATGCCTTTAAGAGATGACATCAATAGAAGGGAAGAGTGTCAGTCTCAGTTTCATTTGGTCTCTGAGCGGGGTGCAGCATGCACAGCTCTGCTGAAGATGCCTTTCTCAAGCCTTCTCCTTTGCATCAATATTTTCATGGGCCTCGTCCAAATATATGAACCCACAAGATGTTCATCCATTCCCCTTATGTGTGAAACAGTACAACCTTCTCTGGTGTAAGCTCCAGCTCCATGGCAGATCTTCCATCTCTGAAATCAATTATATCTTGATCTTTGTTGTTCTTGAAAAAGAACAAAAAACAGCACAGGAAACAGTCCCTTCAGCCCTACAAGCCCGTGCCGCCCACTTCAACATTCAATGAGTGCCTCATTCCAATCCTTCTTCTATCTACGACTTTTGTCTATGTCTCTTGGACTCCACAATGAAAGGGTGCAAATTTAGAGAATTATATATGCGCCTGATTAAGGGAGGTCTAATTTAGGGACAATTTGTTAACACCAATCAGCCTAAAAGCATGTTTTTGGGGTGTGGGAGGAAACTGGAGCACCCAGAGGAAAACCCATGCAGGCATGGGGAGAATGTGCAAACTCCCACAGACACCGACCCAAGTCAGAGATCTGACCCAAGCCCGTGTATCTGCACAGCACAGCGATAGTCACTGAGCTGTCGTGTTGCCCATCAAATGGTCCAGGTCAAGCGTACACTAATGACGTGAAGCACTAGGATACTCTCAAAAAAAAATCCAAGAGCAGCCTCTCACGACCCATCGCGTGTTTGCCCCTCGTTAGACAACAAGGTGGACCAAAGCACCTGTAGGATAAAAACAAGTACATTAATATCATCATCTATTTACACACTTCCCAGGGACCCCCAAAGCTCATGATCCCTATTTTAAATCAGTTTTCTATACCCCTCCCATTCCCATTCTGTTCATGTGCCCATCTAAGTATTTCTTAAATAACTCCAGAGTGCCTGCCTCCACCACTTTACTTGGCAGCGCATTCCATACTCGCACAACCCTCTGAGTGAAAAAACTCCCGCTAGCATTCAAATTATACCTTACCCCACTCACCCTAAGCCCGTGACCCCTCGTGCTATTTGAGTCCATCCTAGGAAAAAGCTTAACCCTGTTTACTCTATCTATACCCCTCATAATCTTGTACACCTCTATTAGATCTCCTCTAAGTCTACTCTTGCTAAGGAAAACAGTCCGAATTTGCCTAACATCTCCTCGTAACTCAGACCTTCCATACCAGGCAGCATCCTGGTAAACTCCTCTGCATTCTCTCCAGAGAGAGACCTTTGATTGATTTTTCGAGAGTATCCTAGTGCTTCATGTCGTTAGTGTACGCTTGACCTGGACCATTTGATGGGCAACACGACAGCTCAGTGACTATCGCTGTGCTGTGCAGATACATGGATTTGGCCTGTGTCTGTGGGAGTTTGCGCATTCTCCCCGTGCTTGCGTGGGTTTTCTCCGTGTGCTCCGGTTTCCTCCCACATCCCAAAGATGTGCTCTTAGGCTAATTGGCAAAACAAATTCTCCCTAAATTGTCTCAAATTTGGTTTTAAATCCATAGATCTATAAACATAGACAGGGATCGCGGGTAGAGGTGGGAACATCGGGATGGCGGCATGGGTTCATTGGGCCGAAGGGCCTGTTTCCCGTGCTGTTTTGTTCTTTGTTCTTTGTTCTTTACTCTTACGATGGACTGGAAAAGCACGAGGGGTCACGGGCTTAGGGTGAGGGTGGTAAGGTATAATTTGGATGCTAGAGGGAGTTTTTTCACACAGAGGGTGGTGGGGGTATGAAATGCGTTGCCAAGTAAAGTGGTGGAGGCAGGCACTCTGGAGTTATTTATGAAATACTTAGATGGGCACATGAACAGAATTTGAATGGAGAGGTATAAAAATCTGATTTAAAATCGGGATCATGAGCCTTGGGAGTTCCTGGGAAGTGTGTAAATAGATGATGATATTGATGTACTTGTTTTTATCCTACAGGTGCTTTGGTCCACCTTGTTGTCTAACGAGGGGCATACACGCGATGGGTCGTGAGAGAGCTGCTCTTGGATTTTTTTCGAGAGTATCCTAGTGCTTCATGTTGTTAGCGTACACTTGACCTGGACCATTTGATGGGCAACACGACAGCTCAGTGACTATCGCTGGGCTGTGCAGATACATGGATTTGGGCCTGTGTCTGTGGGAGTCTGCGCATTCTCCCTGTGCTGGCGTGGGTTTTCTCCGGGTGCTCCGGTTTCCTCCCACATCCCAAAGATGCGCTCTTAGGCTAATTGGCAAAACAAATTCTCCCTAAAAATCTAGTACCTGGAGCTGGGGGTTTGGACGGGCAGGAATTTGTAAAATGTGTACTGGAAGGATTGTTGGAGTGGGGGCTATTTTGGATTTAGAGAAGGGGCTATTTTGGATTTAGTTCTGAGTAATGAGCCAGGGCAGGTGGTTGATGTTGTAATAGGGGAACATATGGCTAACAGTGACCACAATTCTGTCTACTTAGGATACAGATGGAAAAGGATGCTTGTTGCCCTAGGGGCAGGGTGCTGAATTGGGGGAAGGCTAACTACGGTCCGATTAGGTAAATTGATGATGATATTGATGTACTTGTTTTTATCCTACAGGTGCTTTGGTCCACCTTGTTATCTAACAAGGGACGTACACGTGATGGGTCGTGAGAGGATTTTTTTTGAGTATCCTAGTGCTTCACGTCATTAGTGTACGCTTGACCTGGACCATTTGATAGGCAACACGACAGCTCAGTGACTATCCAGGTTCTCCGGTTTCCTCCCACATCCCAAAGATGTGCTCTTAGGCTAATTGTCTCAAATTTGGTTTTTAATCCATCGGTCTATAAACTTAGACAGGGATCGCAGGTGGAGGTGGGAACATTGGGGTGGCAGCGCGGGCTCGTTGGCCGAAGGGCCTGTTTCCCGTGCTGTTTTGTTCTTTGTTCTTTGTTTGTTCTTTGTTTTGTAAACCCACAGTGACACAAGTCGGATCATTTTAGTGTTTGAAAAACTTCCACAGCCCCATGTTTGATACTGGGGATGGGATTCCCACCTTCTGAGATGAAGTAATAGTTGGCCTGAATTTTTTGACCTCGCTTGTGGCTTGGATTCTCCAGTCCTGCTGCGGTGCAAGGAGATTTGACAAAGAGTCACATTCTCTCTGATTGTGGCCATGGGGCGAACGGGACCGGAGAATTTGGGCTTATTTCTGTTCCGTACCTGATCACCGTGAATCAAATCAATATAGGCCAGCACAGTGGTTAACCCTGCTGCCTCACAGCACCAGGGAGCCGGATTCAATTCTGGCCTCTGGCCTGCGTGGAGTCTGCACATTCTCCCCGTGTCTGCATGGGTTTTCACTGGTTTCCTCCCACAGTCCAAAAGATGTGTGGATTAGGCCATGCTAAATTGCTCCTTAATGTTAGGGGGATTTGCAAGGTGAGTACATAGGTTCAGGGGGATGGGATCTGAGTGGGATTGCTACAGGCTCGATGGGCTGAATGGCCTCCTTCTGCACTGTAGGGATTCTATGATTGGAACAAATGAATAGAAATTCCCCAAAATTAGCTCAGACTTATTTGCTTTTGACTGGTTAAGATGCTACCATGGAACAACAGCTTCTGATGTGAATCTTTATTGTTGAATTCCAGTTGGAGAAGACTCCTGTGCACCAAAAACATTTTGAGTAAACATCCAAATTGGAGGTGATTGTCCCCGCAATAAGCAGAACTACTTCCTTTTTTTAACACTTGGAAAACAGTGGAGGTTCATTTAATGCGGAATCTGAGAGGCAAGCCTATCTTCAATAGCCAGCGTAGCTATGAAGCAGAAGGTAGAATGAGAGAGACAGGGGGGAGGCCAGATGAGAACAAAGGGAGTTTATTGATCGGATGCACCTTATCACGTAATAAATTCCTCCAGGGAGGTGGAAGGCTCATTTGACACCATTCTGCGAAAGTATCTCAAACAATTCAAGCTTTCCAGGGATGGATCCAACCAGCTGGGAATACTACCTCACACTTCCATCAACCCTAAAGGCTGCGTGGGAGGAGGTTTCCTATTAGAGTTGACAGGGAGATTGCCAGAACAAACTTTAACCAGTTGAGGACACACTTTTCCGTCAACGGCAGCAGAGCTGATATTTACAGGTCAAAAGCCCTTTCTGCATTTTGTACCCTGGGAATCCAGGTATCTATCGCTAGTCTTCCCGAGACCCACAAACCACCTTTGGCCAAAGCATGGGATTTTTCCTTTTCACTACGATTATTTTCCAAGGAAATGCCCATAAAAGAGTGGAGGTGGGGGGTGACTTAATTCAAACATACCAGAGGTTGAGGGGCTTGACAGGACAAAAGGAGGTTATTGATTGGATTGCGTGAGGGACAGTATGATGGCATAGTGCGTTAGCACTGCTGCCTCAAGCGTCAAAGATCTGGGTTCAAGTCCAGCCTTGGGTCACTGTCTGTGTGGAGGTCGCATGTTCTCCCTGTGTCTGCGCGGGTTTCCTTTGGGTGCTCTGGTTTCTTCCCACACTCCAAAGGTGTGTATGTTAGGTTGGTTGGCCATGCTAAATTAGGGCTTAAAATGGTTGCTACGAGAGGACATACAGTATGTTAGCCTTTATAGGAAGGGGTATAGAGTACAAGGGCTGGCCTTTAATGTTGCAGTTGTATAAAACGCTGGTTAGACCTCATTTGGAATACTGCGTCCAGTTCTGGTCGCCTTACTACCGGAAAGACGTGGAGACTCTGGAGAGAGTGCAGAGGAGATTTACCAGGATGCTGCCTGGTATGGAAGGTCTGAGTTACGAGGAGATGTTAGGTAAATTGGGACTGTTTTCCTTAGAAAGACATAGCCTTAGAGGAGATCTAATAGAGGTGTACAAGATTATGAGGGGTATAGATAGAGTAAACAGGGTTAAGTTTTTTCCTAGGATGGACTCGAAAAGCACGAGGGGTCACGGGCTTAGGGTGAGGAGGGTAAGGTATAATTTGGATGCTGGAGGGAGTTTTTTCACACAGAGGGTGGTGGGGGTACGGAATGCGCTGCCAAGTAAAGTGGTGGAGGCAGGCACTCTGGAGTTATTTAAGAAATACTTAGATGGGCACATGAACAGAATGGGAATGGATGGGTATAGAAAATTGATTTAAAATAGGGATCATGAGCCATGGGAGTCCCTGAGAAGTGTGTCAATAGATGATGATATTAATGTACTTGTTTTTATCCTACAGGTGCTTTGGTCCACCTTGTTGTCTAACGAGGGGCATACATGCGATGGGTCGTGAGAGGGCTGCTCTTGGATCTTTTTTGAGAGTATCCCAGTGCTTCACGTCGTTAGTGTACGCTTGACCTGGTCCATTTGATGGGCAACACAACAGCTCAGTGACTACGTGGATTTGGGCCAGTGTCTGTGGGAGTTTGCGCATTCTCCCCGTGCTGGCGTGGATTTTCTCCGGTGCTCCGGTTTCCTCAAACATCCCAAAAATGTGCTCTTAGGCTAATTGGCAAAATAAATTCGCTCTAAATTGTCTCAAATTTCGTTTTTAATCCATAGATCTATAAACATGGATAGGGATCGCATGGGAACATCGGGGTGGCAGCGCGGGCTCGTTGGGCCGAAGGGCCTGTTTCCTGTGCTATTTTGCTCTTTGTTCTTTGACACAGGTTTAAGGTACTAGGGAGCAGGTACAGCAGAGATGTTAGGGGCAAGTTTTCACTCAGAGAATGGTGGGTGAGTGGAATCGGCTGCCATCGGTGGTAGTAAAGGCAAACTCGCTGGGGTCCTTTAAAAGACTTCTGGATGAGTACACGGGATTTAATGGGATTGGGAGTTACAGATATTCTATGGCCAAGTAGGTACGGATATGATTGACGCAACTTGTGGGCCAAAGGGCCCGTTTGTGCTGTAGTGTTCTATGTTCTATACCCCTATTCTTAGAGAATTAGCAGGGTAAATATATGGTGTTATGGGAATAAGGCCTGGGTGGGATCATGGTTAGTGCAGACTTGATGGGCCAATGGCCTCTTTCTACCCTATGGGGATTCTATGATTATATGACAGAGTGGATGGTGAGATGTTTTCAACAGTGGTTCAACGAGGTCGCACAGCGACAACTGAAAATGCTGGTTATTTAAGACAGATGTGTAGAAACATCTTCTCGAGGAGGATGGCGAATCTCTGGAATTCTCTGTCCCAAAGAATAGTGGAGGCTGGATCATTAGAAATATTTGAAGTGGAGATGGAGAAATATTTGACAGATTGCGGAATAGAGGGCGTTGGGGAAACGGTACAGAAAAGGCTGGCATAGATCAACCAGGAGCGTGTTGAATGGCGGGATAGGTTTGAAGGGCTGAATGGTCTGCTCCTGTTTCTATTTCTTGTGTTCAGAAATGCCAGATTTTGGCAGTTAAGCAAGGTGTAACACAGAAAAATATAATCGATTTTAATGTTTATTTGTGGGTGATGCTGATATAAGTAGGGCAGCATGGTTGCACTGCAGTTAGCACTGCTGCCTCACACTACCAGGGAACCAGGTTCGATTCCCAGCTTAGCTCTCTGTCTGCGTGGAGTTTGCACATTCTCCCCGTGTCTGTGTGGGTGTCCTCCGGGTTCCCTCCCACAGTCCAAAGATGTGTAGGTTAGGTGGATTAGCCATGTTAAATTGTGTTCAAGGATGTGCATGCAGTGGCAATAGCTCAGTAGTATTATTGTTAACTCACTGATCCAAAACTTCAGCTCATGTCCTGGAGACCCAGGTTCAAATCCCGCCAAGGCAGATGGTCAAATTCAATAAAAGATGCCAGAAATTAAAAATCTACTGATGACCATGAAACCATCGTTGGAAAAACCCATCTGGTTCACTAAAGCCCTTTAGGGAAGGAAATCTGCCATCCTTACCCGAACTGGCCTATATGTGACTCCAGAGCCACAGCAATGTGGTTCACTTTTAGCTCCCTTCTGAACAAGGGCAACTTGCCAGCCAGCAATGCCCATATCCCACAAATGAATACAAAAATTGGCCAGGTTAAGTTGCCTCTTAATATCCCAAGATGTGCAGGTGAGATGGGATTAGCCATGGTAAATGTGTGGAGTTTCAGGGATAGGATTGCTTGTCCTATGAGGAACAGTTGAGAATTCTGGATCTGTACTTATTAGAGTTTAGAAGGATGAGGGGGAATCTTATTGAAATTTACAGGATACTATGAGGCCTGGATAGAGTGAACGTGGAGAGAATGTTTCCACTAGTGGGAAAAATTAGAACCATGAGGCACAACTTCAGGCTAAAGGGACGACCCTTTAGATCAGAGTTGAGGGGGAAATTCTTCAGTGGTAAATCTGTGGAACTCTTTGCCGCACAGGGCTGTGGAGGACGGATCATTGAGTGTCAGAGAGACAGAGAGAGATAGGTTCTTGATCAATAAGGGGATCAGGGGTTATGGGGAAAAGGCAGGAGAATGGGGAGGAGAAAAATATCAGCCATGATTAGATGGTGGAGCAGACTTGATGGGCTGAGTGGCCTAATTCTGCTCCCATGTCTTATAGAACATAGAACGTAGAACATTTAGTGCAGAGGGCCCTTCGGCCCTTGATGTTGCGCCGACCAATTAAGAAAAAGCAATGACCCTCTAACCTAAACCATTCCCTTTTCATCCATAAACCTATCCACGGACCTCTTAAACGCCCCCAAACTTGGCTCATCTTCAACTGCAGCAGGCAGGGCATTCCATACCCTTAACACCCTCTGGATAAAGAACCTACCTCTGACATCCGTCCTATAACTACCACAATGGAGTCTAATGGAGTAGAGGGTCTGGGTAACATGCTCTGTGCAGGCTCGATGGGCTGAATGGCCTCTTCTGCACAGTGGGGATTCTATGATTCTGTGACTGTTGGCTGTGTAATGGCATGGTTGAAGAATTGTGGTTGTAATTTGATGCTTGGCTGCGCCCAGGAATCCAGAGAAAGGAATCTCAAGATGGAAGCCCTGCGAAGTGGGCCATTGTCCACATTGCGACGACTTTTGAAGGTGAAGATTAACAACTCTTAAACACGAGCTGCATTGAAATAGCTTTTGCTTTAAACATTAACCCGAGTGTGCTTTGTGAAGGAAATGACATTGTCAAATTATAAGAGACAAAGGAAGTGGGACTAAGAGCAAAAAAGTACTCTCCTAAATAGAAGTTAGCTGTGTTAAATTCATCCCCAAAATTGCCAGCAGGCACGAGCCCCACCGGAATCTTCCCATTCCGGGTAAGCTGGGACTGTTTTACCCAGGATGTGGAGATGCCAGCATTGGACTGGGGTAAACACACTAAGATGTCTCACTGTGTTTAAAGTCTAGGTTAAAGTCTAACAGGTTTAGAACATAGAACATAGAATGCTACAGTGCAGAAAGAGGCCCTCCAGCCCATCGAGTCTGCATCGACCACAATCCCACTCAGGTCCTACCCCCATACCCCTATACATTTACCCTCTAATCCCTCTAACCAGGACACTAAGGGCAATCTCTTGGGGTCAATCAACCTAACCTGCACATCTTTGGACTGTGGGAGGAAACCGGAGGAAACCCATGCAGACATGAGGAGAATGTGCAAACTCCACACAGACAGTGACCCGAGCCGGGAATTGAACCCAGAACCCTGGAGCTGTGAAGCAGCAGTGCTAACCACTGTACTACCGTGCTGCTCTCGGATGGAAGTGTAGCGGGCAGGGGGCACAGACTATGCAAAAGCCTGTTGACCTCAGATAGGATTTTCCGTTGCTGGGGTAGCTGGAAAATCCTGCCCTACTTCCAACATTCAGTAATGATTGAAGCTAGCTTTCATCGAACCCTAGGAGTGCAGAAAAGGCCGTTCGGCCAATCGAGTCTGCACCAACTCTCTGACAGAGTACCTTACCCATGTCCTCTCTCTTATTCCCACAAGCCCACATCATGGCTAATCCACCCAACCCATACATGTAGGGACGCACAAGGGACAATTAGACATGGCCAATCTACCCAACCTGCACATTTTTGGATGGCAGGAGGAAACCAGAACACCCAGAGGAAACCCATGCAGACATAGGGAGAACGTGTAAACTTCACACAGATAGTGAACCAAGTCGGGAATCGAACCTGGGCCCCTGGCACCACGAGAGTACTAACCATTGAGTTCTTCTTGCTGCCATCCACTTGATGGTCATCAGCACAGCTGGTTTGCCTGGAGCTACTATTTCTCTTTGGAGGTCAAACAGTGAGCGTTTGTGTTCAGATCCACAAGTCAGGTTGGGGAAGGTCATATTGGACAAAGGATATATTTCCCCAGGACAGAATCTTGGCATGTTTAATTGGAGTCAGGGTTCCATTTTGTTCCTGGGGGGATTGGCTTCAGGTTGACTAAAGGGATAGGAAGTCATTGTGTGCTGGAACATTGGGCGTTAGACTATTAGCACCAGATTGGAGTTGCAGACAGCTGGTTTTGTTCATAACTGGTTGGAGTAGATAAAATCATTTTGTTGGTTTGGTTGGTATGTTTGTGCAATGCCAGAAGTGTTCGTTCAGGATATTTGAGGTACTAGTTTTTGCTTTCCAACTACTCAGAACTTCCAAAAGCCAATATGTGACCAGCTGGAGCCGTCTTTTCATTGCAACAATTGTCCATTTTGGTAAAAAAACACTTCATATATATCTCCTTCAATCTGGTCTATTGTAATCGCTCCTCCCAATGCGGTCTACCTACAACAGAGAGACTAAACGCAGACTAGCTGACCTCTTTGCAGAGGTCCACAAACAAAGCCCACACCTTCTTGTCGCTTGCAACTTTATCACATTACCCTACTGCCATGTCCATATAGAATCATAGAACCCTACAGTGCAGAAAAAGGCCCTTCAGCCCATCGAGTCTGCACTGAACACAATCCCACCCACGCCTTACACCCCCGTATTGTACCCACTAATCTCTCTAAGCAATGCATCCCTGGATACTAAGGGACAATTTCTTAGCATGGCCAATCAACCTAACCCACACATTTTTGGACTGTGGGAAGAAACCAGAATACCCAGAGGAAGCCCACACAGACATGAGGAGAATGTGCAAACTCCGCACAGACAGTGACCCGAGCCGAGAATCGAACTCAGGACCCTGGAGGTGTGAAGCAGCAGTGCTAACCACTGTGCCACCGTGCAGCACTGTGCTAACACGTCCATTCTTGGCCTGTTGCAATGTTCTAGTGAAGCCCAACTGAAGTTGTATCACCGGCTTGCATTTCAATTAGCTCTTTGTTTACACTCCCAGCAGATAGGGGGCACTGAGGTTCTTTCTCTTCTGAATCTCTGTCATCCTCCAGTTCTTGTCCCTCAGCTGCTCACACAAAGGTTCCTAATTTCCTGGCTCCACAACGTCAAATTTAGGGTTAACTTCAAAGATGCACTGGGGAATCCCTCCAGGAAGTTCTCACATAAGGATTGATCCTGCAATTGTCCAGAAGAGGTAACCGACCCTGGGTAATAGCATTGGGATGGAAATTATCTAACAAGGCGATTTAAATTGCTAAATTCTGGTGGTTCGGCTATGTAATCCTGATATTTTGAAAGAGTTAGAAGGGGAAAAGAAAAATCACACTATCTATCCTCCTCAATTCTTTCCAGAGGCTATACCTAATCCCTGCTTTTATTGCCCATTCCTTTTGTGATAAATAGCCAGAGCTTTGCAGAAAACTACAAAGGGTCGTTAATGTAGCCCAGTCCATCACGCAAACCAGTCTCCCATCCATTGACTCCATCTACACTTACTGCTGCCTCAGCAAAGCAGCTAACATAATCAAGGATCCCATGCAACTCGCATATTCTCCCTTCCATCTTATTCCATAGGGAAAATGATTAAATTCTGAGGATGTGTACCACCCAACTCAAGAACAACTTCTTCCCTGCTGCCATCAAGCTTTTGAATAGACCCAACTTTATATCAAATTGATCTTTCTCTACACCCCAGCTATGACTGTAGCACTACATTCTACACTCCCTCCTTCCATTCTCAATGAACAGTATGCTTTGTCTGTATAGCACACAAGAAGCAATGTTTTTCATTTTTTAGCAATACACATGGCAATAATAAATCAAATCAAATCATTCGGATATTTTGCTAATTCAGGTCCATGAAGAATATGAGAAATGCATCCTGATGATATGAGCTGGTTGTGTAGATAAGTGCGAGGTGATGCGTTTTGGTGGATTGAACCAGGGCAGGATTTACTCAGTTAACGGTAGGGCACTGGGGAGAGTTACAGAACAAAGAGATCTAGGGGTACAGGTTCATAGCTCTTTGAAAGTGGAGTCACAAGTGGACAGAGCAGTGAAGAAGGCATTTGGCAAGCTTGGTTTCATTGGTCAGAACATTGAATACAGGTGCTGGGATGTCTTGTTGAAGTTGTACAAGACGTTGGTAAGGTCACACTTGGGATACCGTGTACAGTTCTGGTCACCCTATTATAGAAAGGGTATTATTAAACTAGAAGGAGTGCAGAAAAGATTTATTAGGATGCTACTGGGACTTGAATGTTTGAATTATAAAGTGAAGTTGGATAATCTGGCATTTTTTTCTCTGGAGCTTTTAGGAGTGATCTTATAGAGGGGCATAGATAAGTTAGATAGTCAACATCTCTTAATGAAGGTAGGGGAGTCTAAAACTAGAGGATGTAGGTTTAAGGTGAGAGGGGAGAGATACAAAAGAGTCCAAAGGGGCAGTATTTTCACTTAGAGGGTGGTGAGTGTCTGGGACAAGCTGCCAGTAGTAGAGGCAGATACAACATTGTCTTTTAAAAAGCATTTAGACATGAGTAAGATGGATATAGAGAGATATGGGCCAAATGCGAGCAATTGGGAATAGCTTAGTTGTAAAATCTGGCATGGACAAGTTGTTCTGAAGGGCCTGTTTCCATCCTATAAACTTCTACAACTCTATGAAGCTTCAATGATGTAATGGTGACTGCCCACCATGCAGCTGGTGGTGTTTTTTTTGCTCCAAGTGCATGAATATTGGTTATAATCCCTTTTAATAAATTTTTATTTGTTTCATTAGCCCCCTTTATAAATGTATTTAATAAGTTCATATTGGTTTAATCAGTTTTGATATCTTATCAATGCAGCCAGTGCTATTCTACACTCAGACTCACCTATAATCCCAAAATGCTTGCTGCGCCTGCTACTCTCTGTCAAGAGAGGATAAAATCTCATTAACTCTCTTTGGCCGCAGTTGTCCAGTCATTGAAGATAATCAAGGGTCTGGAATGTTTCTCAATCAGCGTCAATCCCCACCCTTCCCCTCGGTACTGAGAGTGGCAGTAAGGGTAGGGAGATATTAGGAGATGGCTAATTAACAGACTGTCTCAGTATTTACAATGCAATTAGGGACTTACATGGGTTCTGAATTTGGGAACGTACCTCTTCCCATTCCAATGGAGTTTGGCAGCCCGGATTCCGAGGCAGTGCTTACTGTTGGGCTGGTGGACGGATACTGAGGGCAAAATTCTCCCATCCTGCCCGCCAGGGGAATCATGGTGGAGTGTGCAATAGTCCGTTGACCTCAGGTGGGATTTCCGAACTTGGGAGAAGCGCGACCGTAAAGTCCTCATCCTGACTCACTGCCACAGGTATTAGCATCCATGGGTGGGTGGAAAGTCCACTGCATGGGACAGTCAAAGGCATCCATTTCCAAGCTTGTATCAGTCAATGGCAAGGCTGCGATGTGGGTCAACTGCTGATTAGCTCAAGAGTCTTTGAAACGAGGGATTCTTCGTCCCGCTGTGAAGACATCTTTTCTCACCCATGAGTGAAAGGACAGAATGGGAGAGGGGGCTGCAGAGTGAAGACAATTTGTAAGATCACATTTCAATGGATAAATACAGCCTAATCACCCTTGTGATCACTCTCAGTTGCTGCCCATCACTTCTGCAAAGATGGTATGGTGGCACTGTGGTTAGCACTGCTGCCTCACAGTGCCGGGGACCCAGGTTCAATTCTGGAGTCCGGTGACTATCTGTGCAGAGTTTGCACATTCTCCCCGAGTCAGCGTGGGTTTCCTCTGGGTTCTCTGGTTTCCTCCCACATTCCAAAGATGAGCAGGTTGGGTTGATTGGCCAAACTAAATTATCTGTTAGTGTCAGGGGAATTAGCAGGATAAATATATGGGGATAGGGGCTGGGTGGGATTGAGCTCACTCAATGGACTCTTCTTGCGTTGTAGGAATTCTACGAATGAATAAAGAAATAAGGGAAGGAAGCTTGCTCCACCATTCAAAAATAATATCTCGTTATTAGAAGTCACTCCATCCAAAAGCAAAAGAAAACAGTGGACACCTTCATGTGTGAATCTGAAGCAGTACACAACAGAATTAAGCTTCTTTCTCATACAAACACACTCCTGGCGAAGGTTCATCCAAACTCAAAAAACTGGCTCTATTCTTCTCCCTCCAGATGCTGTCAAGACCAGCTGAGATTTTCCGAAATTTTCTATTTTTATCTCGAATTCCAATAGCCAGCAGTATTTCGCCTGTACATTCCTTGCCTTTACTTGTAATGAATAGATCCAATGATGACTATACAGTCCCAATTCACAATATGACAAGAGATCTCTGAGTAAGCTTTTCAACAAAATACAATGAGTAAAATAACTGTTAGATACCAAAAAAGAAATCACTCACGTCCTCACCCTCATTTAAAATTAAGAACGATATATTATTTCGTTTATTCAATATTCAGCATGTAATTTAATACACCTACAGTTTTTCTCTTAAAAGTCAATTTGCAACCCAACTCTCCCACAGAGAAAGTGGACAAATCCCCGACCAAACAAATCTCTGCACAAGATGGGCTCAGGATTGGAATCTTCATTGGCTATCGTACCACTCATGGAATCATTGAGTTATAGAATCCCTACAGTGCACAAGGAGGCCATTCGATTCATCAAGCCTACACCGACAACAATCCCATCCAGACCCTAACCCGTAACCTCACATATCTCCCTGACAATAAGGGGCAATTTAGCATGACCAATCCATCTAACCTTCACACCTTTGGACGCTAAAGGGCAATTTAGCATGGCCAATTCACCGAATTTGCACATCTTTGAACCTCAAGAGGCAATTTAGCATGGTCAATCCACCTAACTCGTATATCTATGGAGTATTCTCTTACACTCCCTTATTCTTCAACTTACACATGATATATCCTACTATTTTAGGTAGGATAATATTCTACTATTTCTAAATTGCTGTACAGAAAAAAATATGCTTGCTTGAGATATACATTTGACTATTTATTTTATTTATTATTATTTATGTCACAAGTAAGCTTATATTAACACTGCAATGAAGTTACCGTGAAAATCCCCCAGTCACCACACTCTGGTATCCGTTCAGATACACTGAGGGAGAATTTAGCATGGCCAATGCACCTAACCGGCACGTCTTTCAGATTGTGGGGGAGAAACCGGAGCACCCGGAGAAAACCCACGCAGACAT
Organism: Sphyrna mokarran; assembly: GCA_024679065.1. Taxonomy (NCBI): domain Eukaryota; kingdom Metazoa; phylum Chordata; class Chondrichthyes; order Carcharhiniformes; family Carcharhinidae; genus Sphyrna; species Sphyrna mokarran. The sequence goes on from JAGIQG010000032.1 coordinate 2,841,238, forward strand.
GGGGAGAATGTGCAAACTCCACACAGACAGTGACCCGAGCTGGGAATCGAACCCAGATCCTTGGCGCTGTGAGGCAGCAGGGCTAATCACTGTGCCACCCTTCCAAGAGGCATTCCTCAGCGCGTCTTTGGGGTACAAAACCGGTTAGGTGAACCCGGGAGTGAGTGATATTCAAACTAAAATGGGCCAACGGGCCTCATTTAGCAATCTTTTGTCTTGGCATCATTTGTCAGACACTTTGATTGCCATTGGTGGCATTTAGGCTAACTCTGTTTCACTGCAATCGCTCGCTGCCTGTAAAAATGACAAAAGTCATTCCAAGAGTGTTGAACTTTTGATTCGGCAGGTTGGGTGGTCCAAGACCTCCTATCGAGTGGCAGGAATCATTTCACAACCGAAACTCTCGGACTGGCGTTGACAGCCCCATTTGCAGTGATAGGCAGTCATTATCAGTTGATTGAAAGTTGTAACCATTTTACATCGAGACTCGCGCAGCTCCTGATGAGAGAGCTGTACAAGCGACCGCCACCACCCCCCCCTCCTCATAAAGTCAATTGAGGACAACTCCCCTGGTGAAGCCCAGGGCCACAGGCAGTTGCCTGCCAGTCCCGTCAGGCTAGGAAGGGTCTGTCAATTAATGAAACACAGGGCCAATCTGTGGCCAGTGAAAGAGAAACCTTGACCGAGCGGCTGAGTGAGAGACAAGAGCTTTGTTCTCCGGCAATGTCTCACAGACTTTCAGAGGCCCGATAAGCGGGCGATCCATCAAGTGCAGCATTATATTCCCCCACTGTAACACCGCATTCAGAGCAGAGTGCATTTAGGGAGATACAGTCGACGGGGAGGTAATATTCCCCTTACTAAAAAAGTCGCAGGTTCCAAAGTTCATCCAAGGAACCTTGCTGAATGATTCTCTTATTCTTTTTCTTTTGCAACCAGGGAGGCCGGGATGGGGGGGGAGAGGTGGAGAGGCGGGGAGGCTGTTCATCCAGGCCGCAGATCCGATTAACCGTCACCCCCGCCTGCGGTAATCAATAGTGGGCTTTTCACAAGGACCTCTGAGACCACCCACTTTCAAAGGAGCAGGTAAACAGAGGTGGCCTTTTGAGAGAGAGAGAGAGAGAAGGGGAGAGAAATATGTTTGAATATATAAGAGAGGTTAAGAGAGGTAGAGAAATAAAGGAGTGACAAAGCTTACGATTCATGAAACAGAATTCATAGAATCCCGACTGTGCAGAGGGAGACCATTTGGCCCGTCGAGTTTACACCGATCACAATCCCACCCAGGATCTATTCCTGTAAGCCACACATATTTACCCTGCCAATCTCCCTGACACTAGGGGCAATTTAGCCGATCAACCTAGCCTGCACTTCTTTGGACTGTGGGAGGAAATCAGAGCACCCAGAGGAAACCTATGCAGACATGGGGAGAATGTGCAAACTCTACTTAGACAGTGACCCGAGGCTGGCATTGAACCTGGACATATCATTTGCCTTCCTAATGCTACCTGCATGCTTTTTTCTGTGATTGGTGTATAAGGATACCTTGGTCCCTTTGTACATCAACATCTCCCAATCTATTACCATTTAAGTAAAATCCTGCCATTCTGTTTCTCTATCTAAAGTGGACAATTTAACATTTATCCACAATATCCTGCATCTGCCATGCATTTACCCACTCACTCAATTTGTCTAAATCACCTTGAAGCCTCTTTACACCCTCCTCACAGCTCACCTTCTCACCAAGTTTTGTATCATCAGCAAACTTGGAAATTTTACATTTGATTTCCTCATCCAAATCATGGATGTATTTAGTGAACACCTGGAGCCTAAGAACTGATCTCTGTGGGATCCCACTACTCACCACTCTGAAAAAGACCTATTTATTCCTACTCTGTTTCCTGTCTGCTCAATCCATGTCAATATATAATCCCCAATCCCAAGCATTAACCATAGAACTCTACAATGTAGAAAGAGGCCCTTCAGCCCATCGAGTCTGCACTGGACACAATCCCACCCAGGCCCTACCCCCAAATCCCTACATATTATACGCACTAATCCCTCTAACCTATGCATCCCTGGACACTAAGGAGCAATTTCTTAGCATGGCCAATCAACCTAACCTGCACATCTTTGGACTGTGGGAGGAAACTGGAACACCTGGTGGAAACCCACACAGACACGAGGAGAATGCGCAAACTCCAACAGACAGTGACCCGAGCCGGGAATTGAACTCAGGACCCTGGAGCTGCGAAGCAGCAGTGCTAACCACTGTGCTACCATGCCGCCCACTTTAATTTAGCACACTAACCTCTTACCTGGGACTTTATCAAAACTTTCTGAGAATCCCAATACACCACATCTACTGGTTCACCCTTATCTATCCTACTAGTTACATCCTCAAAAACTCCAGTAGGTTTGTCAGACTTGATTTTCCTTTCATAAATCCATGTTGTCTTTATCTAACCCAGTTGACAGTTTCTAAGTGTCCAATTGTAATATTCTTTATAATAGACTCTAGCATTTTCCCAAATACTGATGTTAAGTTAACCGATCCGTAATTCCCTGTTTTCTCCCTCCCTCCTTTTTTCAATCGGAGGTGGTGGGGGGAAGGGTTCCATTTGTCACCCTTCAATCTGCCGGGACTATTCCAGAATCTACAGAATTTTGGAAGATGACAACATAGAAGATAGGAAAGAGGCCATTCAGCCCATCAAATCTGCTCCACCATTCACCACGTACATGGCTGATCACCCAACTCAATAGCCTAATCCTGCTATAGAACCAACACATCCATTCACAGGAATATGTGTGTGTAAGAGATGAGCAGTTCATAGAATTTTACAGTGCAGAGGGAGCCCATCCAGCCCATCGTGCCATTGACTGCTGGGCGGGTCGGTAAGCCAACAGTCTTATCAAGATAACAACTTCCTTCTGCGTACTCAGAATTCTGTGACAGATATTCTGATATCAGCAGGAAATCATCTGTCCCAATCATTCGAGAATTTTATTAACAAGAATTGAGGGGGGGGGGGAGGAATATAATGAAGCATGGCCTAACTGAAGAACACAATCCAATTAATGCAATAAAATAAGGAGCAATTAGAACTCAGACTGTGTTTACATAGAAATAGGAGCAGAAGTCGGCCATCCAGCCCTTCGAGCTTGCTCTTCCATTCAATAAGGGGCATACTCGCAATGGGTCGTGAGAGGGCTGCTCTTGGATTTTTTTCGAGAGTATCCTAGTATCGTTAGTGTACGCTTGACCTGGACCATTTGATGGGCAACATGACAGCTCAGTGACTATCGCTGTGCTGTGCAGATACATGGATTTGGGCCTGTGTCTGTGGGAGTCTGCGCATTCTCCCCGTGCTTGCGTGGGTTTTCTCCGGGTGCTCCGGTTTCCTCCCACATCCCAAAGATGTGCTCTTAGGCTAATTGGCAAAACAAATTCTCCCTAAATTGTCTCAAATTTGGTTTTTAATCCATAGATCTATAAACATGGACAGGGATCGCGGGTAGAGGTGGGAACATCGGGGTGGCGGAGTGGACTTATTGGGCCGAAGGGCCTGTTTCCCGAGCTGTTTTGTTCTTTGTTCTTTGTAATAAGATCACGGCTGATCTGAAGTGGATCAGTTCTACTTTCCTGCTTTTTCCCCATAACCCTTAATTCCCTTGTCTATCAGAAACCTACCTACCCATGACTTAAATATATTCAGCGAGGTAGCCCCCACCACTTCAATGGGCAGAGAATTCCAGAGATTCACCATCCTTTGAATGAATAAATTCCTCCTCAATTCCGAACTAAACTGCCCCCATCCCCTTATTTTGAGGCTGTGCCCTTTAGTTCCGCTATCCTTTCTAAGCAGGAAGAAACCGCAGGGTTAATTTTATGTTCTCTCAGTCTCTCACTGATGCTCCAATTCAGTGAGGTGGAAAGAACAGTAACCTTCAGTACAATCATGTGAGGAACTTGGCTTTACTCGCTATAACCAGCCACCTTCAACTGAGTCACGTAAAGGATACACAGAGTTCCATTTCAACCTCTGTGAGGGAGAAAGACCCTGGTAATTGCAGAGTTGGGGAGGGGGTGGGGGCTCATTTAAGCTCCTAAAATCCCCTGTGATGGGTTTAAAACCATTCGCTATTGTGTGCGCTGAGAAGTTAAGAGGATGAGGAAGTCACGATGACAGGGAATTGTGGAGCCGGGTGCGAGTTACTGCGAGGGCAAAGCCCAGCTGTAGGCAAGCCCGCAGACACTAACTCACTAATGCTGCGGTGAAAGAGGTTTTGCTGGGAGCACTTCTGTGGGGGCTAAATCTAACATCAGAATCACTTTCAATGTGTTTAGAGAACACAGGCAATGATATTCTCTTCCCTGTTTGAGAGGTTTTGATTTATTACTGTCACATGTATTAGTAGAAGTATTGTTTCTTGAATGTTATACAAACAAGTTCATTAAGTACATGGGGAGAAGGAAAAGGGAGAGTCCGGGATATAGTGTTACAATCATAGCTAGTGTACAGAGAACAAACAGTTTAGTATGAGGTAGGTCCATTTAAAAGTCTGATGGCAGCAGGGAAGAAGCTGTTCTTGAGTCAGTTGGAATGTGACCTCAGATTTTTATGATGTTTGGGAATGGGGATGGAGGGGTATAGAAAACTGATTTAAAATAGGGATCATGAGCCTTGGGAGTCCCTGGGAAGTGTGTAAATAGATGATGATATTGATGTACTTGTTTTTATCCTACAGGTGCTTTGGTCCACCTTGTTGTCTAACGAGGGGCATACACGCGATGGGTCGTGAGAGGGCTGCTCTTGGATTTTTTTGAGAGTATCCTAGTGCTTCACGTCGTTAGTGTACGCTTGACCTGGACCATTTGATGGGCAACACGACAGCTCAGTGACTATCGCTGTGCTGTGCAGATACATGGATTTGGGCCTGTGTCTGTGGGAGTTTGCACATTCTCCCCGTGCTTGCGTGGGTTTTCTCTGGGTGCTCCAGTTTCCTCAAACATCCAAAAAATGTGCTCTTAGGCTAATTAGCAAAACAAATTCTCCCTAAATTGTCTGAAATTTGGTTTTTAATCCATAGATCTATAAACATGGACAGGGATCCACGGTAGAGGTGGGAACATCGGGGTGGCGGCACAGGCTCGTTGGGCCGAAGGGCCTGTTTCCCGTGCTGTTTTGTTCTTTGTTCTTCTTTGTTGAAAGAAGGTGGAAGAGAGAATGTCCGAGATGCATGGGGTCCTTGATTACGCTGGCTGCTTTTCCAAGCTGGCGGAAAGTGTAGACATTGTCAATGGATGGGAAGCTGGTTTGCGTGATGGACTGAGCTACATTCGAGATCCTTTCTAGTTTCTTGCGGTCTTGGGCAGGGCAGGAGCCCATACCAAGCTGTGATACAACCAGAAAGAATGCTTTCTATGGTGCATCTGTAAAAGTTGGGGAGAGTCATAGCTGACATGCCAAATTTCCTTAATCTGCTAAGAAAGTAGAGGTGGGCTTTCTAAACTATAGACAAGTCTGTACTGTTGAGGTGGAGGGAATTATAGAATGGGTGTGTGCACACTGCCTTTCCTTGTGAGATCAATTTTAACCTGCCTTGGAATCGGGTGAAACAGTCTCCAATTTTTCGTTCCAGTGAGGTTTTGGAATGCGATATTTTGTGGACTGTAAACTCGATGTTCCATCTAATCCCGTATAGTTCTTCACCCGGCAGCTTAAACACTCTCCCTATAGCCTGTCTCCAGCACAGGGTAACTGAAATTAAAGAGTGCAGATTTAACACTGTAATTGCTTGTGCTTTGAGTGAGTTAAAATCTCACCTGAGATATCTGCAGTCTTAGAAAATGGGGAAAGGGAAACAGGGTTTAAATTTGTACAGTTCTTTCCACAATATCAGGATATCTCAAAGCACTGTCAATGATACACTTTTGAAGTGGAATCACTCTTGTAAAGTAGGATGCACGGCAGCTAATTCACGCACAGCAAGCTCCCATAAACAGCAGTGTGATAATGAGCTGACAATCTGTTACTGCGATCTTGTTTAAGGCATATATACGTGTAGTGAGTGAGCACGTTGGCACAGTGCTACCTCACAACGCCAGGGACCCGGGTTCAATTCCAGCCTTGGGTGACTGTGTGGAGTTTGTACCTTCACCCCATGTCTGCGTAGGTTTCTTCCAACAGTCCAAAGATGTGCGGATTAGGTGGATTGGCTGTCCCTTACGATTCAATTGTCCCTTATGATCCCAAGATAAACACGTGGGGATATGGAACAGGGCCTGGGTGGGATGCTCTGTTAAAGAGTTGGTGCAGACTCAGTAAGTCCCCTTTTGCATTCTAGGGATTCTATGACTGATCTGTATAGGCGCTGGGGTATGTCAACAAGGAGAATTTCACAGTAACTTCATTGCAGTGTTAATGTAAACCTTGCTTGTGACACTAATAAATAAACTTTACATCATAATTCACTTCACTTTTGATAAGAGGGAATTCCATAGAATCTCTACAGTGTAGAAGGAGGCCATTCAGCCCATTGAACATGCAGTGACAGCAATCTCACCCAGGCCCTAATCTCAAATATTTACCCGACTAATCTCTCTGAAACTAAGAGGCAATTTTTAGCATGGTCAATCCACCTAAACCACACATGTTTGGACTGTGGGAGGAGCTGTAAGTCCTTGGAGCTGTGAGACAACAATGTTAATTCCTACACCATCATGCTACCCTCATAGAATCCTACAATGCAGAAAGAGGCCCTTCAGCCCATCAAGCCTGTACCGAACACAGTCCCATCTACACCTTACCCCCCTTTTTCCTACATATTTTACCTACTAATCCCTCTAACCTATGCATCCCTAGACACTAAGGGGCAATTTCTTAGTATGGCCAATCAACCTAACCCTCACATCTTTGGGCTGTGGGAGGAAACCAGAGCACCCGAAGGAAACCCATGCAGACACGAGGAGAATGCACAAACCCCACACAGACAGTGACCCGAGCCAGGAATCGAAGCCAGGTCCTTGGAGCTGTGAGGCAACAATGTTAATCACTGCGCCACCATGCTGCAGTGTAAATTCTTTGTCGCATTCTGATGTCAGGTAAGGTGCTATATGAATGCAAGTTCTTTCTGGATTCAGTGAATCCATGTGTGTGTGTATAATAGTATGGGTGGATTTTTAAAATTTTATTACAAAGTGGTGCAGGGTGTGTGGAAAAAGACAGTGTCGAAGCTGTCAATCCCAAGGGTGGGGGCTATACTTTTGGGGTCATTGAAAGGGAAAGTTAAAGGCCCTACAATGTCATGTTGGCCAGAGGGCAGTTTCATGGGTAGTGCCAGGGGGGGTGGGTGCAGAGCCAGGGTATTGCTCAGACATGACGCTTTTCTCTCACTCCCCCCAACTCCTCTGCCACCCCTCCCTCCCACGGGGGTGGGAATGTGTTCACCTGCACACCTCCAGCAGAGCTTGCTCGCCAAGGGCACATCATGAGGGACCTCCCATGATTCACACTGGTGTCCCTTCATAGTGACGTGATAACCTAACGTGGAGTGGGGGGGAACTGTCAGATATAAAAGCCTGATGATGATAATTAAATCCATTCAAACTGGGATGCCAAAGTGGAATGTCAGGATTCCTGTCACACCGTTGGTGGGTGGGAGAGGTGGTGGATGGGGAAATCCTGCTTGCATCAACCATGTTTTGGAGTTCCCATGGAATTTTCTGCTCCCTGTACTGATTTCCGCTAACATGGGAGTAGAAAATCCGCCCCCCCCAAAACTCGGGGTTGGGGGAGGGGGGAGGATATGGTGTTAAAGGTCGACACTAATGATAGCTACTGATCATGACCTACGTCATACTGATATCACTCATTGAGATGAGCAGTTTGGAACATCTCAGAGAATAATCGTGCTCTTGTTTAATTAAACTCTGTAAATAGTTAACACATAAGTAAATATTTCCCAACAAAAGACTGCTGCCTCCAGCAAGTTCTCTCTTGGAGTAAGGAGCCAATGAGATAAGCCCACATTAACAGAACGCCAACTCCTCAGAGCACTTAAGAGATTGGATTTGCCTCTGGGGATGGCAGGATTGAGGTATGAGGAGAGGTTGACTAGGCTAGAATTGTTTCACTGGAGTTCAGTTGAATGAGGGAGGAATCTTGTAGAGATTTATAAAAGTCTAAGAGGACTAGGCAGGTTAGATGCAGGGAGGAGTAGGCAGGGTAGATGGTGGGAGAGTCCAGAACCAGGGGCCACGGTCTGACAATTCAAGGTAGACCATTTAGGATGGAGATAAGGAGATATTTCTTCATCCAAAGAGTGATGAGCCTGTGGAATTCATTGCCACAGGAAGTAGTTGATGCCAAAACATTGAATATATTCAAGAGGCGGCTGGATATAGCACTTGGTGGGGAATGGGATCAAAGGTTATGGGGAGAAAGCAGGATTAAGCTATTGAGTTGGATGATCAGCCATGATAGTAATGAATAGCAGAGCAGGTTTGAAGGGCTGAATGGTCTTCTCTTGCGCATATCTTCGATATTTCCATGTTTGTATGTAACGCCCCACTGCTGGTCACAAAATTAAAACTCAGAAAGCGGAAGGGAAATCTAAATGGTCCCCCAGCATTGCCTGAACACTGGCCAGAATTTTCCAGCTGTTTCTACCAGTGGGATTTTCCTGTCTTGTCGACAGTGCACTCTCACCGTGGTTTTCCAGTAGCCTTCTGTAAGAAACACCATTGACAACAGCATTATTTTCCAATTAACGTTTATTTATTAGTGTCACAAGTAGGCTTACATTAATTAAGTTACTGTGAAAATCCCCTACTTACCACACTCCAGCGCCTGTTCAGGTACACCGAGGGAGAATTTAGCATGGCCAATGTGCCTAACCAGCACGTCTTTCAGACTGTGGGAGGAAACCGGGGCACCCGGAGGAAACCCATGCAGAGATGGGGAGAATGTGCAGACTCCACATAGACAGTGAACCAATCTAGGAACCAAACCCAGGTCTTGGAGCTGTGTGGTGGCAGTGCCATTTGGCCCATCGAGTCTGCCCCGCCACTCAATCATGCCTGATACGATCCTCATCCCCATTCTCCTGCCTTCTCCCTGTAATCCTTGATCCCCTGATGGATCAAGGACCTATCTCTGTCTTATAGACACTCAATGACCTGGTCTCCACAGCCTGTGCGACAATGAGTTCCACAGATTCACCACCCTCTGGCTGAAGATGTTTCTCCTCAACGCACTTCTAAAGCAGTGTCCCTTCACTTGGAGATTGCGCCTTTGAGTTCGAGTCTCTCCTACTAGTGGAAACATCCTCTCCACGTCCATTCTGTCTAGGCCTCATAGTATTCTGTAAGTTTCAATTAGTTCCTCCCCACTCCTCATCCTTCTAAACACCATCGAATACAGATCCAAACTCTTCAACCGCTCCTCATATGACAAGCTCTTCATTCCTGGGATCATTCTTGTGAACCTCCTCTGGAACCCTCCAAGATCAGTACATCCTTCCTTAGATATGGGACTCAAAACTGCTCACATACTCTTGCCCCCTCCCTATATCTACAAACTCCTTCAGGCCTATAATTCTCATCTAAATTTGACATCTTTTCCCTCTCCTCATTTTAAATGCTTTCCCATTGGTGACTGTACCTCATGTTGCCCTTTACTCCCTATTCCTCTACCTCTTATTAGAACATAGAACATAGAACACTACAGCACAGAACAGGCCCTTCGGCCTTCGATGTTGCGCCGACCAATATAAAAAGCAATACCCTCCAAACTAAACCATTCCCTTCTCTTCCATATACTTATCAACTAACCTCTTAAACGCCACCAAACTTGGCGCATCTACCACCGCTGCAGGCAGGGCATTCCACTCCCGAACCACCCTTTGGGTAAAGAACCTACCTCTGATATCCGTCCTATAACTATCACCCCTTAATTTAAAGCTGTGTCCCCTCGTGCTAGCTTTCTCCATCCTAGGAAAAAGGCTATCACTGTCCACCCTATCTAAACCTATAATCATCTTATATGTTTCGGTTAGGTCCCCTCTTAGCCGCCTCCTTTCTAACGAAAACAACCTCAAATCCCTCAGCCTCTCCTCATAAGACCTGCCCTCCATACCAGGCAACATCCTGGTAAAACTCCTCTGTACCCTCTCCAATGCCTCCACATCTTTCTTATAATGCGGGGACCAGAACTGCACACAATATTCCAAGTGCGGCCGCAATAGAGTTTTGTACAGTTGCAACATGACGTTGCGGCTCCGAAATTCAATCCCCCTACCAATAAAAGCTAAGACTCCATATGCCTTCTTAACACCCTTATCGACTTGACTGCCTACTTTCAGGGATCTATGCACATACACACCAAGATCCCTCTGCTCATCAAGACTACTAAGAATCCTACCATTAGCCCTATACTCTACACATTTATTATTCCTGCTGTAGTGCATTACCTCACACTTTTCCACATTACACTCCATTTGCCACCTCTCGGCCCAGCTCTGCAACTTGTCCAAGTCTCTATTACTCCAGTGCTTTCCAAAAACTTTTACCAAAGGGCAGGATTTTCCATTATCTCTGCACCGAGGCATATTTTCCAGCTATGTTGGTGGCTCGCCATTGGCCGCTGTTGGGGTTCCTCCAGCCGCACTGATTCTATGGCATTATGTGTGGCTCATCCACCTCACTGCTGGAGAACCTCCCGCATAGGGTCTCCTTCAGCGGGACTGGAAGATCCCACTGACAGGAAAATCCTGCCTAAGGTTTTGGGTCAACGGCCTTTACATCTTCTCATGGAACTTTGTGTCAAAGTGTGTTTTATGATGTTTCTGTGAAGTGCTGTGGGACATTTTGATCGGAATTCTCCGCTAGCGAGATTCTCCAGTCCCAAGGAATTCCAATTATCAGCGACGGGATCCAAGAACCGATCTGATTTGATTTGATTCGATTTATTATTGTCACATTTGGACAATACAGAGGAGTTAGGAGTGGAGTCGCTGTGGGTGGAGTTGAGGAATAGAAAGGGGCCGATTACTATGCTAGGGGTGTATTATAGGCCACCCAACAGCCCACGGGCAATTGAAGAAGGCATATGTAAAGACATTTTGGATAGGTGCAGAAAGAAGAGGGTCGTTATAGTGGGAGATTTTAATCTCCCTAGGGTGGATTGGAAAGTACCTAGAGCTGGGGGTTTGGATGGGCAGGAATTTGTAAAATGTGTACTGGAAGGATCGTTGGAATAGTATGTGGCTAGCCTGACTAGAGAAGGGGCTATATTGGACTTAGTTCTGAGTAATGAGCCAGGGCAGGTGATTGATGTTGTAGTAGGGGAACATGTGGCTAATAGTGACCACAATTCTGTCTACTTTAGGATTCAGATGGAAAAGGATGCTTGTTGCCCTAGGGGCAGGGTGCTGAATTGGGGGAAGGCTAACTACGGTTGGATTAGGCAGGAACTTAGGGAAACTGATTGGGAACAGTTGTTTAAGGAAAGTCCACGCTAGGCATGTGGGACTCTTTCAAGGGAATACTGAAAATGTTGCAAGATAAGTACATGCCGGCCAAGAGGAAAGATGGGAAAGGTAGGATTAGAGAGCCGTGGATTACTAGGGATATTGAGGACTTGGTTAGGAAGAAAAGAGAAGCATATGATAGGTCGAAGCAGCTGGGAACGGAGACAGCATTGAAGGAATATAGAGAGAGTAGGAGGGAGCTCAAACAGGGAGTTAGAAGGGCAAAAAGGGGGCATGAAATGATTTTGGTGGATAGGATTAAGGAAAACCCAAAGGCTTTTTATTCCTATGTTAGGAATAAAAGGATGGTTAGAGGAAAAATCGGACCTCTTAGGGACAGAGGAGGGGAACTGTGTTAGAGCCCAAGGGAATGGCGGAGATCCTGAATGAATACTTTGCGTCGGTATTCACGAAGGTGAGGAGCTTGTTGACAGCTCCTGTCTCTGAGGGAGCTATGGATATTTTGAGGGAAATATCCATACCGAGGGAAGAAGTGTTAGAGCTTCTAGGTAGCATTAAAACTGATAAATCTCCTGGGCCTGATGGCATTTATCCCAGACTGCTTAGGGAGTTGCGAGGTGAAATTGCTGGGCCTCTGATGCAAATCTTTGTCTCTTTCTTGGACACAGGTGAGGTCCCAGAGGATTGGAGAATAGCTAATGTTGTACCGTTGTTTAAAAAGGGTAGTAGGGATAACCCTGGAAATTATAGGCCGGTGAGTTTGACGTCAGTGGTAGGGAAGCTGTTGGAGGGGATTCTTAGAGATAGGATGTATAGGCACTTACAGCATTGCGATCTGATTAGGGATACACAGCATGGATTTGTTAAGGGGAGGTCGTGCCTTACAAATCTGGTAGAATTTTTTGAGGAGGTGACGAAATCAGTGGACGAAGGGCGAGCCGTTGATGTTGTCTATTTGGATTTTATTAAGGTGTTTGACAAAGTCCCTCATGGGAGGTTAGTTGAGAAGGTCTAGGCAAATGGGATACAAGGACAGGTAGCTAGATGGATAAGTAACTGGCTTGGTAATAGGAGACAGAGAGTAATAGTGGAAGGGTGTTTCTCTAGCTGGAGGTCGGTCACTAGTGGTGTGGTGCAGGGCTCAGTACTGGGACTTCTTCTATTTGTAATATATAAAAATGACTTGGAAGAGGGAGTAAATGGAGTGATCAGCAAGTTTGCAGATGATACAAGGATGGCTGGACTTGCGGATAGTGAGGAGCATTGTCAGGCGATACAGCAGGACATAGATAGACTGGTAGCTTGGGCAGACAGATGGCAGATGGAATTCAATCCTGATAAATGTGAGGTGATGCATTTTGGGAGAAAGAATGTAGAGGGGAGGTATATGATAAAGGGTAGACCTATTGAGAGTATAGAAACGCAGAGGGACCTGGGGGTGCAGGTGAACAAATCTCTGAAGGTGGCAGAGCAAGTGGAGAAGGTTGTGAAGAAAGCATATAGTATGTTAGCCTTTATAGAAAGGGGTATAAAGTACAAGAGCTGGCCTTTAATGTTGCAGTTGTATAAAACGCTTGTTCGACCTCATTTGGAATACTGCGTCCAGTTCTGGTCGTCTTACTACCGGAAGGATGTGGAGACTCTGAAGAGAGTGCAGAGGAGGTTTACCAGGATGCTGCCTGTCTCAAATGTGGTTTTTAATCCATAGATCTATAAACATGGACAGGGATCGCGGGTAGAGATGGGAACATCGGGGTGGCGGCGCGGGCTCGTTGGGCCGAAGGGCCTGTTTCCCGTGCTGTTTTGTTCTTTGTTTTTTGTTCTTTGTATTTATTTGATGACAGTCAAAAGTATTGTTTCTTGTGCACTATACAGGCAAAACATACCATTCATAAAGAAGGAAAGGACACAGTGCAGCATGTAGTGTTACAGTCATAACTAGGGTGTAGAGAAAGATCAACTTAATGCAAGGTAGGTCCATTCAAAAGTCTGACAGCAGCAGGGAAGAAGCTGTTCTTGAGTTGGTTAGTACGTGACCTCAGACTTTTGTATCTTTTTCCCGACAGAAGAAGGTGGAAGAGAGAATATCTGGCGTCTTTAATTATGCTGGATCTTTTCCAAGGCAATGGGAAGTGTAAACAGAGTCAATGGATGGAAGGCTGGGTTGAGTGATGGATTGGGCTTCATTCGTGATCCTTTGTAGTTCCTTGCAGTCTTGGGCAGAGCAGGAGCCCATACCAAGCTGTGATACAACCAGAAAGAATGCTTTCTATGGTACATAGAACATAGAACATAGAACATAGAACAATACAGCACAGAACAGGCCCTTCGGCCTTCGATGTTGTGCCGACCAAAATAAAAAGCAATGCCCCTCCTAACTAAACCATTCCCTTCTCATCCATATACTTATCAACTAACCTCTTAAACGCCACCAAACTTGGCGCATCTACAACAGCTGCAGGCAGGGCATTCCACTCCCTAATCACTCTTTGAGTAAAGAACCTACCTCTGATATCCGTCCTATAACTCATACCCCTTAATTTAAAGCTGTGTCCCCTCGTGCTAGCTTTCTCCATCCTAGGAAAAAGGCTATCACTGTCCACCCTATCCAAACCTCTAATCATCTTATATGCTTCAATAAGATCCCCCCTTAGCCGCCTCCTTTCTAACGAAAACAACCTCAAATCCTTCAACCTCTCTTCATAGGACCTGCCCTCCATACCAGGCAACATCCTAGTAAACCTCCTCTGTACCCTCTCCAATGCCTCCACATCTTTCTTATAATGTGGCGACCAGAACTGCACACAATACTCCAAGTGCGGCCGCACTAGAGTTTTGTACAGCTGCAACATGATGCTGCGGCTCCTAAATTCAATCCCCCTACCAATAAAAGCTAAGACTCCATCTGTGACAGTCGGTGAAAGTCGTAGCTGACATGCCAAATTTGTTTAGTCTTCTGAGAGAGTAGAGGTGTTGGTGAGCTTTCTTAACTATAGTGTCACCATGGGGGGGTTGGGTGAACCAGGACAGGTTGTTGGTGTATCGCATTATCTTGCTCTGGGAGGCCAGGAAACGTCCCTATTTATGTGAAAGATGCGACAATATGTGGGCTGCAGTTGATGTTTTTACTGAAGCAGATTGGAGCAACACAGTAGCACAGTGGTTAACACTGCTGCTTCACAGCTCCAGGCATCTGGGTTCGATTCCTGCTCGGGACACTGTTCTGTGTGGAGTTTGCACATTCTCCTCGTGTCTGGGTGGGTTTCTTCCGAGTGCTCCAGTTTCCTTCCACAGTCCAAAGATGTGCAGATTAGCTTGATTGACCGTGCTAGAATTGCCCCATTGTGTCCTAAGACGCTTAAGTTAGTGGGTAAAATATGTAGGGATATGGGGGTAGGGCCTGGGTGGGATTGTGGTCGGTGCAGACTCGATGGGCTGAACGGCTAACTGATAAAGTGGTGAATGCGGGGTCACTTTTAACATTTCAGAAAAACTTGGACGGGTTCATGAATATGAGGGGTGTGGAAAGAGATATGGTCCAAGTGCGGGTTAGTGGGACTAGGCAAAAAAATGGTTCGGCACAGACAAGAAGGGCCAAAAGGCTTGTTTCTGAGCTGCAATTGTCTATGGTTCTACGGCGTTTTCTGCACTGTAGGGTTTCTATGATTCAGATTGTCACGTTCCAAAATAACGGCCTGGATTTTCCGGTCTCGAGCCTACTGTTGCTGCCAGCGAGAATGGAAAATTAGACCCTCAGCCAAATCTCCAGTTGCGACTGGAGAATCCCAGCTGCGGAACCAGGTCGGAAAACTTAGCCAACGGCAGGATAAGTTTTCAACTGAATCCGACTTTGGACAGTGTGGTTTGTGAGAACACCGGCAGTGCATGGGGGTTTTATTCAAACCTTGGAGGTCCTGTTTCCTGTGCTGTGCTGTTCTTCTTCCTGCAGCCTGGCTTAACCAATCCAACCAGATCTGTCAGACTTTTCACCCTTCCAATTTACCGAACGTTCTTCGATTAGCCTGGCAGAGCGTTTTCCTGTTCCGTCAGCGATTGGATCAAATCGCCGTTTGCCTTTGCCGGTTATGATAAAATGCCTTGTCCGTGAGGTTTGATGGATAATGTACGTACTTCACGCGCGAAAGAAAACAGCTCAAGGAAAGCTTTGAAGTGCTTTAACCACTCTGCTATTGCACATGACATTATCACCTCGCCATTGTTCCAAAGAATTAAGGACAATTACGGTTCTGTGATAAACAACCAGCACTTTGGGACTCCTCCCCCATCAACCAAAATAAAACTGTCACACTTCACTGCCTACATAGAATGCCCTAACTTTGAGGAATTCGCCCCCCCCCACTCCTCAACACCCCCCCACCCCGGAGTGTCCAGGCTCCTTCACTATCATCTCCTCGCTCAGGGGACATTGTGTGGCAGGAGTTAAGGGGGAATGTCTGTGAAAGAAAGCTCCCCGTAATTAATTTTGTAAACTTAGCGCAAGTTGCGATACCTCATTTCGGCATCCTCCTCCTCTGAACTGCCTACGACTCAAGTCGCAGCCCAGATTCAGGGGACACGGAAGCACATTGGTTACTGGATTAGTAACCTCGAGACGTGAGGTCAAATCCCACTGCAGTGGTCGGGGAATTTTAATTGACTAGAGCAGATGACAGCACCAATCTCCGACAATGTCTTTCCCTTGTTATCTAGCTGTGTGGGACTACGATCATCTGATTCCATCCTTATTTATCTAACCACGGGCTGAGAATCACTCACAATGGCGTGGCAATTGTCCCTTTAAGGGCAACACAGCAGAGTAAGAGTCACATGACCTGTGTGGGACTGAGAGGTGGATCACCCCCATAGTGAGAGAAGCTCGCTCGGGCAAAGAGGCATTTAGGGAGCTAGCTACAGGCATGAGGCTGCTGTACAATTCTTAGTAATAAATACTTTTTGTGTTCATCAATGAAGTACTTATATTTAGAACCACAGAATCCCTTCAATGCAGGAAGCCATTCAGCCCATCAAGTCTGTACTGACTCTTACCACCGTTTACCCGTAAACCCACATACTTACCTCACTAGTCCTCCTAACCTGCACATCTTTGGACATTAAGGGGCAATTTAGCATGGCCAATCCACCTAACCTGCACATGTTTAATAAGGGGCAATTTAGCATGGCCAATCCACCTAACCTGCACATGTTTAATAAGGGGCAATTTAGCATGGCCAATCCATCTAATCTGCACATCTTTGGACATTAAGGGGCAATTTAGTATGGCCAATCCACCTAACGTACAGTTTAGTGTGGCTCCTTCTCTGGCGTGCAGAGACCAGGACAGGTTGTTGGTGATCCGGACACCTGAGGCGGAATTTTAGCAGCAAGCCCATTCGAGATTCCACCCAAGGCCAACAGAGAATGCCGTTCCCCAAGCCTCAGCAGCTCCCGGAATCGAGCCAGGCGTGACGGTAAAATTCTGGCCTGAGAAACCTGAAGCTCTCGGACCATTTCCACGTCGCCAAGATGATTTCCTCCAAAGCTCTTCAGGGAGTTGCCAGACAAAAGTTAAATCTCAGGCCTTCAATTAGCAAACAGCAACATAAAAAGTCACGAGTCGTAACAATATTCCATCAGGAAAAGAAATAGGAATTTATTTATGAGCGATCGAAAACAGGACTGGCGTAAATTAATTATTACCTCATCTTTCTTTTCACTCAATGAACCTACACACCACCACAGTCTGACGTCTGGGACAATGTGATTGTTGGATGCTATTTAAAAAGCAGTCGCAGAGAGATCCATGAGGCATCATTGCGAAAAGCCAGTGACGGATATCTGCAGGGGTGAGCAGATAAGGTTTAACAGATTCACGGTGAATTTTAAATGAGATTAAATGCAAGTCCAGTCAATCGGCTTAATAGATTTTAAAGGGGCGAGATCCCATTAATGAAGCGGGTGCCCCGAGGCGAGAGAAAAGCTAGCAGCACTCTCTGGCAATGCGAGCTCAATGCTGCTTCAATCTGACCCACTACACAGTGCACTTGTTTATATCTAATATTGTAACAGCTTTACGATGCAGAGCTGCGAAGTAATTACACGCACTCTCGATTGTCATCCTGTGCTGCCTCCATTAGAGGGTGCACAAATATCCCTCTTGACTCTCCGCAGCTGCTAGAAAAGGAACTTTCTTTCTGAGCCAAGAGGTAGTGACGGCTGCGCAGGGGAGAATTAAGTTCGTCTAAGCCTGGGCTGAGTTCATAGAATCATAGAAGCATGCAGTGGAGAAGGAGGCCATTTGCCCATTGAGTCTCAGCCTGCTCTCTGATACACCATTTTTCCCAAGCCCACCCTATCCTCATAACCCACACATTTCACCCCACTAATCTACCTAACCTGCACATCTTTGGACACTAGATAGCAATTTTAATGTTGACAATGCACCTAATTCTCACAGCTTTGGACTAAAAAATGCAATTTTAGCATTGACAATCCACCTAACCTGCAGATCTTTGGACACTAAGGAGCAATTTAGCATGGCCAATCCACCTAACCCGCACATCTTTGGACACTAAGGGGCAATTTAGCATGGCCAATCCACCTACTTACACATCTTTGGACAATAAGGGGCAATTTAGCATGGCCAATCCACCTAACCTACACATCTTTGGACACTAAGGAGCAATTTAGCATGGCCAATCCACCTAACCTGCACATCTTTGGACACTAAGGGGCAATTTAGCATGGCCAATCCACCTAACCTACACATCTTTGGGCACCAAAGGGCAATTTAGCATGGCCAATCCACCTAACCTACACATCTTTGGGCACCAAAGGGCAATTTAGCATGGCCAATCTACCTAACCTGCATATTTTGGACTCTGGATAACAATTTTAACATTAACAATGCACCTAACTCTCACAGCTTTGGACTAAAAAATGCAATTTTAGCATTAACAATTCATCTAAATTGCACATATTTGGACACCAAGGAACAATTTAGCATGGCCAGTCCACATGATCTACAGATCTTTAGACAATAAGGGGCAATTTAACATGGCCGATCCACCTAACCTGCACATCTTTGGACTGTGGCAGAAACTGGAGCACACAGAGGAAACCCAAACAGACATTGGGAAAACGTGCAAACTTCAGACATTCCCACAGCACAGAAGGCCATTTGACCCTTCAAGTCTGCACTGGCACTTTGACAGGGTATTTTACCCAGGCCCTCTTGGCATGCCCTATCCCTATAACCCTACACATTTAACATGGCCAATCCATCTAACTCACACATCTGTGGACTGTGGGAGAAAAACAGAGCACGTTGAAGAAACTCATGCAAACACGGACAGAATGTGCAAGATCCACACAGACTGTCACTCAAGGCCGGACTTGAACACAGGTCCCTGGCATTGTGTGGCAATAATGCTAACGACAGTTCACTGTGGCGCTCAGTTTAATATGAAGGAAGCTCGTTGTGTAATCAGAAAGTTCTTTAACAAAATTTCTTTTCCACCCAAATCATTGTAATTAATTCCTGGGAGGACACTGAATGGAAATTGGATGAAGGATTTGTGATTGAGACAGAAGTAAGAATTTATTATCAGAGTCCTGAAGCAAAGAGAGAGGCCATTCAGTCTATCATGATGCTGGCAACTCTTTGAATGAGCTATTCCACTTCCCTCCTATTTCCCTATTGCAAGAACGAGTTTGTATTACAATGCTGAAAAGCATGGCAAAACTTTTTTTCTCGCACTTGTCTTGTGTTTTGTTCTGCTGAATGCAAGAAGAAATGTTTTGATGATATGTCACTCTTCTCAAGAACATGCACAATTTTTCTGTTCAAATACTTTTTCTCAATTCTCTTTCACAAGCTATAATTGAAGATCCTTTTTTGGGACAATTAATTCCAATTGACAACAACAGCAGAAGTTCTCCTTAGCTCTCTGCTGGCTTGATTTGCTGATTATCTTAAAAATCTGTGTTCCCTCATCACTGAATCTCATGCCAATGGACTGTGTTCCACCTTTCAAAGCAATCTCTCTGATCTATGAGCAAACTCTTGGAAAGATTTGATAAAAAGCAGAACTGCTGTACATGGATTCCTTTATTCTCTTTCTAGACTCTCTGTGCTGGTACAAGCATATGGTAGCTATAAATGGACAAAATATACTCTACAATTTTTAATGCACTACGTCCCTTCCTTATGAGAGACATAAGCCAGAATTTTACCATCCCACATAGAGGAAATCATAGCAGGTGGGTCACGATCATGAAAAGTTCTGTTGATTCGGGATTTTGCAGATGTGGGGCGAGTGCAGGCAAAAAATCTCACCCATTGTGTTCAATGGTGCATTTCCACAAGTGCAAATTTTAAATTAAGCATAATTTGAACGTTCAACTGTGCAAACTTTTATATTAATTTGATGATACACCCAGGTGTGTGAAATGAGCTAAGAGAATTATTCACCCACATGAAAATCTGCTCAGACCAATACTAACTTCAACCCATGGACACCATGAGAGGATCAGGAAGATTTGACACAGTGATTGCTCAACATGGCAAACACCGATTGAGTTAGTGTTCCACCTCATTCTGGAGAGCCATTCCTTTTCCCTGAGGGGCAATTTGGTTTCAGCAATTGCCTGGTGATCTTCCTGTGTCATATCAACAACACATTCCTTAAATGATAATGCAGTTGCTATTTATCAAGAGACCAGATGTTTTTGGAACAATGAGGTGGTTTCCAACATTGTAGGTTTCCTTCGGGTGCTCCAAGTTTCCTCCCACAGTCCAAAGATGTGTAGATTAGGTGGATTGGCCACGCTAAATTGCCCTTTAGTGTCCAAACTGGTGCAGGTTAGGTGGATTGGCCATGCTAAATTACCCCTTAGTGTCCAAAGATGGGCAGGTTAGGTGGATTGGCCATGCTAAATTACCCCTTAGTGTCCAAAGATGGGCAGGTTAGGTGGATTGGCCATGCTAAATTACCCCTTAGTGTCCAAAGATGGGCAGGTTAGGTGATTTGGCCATGCTAGATTTCCCCTTAGTGTCCAAAGATATGTAGGTTAGGTGGATTGGCCATGCTAAATTGCCCCTTAGTGTCCAAAGATGTGTAGATTAGGTGGATTGGCCGTGCTAAATTGCCCCTTAGTGTCCAGAGACATATAAGTTAGGGGAATTGACTGGATAAATATGTGAGTTTTTGAGATATGGCAAGAGGATGGGCCTAGATTAGTCAGAGAGCAGATGTCAACTTGATGGATAAGAAGAGATAAAGGATACGGTGAGCAGGTGGATTTGAGACCAAGGAGATATCAGCGAGAATCTGACTAACAGTCTATTTCTGCAGATTGTATCAAATCCCTTTTGGGAGTCCATGTAAACAACATTCCCATATCTATTATTACAATCACCTCAGATCCATTTGTACACTTTACAAATCCAGCTGGCTTTCTCTGATCAGTTGAATATTTACAAGGTCGATGTTACACTCTTCTTAAGTATAGACTCCAGTCGTTTTTTTGATACCAGATATTAGGCTAATCTATCTTTTGACTTGAGCTGATTTGACTTATTATGGTCGCACATATTGGTATATGGTGAAAAGTATTGTTTCTTGCGTGTTGTGCAGACGAAACATACCATTCATAGAGAAGAAAAGAGAGAGTGCAGAATGTAGTGTTACAGTCATAGCTAGGGTGTAGAGAAAGATCAACTTAATGTGAGGTAGGCCCATTCAAAAGTCTGATAGCAGCAGGGAAGAACTTATTCTTGGATTGATTGGTAAATGACCTCAGACTTTTGTATCTTTTTCCCAATGGAAGAAGGTGGAAATCCGGGGTCCTTAATTATGCTGGCTGCTTTTCCAAGGCAATGGGAAGCATAGACGGCGTCAATGGATGGGAGACTAGTTTGCAAGGCGGACTGCATTTCATCTATCATTTCCTCATCTCCCACTCACCAAACTTGCAAACGAAAGGGATGGCTCCTGAAATGAGAGAAAATTGGGTGTTCTTGTTTGGTTTTGCAGTGGATTCAATTAGTCCCTGAAAAACTTTGCCATGAAATGCAACTATGCTCAATGCTGTCAGTTTGCTGACATTCATTTTGGTGCGAAGCCATTGGAGATGCAATATTCACTTTACATAGAACATTACAGCACAGAACAGGCCCTTCGGCCTTCGATGTTGTGCCGACCAAAATAAAAAGCAATGCCCCTCCAAACTAAACCATTCCCTTCTCTTCCATATACTTATCAACTAACCTCTTAAAGGCCACCAAACTTGGCGCATCTACAACTGCTGCAGGCAGGGCATTCCACTCCCGAACCACCCTTTGGGTAAAGAACCTACCTCTGATATCCGTCCTATAACTATCACCCCTTAATTTAAAGCTGTGTCCCCTCGTGCTAGCTTTCTCCATCCTAGGAAAAAGGCTATCACTGTCCATATTTACTGATCCATCCCTCAATACCCTCATCCAGATCATTTATAAAAATTACAAACAGAAACATCCCAAGAATTACTTTCTTGGGATGTTGTTTTCATAGTTGCTCATGGGTTATAGGCATCATCACCAAGGCCAGCATCTGTTGCCCTTGAACTGAGAAACGCTATGAATCAGCCACATTGCTGTAATTTCTGTGAGCTTCCCTCCATGAGCCACATGGATTTCTATGACATTTGATGACAGTTTCATGGTCAGTTTACATGCGACACAGTGGCACAGTGGGTTAGCACTGCTGCTTCTCTGTGCCAGGAACCTGGCTTCAATTCCAGTCTCGGGTCACTGTCTGTGTGGAGTTTGCACATTCTCCCCATGTCTGCATGGGTTTTTATAGAAATCATAGAAACCCTACAGTACCAAAGCACCTGTAGGATAAAAACAAGTACATCAGCCCATCGGGTCTGCACCGACCACAATCTCACCCAGGCCCAACCCCCAATCCGTACATATTTTCCACCACTAACTTCTCTAACCTACAGTCAATTTAGCATGTCAAATCAACCCAGTCCGCACATCTTTGGACTGTGGGAGGAAACCAGAGCACCCGGAGGAAACCCACGCAGACACGAGGAGAATGTGCAAACTCCACATGGACAGTAACCTGAGCCGGGAATTGAACCCAGCTCCCTGGAGCTGTGAAGCAGCAGTGCTAACCATTGTGCTACCGTGCTGGGTTTTCTCCAGGTGCTCCGGTTTCCTCCCGCAAGCCTAATGTTGTGCAGATTTTGAGGATTGGCCATGGTGAATTGAACATAATTAGTATCCAAAGATGTGCAGGTTAGGTGAATTAATAAGTAAATAATACCCAAACATGATCAGGTACAATTCTTAACTGTTAACCTATCATAAGATTTCCCTTATAGATTTATATAAGATCTCCCTTATAGAGCCTTGGGAGTCCCTGGGAAGTGTGTAAATAGATGATGATATTGATGTACTTGTTTTTATCCTACAGGTGCTTTGGTCCACCTTGTTGTCTAACGAGGGGCATACACGCGATGGGTCATGAGAGGGCTGCTCTTGGATTTTTTTTTTTCGAGAGTATCCTAGTGCTTCACGTCGTTAGTGTACGCTTGACCTGGACCATTTGATGGGCAACACGACAGCTCAGTGACTATCACTGTGCTGTGCAGATACATGGATTTGGGCCTGTGTATGTGGGAGTTTGCGCATTCTCCCCGTGCCTGCATGGGTTTTCTCCGGGTGCTCCGGTTTCCTCCCACATCCCAAAGATGTGCTCTTAGGCTAATTGGCAAAACAAATTCTCCCTAAATTGTCTGAAATTTGGTTTTTAATCCATAGATCTATAAACATAGACAGGGATCACGGGTAGAGGTGGGAACATCGAGGTGGCGGCATGGCTCGTTGGGCCGAAGGGCCTGTTTCCCGTGCTGTTTTGTTCTTTGTTCTTAAACCCTTCACTATGGGGTTTTAGCTGAGCGGCAAATTCTCCAATCTCGCTAGCAGCAGTGGAGGGGGTGTATGACAATGGAGAATCCCTGATGTCCTTCAAAGAGACCTTTGGACCAAATTCAGGGCATAAGCATTCTGATTTTCACCAATGGGACAATGAACGGAGACTTGGAAAAATCAACCAAATTATTGAGTTTTTTAAAATTATTCGTGGGACATGGATGTCGCTGGCTGGGTCAACATTTATTGCCCATCCCTATTTGCCTGAGGAGGTGGGGGGAGAGAAGGGGGTAGAGGGTAGGGAGTGGTGGAGGGAAAGGGAGAGAGGGGGAGGGAGGAGGGAAGGGGAGAGAGGAGGGGGGAGAGGGAGGGAGGAGGGGAGGGGAGAGGGAGGGAGGGGAGGGGGGAGAGCAGAGAGGGGAGGGGGGAAAGGGGAGAGGGAAGAGGGAGGAGGGGAGGGGTGAGAAGGAAAGAGGGAAGGGGGAGAGCGGAGGGGGAGGAGAAGGGGGAGGAGGAGAGGGAACAGGGAGGGAGGAGGGGCAGAGGAGAGGGGAGGGGGGAGGGCGAGAGGGGAGAGGGGAGATGGGAGAGGGACAGAGGAAGGAGGGGGGAGGGGGGACAGGAGTGGGGAGGGAGAGAGGGAGAGGGAGAGGAAAGAGGGAGAGGGAAAGGGAAGGAGGGAGGCGGGAGAGCGAAGAAGGTCAGAGAGAGGGGGGAGTTAGGGGAGGGGGGAGGGGGAGAGAGGAGAGGAAGGGGGGAAGGGGGAAGAGGCGAGAGGGGAAAGAGAGGGGAACGGGGAGAGGGAGGGAGGTGGGGGAGAGGGAGAGTCAACCACATTGCTGTGACTCTGGAGTCACATGTAGGCCAGACTGGGTAAGGATGGCAGATTTCCTTCCCTAAAGGACATTAGTGAAACAGATGGGTTTTTCTGACAATGGTTTCATGGTCATCAATAGATTCTTAATTCCAGATTTTTTTTATTGAATTATAATTCAAACTCCACCATATAGATAAGCCTAGTAGGTAGAGATAAGATCAGCACAACTTGAGGCTGAAGGGTGTGTTCATGCTGTAGTTCTTCTATGATTCTATTTTACTTGCCGTGGCAGGATTTGAACCCAGGTCCCCAGAACTTTAGGATTGATAGTCTAGCGATAATACCGCTAGGCCATCGCCTCCCCATAATATTAAATAAAGCCAATTTCAAATTTGCAAGATATTATTTTCTTGCCACTCCTATCATTTGAGTTCACTTTTCAAGTCTCCCACCTTCAGTGAAATGTTTCTTGGACCATCTCGCCACTCATGTGACATGATATAATCTTTGTAGAATACCTGAATTAGATACAGTTCAAAACATGGCGCGATTAAAGCGAGAATGATTTATTAAAGTCTAGGTTTAAGTAAAATTGGCACGCTTTGAATCAAATTTAATTACTGCCAAAAATTGGAATCCACTCCTTAGTGATGAAGTGATAACTATTCTTTGTTACGCTGCCCTTTTCACTGAACTCCATGAATGGGAGGGTTAACATGTTAAATAAATAGATTTGCCTTTTCAAGCAAGTCCATATACCAACGTCAGGCTTCACGCAGTTAGCGCTGCTGTCTCACAGCACCAGGTTCAGGTTCAATTCTTGGCTTTTGATTTGATTTGATTTATTGTTGTCACATGTATTGGGATACAGTGAAAAGTATCTTTTCTTGCACACTATAGAGCCAAAGCATGCTGTTCAAAGGAAGAAAAGGAGAAAGTGATGTTATAGCAAGGGTGGAAAGAAAGATCAACTTAATGAAAGGTGGGTCCGTTCAAAAATCTGATGGAATAAAGCTGTTTCCGAGTTGCTTCATATGTGACCTCAGACTTTTGATTCTTTTTCCTGATGGAAGAAGGTGGAAGAAAATATGTCCGGGGTGCGTGGGGGGTCCTTGTTTACGCTGGCTGCTTTTCTGAGGCAGCGGGAAGTATAGACAGAGTCAATGGATGGGAGGCTGGTTTGCATGATGGACTGGGTTTCGTTCACAACCCTTTGTAGTTTCTTTTGGTTTTGGATAGACCAGGAGCCATAACAAGCTGTGATATAACCAGAAAGAATGCTTACGGAATTTGTACATTCTCTCCATGTCTGCGTGGGTTTCGTCCGAGTGCTCCAGCTCCCCCCCCCCCACAACCAGTCCAAAAGATATGCTGGTTACGTGCATCAATCATGCTAAATTCTCCCTCAGTGTACCTGAACAGGTGCCGGAGTGTGGCAACTAGGGGATAATCACAGTAACTTCATTGCAGTGTTAATGTAAGCCTACTTGCTACACTAATAAATAAATCTTAAAACTTTAACATCTGAGCATTGGGCAATGTGCAGAAGGCAGAAATTAGGGCTGTTTTGTACTGCTCAGTGTTAAAACATGCTTCTCAGCTGCGAGGTTTGTGGGTTCAAACCCTGTTCCAGAGACACTAAGGTGCAATTTAGCATGGCCAATCAACCTAACCCGCACAGTTTTGGACTGTGGGAGGAAACCGGAACATCCAGAAGAAACTCACACAGACACGAGGAGAATGTGCAAACTCCACACAGTGACCCGAGCCGCAAATTGAACCCAGGTCTCTGGAGCTGTGAAGCAGCTGTCCTAACCACTGTGCCACTGTGCCACCCAAGGAACTAAGGAAAAAGGATTTGATTTGTTATCATCACATGTGTTAGTATACAGGGAACAGTATTGTTTCTTGCGTACTATACAGGCAAAGCACACTGTTCGTAGAGTGACAGTGATAGTGAACTGAGCTGGGAATCGAACCCAGGTTCCTGAAACAGCAGTGCTAACCACTGTGTTACCGTGCTGTCTAATTAGCTATATCTAATTTCTTCATGAGATCACACAATGTTTTGGCCTCAGCTACTTTCTGTGGGAGTGAATTCCACACATTTAGCACCCTCTGCGTGAAGAAATGTCTCCTCAGCTCAGTTCTAAAAGGTATATCCTTTATTCTCAAACTATGACTCCTTAGTTTTAGACTCCCCAATGTTGGGGTTACAGGGATAGGGAGGGGAAAGGGACTGGGTAAGATACTGGGTAAGATAGCCTCCTTCTGCACTGCGCAGATTTTATGACCCTATTTTGTTGTCCTAATATACAAGCAATTTCCCATAATATTAAATACACAAGGGTACACGCTGTGGAATATAAGTGCATGTACACACATATGTGAATACATATTCACAAAACCCATACAAAAGTGCATTACTGCAGTAAGTGACTGGAATCCAAATTTAAGATAACCTGCTTCCTCGAGAATAAAATAATGATTCCACCAACATAACGGATAGCAACTAACTTTGTTCCACTTAATTGGAGGCATTAGTTGCAAGGCTTCATATCTCATTTAATCAGACTGTCAGGAGTGGGAGGAGGTTTTGCAATGCAGACATTATTGCAAGTCTTGCCAAAGTCATGTGACCTTGGCCATCAGGGCAACCATGATGCCATCTGCTCGATAAAGACACTACTAGTCCCGTATTTGATTCTGATTTGATTGATTATTGTCACATATATTGGAATATAGTTAAAAATGTTGTTTCTTGCGTGCTATACAGACAAAGCTTACCATTCATTGAAAATGAAAGGAGCAGAGTGTAGTATTACAGTCATAGCTGGGGTGTAGAGAAAGATCAACTTAATGCGAGGTAGGTCCATTCAAAAGTCTGACAGCAGCAGTAAAGAAGCTGCTCTTGAATAGGTTGATACATGGCTCCAGACTTTTGTATCTTTTTCCCTATGGAAGAAAGTGGAAGAGAGAATGTCTAGGGCAAGTGGAGTTCTTGATTATGCTGGCTGCTTTTCTGAGGCAGTGTAGACAGAGTCAATGGATGGGAAGTTGGTTTGCGTGATGGATTGAGTTTCATTCACGACCCTTTGTAACGTTTTGCAGTCCTGGAGAGAGTTGTGATAGGAAAGGATATTTTCTATGGTGTACCAGTAAAAATTGGTGACAGTCATAGCAGAATTGCCAAATTTCATTAGCCTCCGGGGGAAGTAGACGCGTTCTTAACTCGTAAACCCACGAGTGTGGTAGCTGTTGTGGTAGCTGCAACAATATCCCTTGGAGTTGGGAGAGGATGTTGGATTAAAGTATGAATGTCACAAACAGGCTCAGAACTACACTGCAATGAAGTTACTGTGAAAATCCCCTAGTTGCCACACTCTGGACCTATTCTGGTGCATTTTATTTAGTTATTTACTTATCTAGAATTTAGTGTGGCCAAAGCACCTGACCTGCATGTCTTTCCGACTGTGGGAGGAAACCGGAGCACTCGGGGGAGACCCACGCAGACATGGGGAGAACATGCGTACTCCACACAGACAGTGACCCAAGTCGGGAATCGAACCTGGGTCCCTGGAGCTGTGAGGCAGCAGTGCTAACCACTGTGCCACTGCATTTATGGTGATTTTTTTTAACGGATAATCTGCAATCAGGACAGGTAGAGGCATTTCAAGCATTCACAATAACAGCGATCCAGAATTTAGCACAAATGAAGGCAAAGGAAATCTGCCTTTAAATTTTCACCGGGGTTAAATGACATCTTTTGGTGATTAGTAGTTATTATTACCGCGAGTTTGCCAGGCAGAATCTGCTTGATGCAACCACGTGGTTAAGCGATCAGAGTACTGAGCCACTTGACGATCTCACAGCAATGTACTTAATTTAAAGTGTACCCATGGCACGGTTTGTGAATGAAAAGCAATTGAACCAAATGGGATAAATACCAGCATCGTGTGCACCCTCTGTGTTCAGTCACTGATACAGAATTCCTCTGCATCTGTTCGAGCTATCGGTTTCCTTAAAGAGCAGATATATCTTCCAGACTGTTATCTTTGTGATATTTTTCCAAACACACTCTCGGATATAGAACATAGAACATAGATCATAGAACATTACAGCGCAGTACAAGCCCTTCGGCCCTCGATGTTGCGCCGGCCAGTGGACCCTCTAACCTAAACTATTCCAATATCATCCATATGCCTATCCACAAACATTTGAATGCCCCCAAAGTAGGTGAGTCCACAACTGCTGCAGGCAGGGCATTCCACGCCCTCACCACCCTCTGTGTGAAGAACCTGCCTCTGACATCCATCCTATAACTACCACCTCTTAATTTAAAGTTATGTCCCCTCGTGTTGGTCATCACCATCTGAGGAAAAAGGCTCTCACTATCCACCCTATCCAATCCCTTGATCATCTTATACGCCTCAATTAGGTTACCGCGTAACCTTCTTCTCTCTAATGAAAATAACCTCAGGTCCCTCAGCCTTTCCTCATAAGGCCTTCCCACCATACCAGGCAACATCCTGGTAAACCTCCTCTGCACCCTTTCCAATGCTTCCACATCTTTCTTATAATGCGGCGACCAGAACTGTACGCAATACTCCAAGTGCGGCCGCACCAGAGTTTTGTACAGTTGTAACATAACCTCACGGCTCCTGAATTCAATCCCTCTACCAATAAAAGCTAACACACCGTACGCCTTCTTAACAACTTTATCAACCTGGTTGCCAACTTTCAAAGAGCTATGTACTTGTACCCCAAGATCCCTCTGCTCAACAACGCTATTAAGGGTCCTTCCATTAACCCTATATTTCATATGCCTGTTATTCCTACCAAAGTGAATCACCTCACACTTATCCGTATTGAATTCCATTTGCCACCTCACGGCCCAGCTCTGCAACCTATCTATGTCCCTCTGCAAACTGTAACATCCATCCTCGCTATCTACAACTCCCCCCACTTTGGTATCGTCAACAAATTTACTAATCCAACCCTCTACACCCTCATCTAGGTCATTTATAAAAATGACAAACAGCAGTGGCCCTAAAACAGATCCTTGAGGTACACCACTTGTAACTGCACTCCAGGTTGAATATTTCCCATCAACCACCACCCTCTGTCTTCTATCAGCTAGCCAATTCCTAATCCAAACTGCTAAATCATCTTCAATCCCATGCATCTGCACTTTCTGCAGTAGCCTACCATGGGGAACCTTATCAAACGCTTTGCTAAAATCCATATACACTACATCAACTGCCTTACCCTTATCTACCTCTTTGGTCACCTCCTCAAAAAACTCAATAAGGTTTATGAGGCTCGACCTACCCTTCACAAAACCATGCTGACTATCCCGAATCAATTTATTCCTCTCTAGATGCTTATAAATCCTATCCCTTATAATTTTTCCAAGACCTTGCCCACAACAGAAGTCAGACTCACTGGTCTATAATTTCCAGGATGGTCCCTACTCCCCTTTTTGAACAAAGGGACAACATTTGCCATCCTCCAGTCTTCCGGCACTATACCTGTAGCTAACGACAACATGAAGATCAAAGCCAAAGGCTCTGCAATCTCCTCTCTAGCCTCCCAGAGAATCCTAGGGTAAATCCCATCTGGCCCAGGGGACTTATCAATTTTCATACCCTCAAGATTCACTAACACCTCCTCCTTATGAACCTCAATCCTACCCAGTCTACAACCTGGTATCGCAGTATTCTCCCCGACAACACTGTCTTTCTCCTGCGTGAATACTGACGAAAAATATTCATTCAGTGTCTCTCCTATCTCCTCAGGCTCCACGCACAACTTCCCACTGCTATCTCTGACTGGCCCTAATCTTGCCCTAACCAATCTTTTATTATTTATATACCTGTAAAAAGCTTTAGGATTCTCCTTAATCCTATCCGCCAAACCCTTCTCGTGTCCTCTTCTAGCTCTTCTCAACTCCCTCTTTAGCTCCTTCCTGGCTGATGTATAGCTCTCTATTGCCCTAACTGAGCCTTCACGTCTCATCATTATATGAGCCTCCTTCTTCCTCTTCACCAGAGATTCAACTTCCCTAGTACACCATGGTTCCCTCACTCGACCACTTCCCCCCTGCCTGGCAGGTACATATTCATTAAGGACATGCAGAAGCTGTTCCTTTAATATGCTCCACATTTCAGATATCCCCAGCCCCTGCAATTTCCTGCTCCACCCTATGCATCCTAAATCTCTCCTAATAGCCTCATAATTACCTTTTCCCCAGCTATAACTACTGTTATTCGGTATGTGCCCATCCCTTTCCATCACTAAGGTAAACGTAACCGAATTGTGGTCACTATCACCAAAGTGCACACCCACCTCCAAGTCTAACACCTGGTCTGGTTCATTACCCAGTACCAAATCCAATATAGCCTCACCTCTTGTTGGCCTATCTACATACTGAGTCATGAAACCTTCCTGCACACATTGAACAAAAACTGACCCCTCTAACATACTTGAACTATAGCTTTTCCAATCGATATTAGAAAAGTTAAAGTCCCCCATTACAACTACCCTGTTACTTTCACACCTATCCAGGATCAACTTTGCAATCCCTTCCTCTACTTCTCTGGAACTTTTTGGAGGCCTATAAAAACTCCCAACAGTGTGACCTCTCCTTTCTTGTTTCTAATCTCAGCCCACACTACCTCAGCAGACAAGTCCACATCAAACGTCTTTTCTGCCACCGTAATGCTGTCCTTAGCGTATGGGATATGGGAACAGCTTCTTCCTTGCTGCCATCAGGCTTTTGAATGGACCTACCTTCTATGAAATCGATGTATCTCTCTGCCCTAGCTATGACTGTAACACTACATTCTGCACCCTCTCCTTTCCTTCTCCCTATGTGCTCTATGAACAGTATGTGTAGCCACTGTAGGGCACAAGAAACAACAAAGTACATTGCTGTGAGATCGTCAAGTGGCTCAGTACTCTGATCGCTTAACCACATGGTTGCATCAAGCAGATTCTGCCTGGCAAACTCGCGGTAATAATAACTACTAATCATCAAAAGATGTCATTTAACCCCGGTGAAAATTTAAAGGCAGATTTTCTTTGCCTTCATTTGTGCTAAATTCTGGATCGCTGTTATTGTGAATGCTTGAAATGTCTCTACCTGTCCTGATTGCAGATTATCTATAAAAAAAATCACCATAAACGCAGTGGCACAGTGGTTAGCACTGCTGCCTCACAGCTCCAGGGACCCAGGTTCAATTCCCAACTTGGGGTCACTGTCTGTGTGGAGTGTGCATGTTCTCCCCGTGTCTGTGTGGGTCTCCCCCGAGTGCTCTGGTTTCCTCCCACAGTTGGAAAGACATGCAGGTCAGGTGCTTTGGCCACACTAAATTCTAGATAAGTAAATAACTAAATAAAATGCACCAGAATAGGGACCGGAGTGTGGCAACATGGGGCGATGATAAAACAAATCAAGTCTTAAGCTGATCTTTCTCTCTGTGGCTGTAACACTTTATTCTGCACCCTCCCCTTTCCTACTCCCCTATGTACTCTATGAACTGTATGCTTTGTCTGTATAAAGCACAAGAAACAGTATTGTTCCCTGTACGCTAACACATGTGATAACAACAAATCAAATCCTTTTCTTTCTTGCCTGTGTAGTCTATGAACGGTTTGCTTTGTCTATATAATACACAAGAAACAATATTGTCCTCTGTATGCTAATACATGTGTCAATAATGAATCAAATCCTTTTCCTTCTTCCCTATGTACTGTATGAACAGTATGCTTTGTCTGTTAAATGCACAAGAAGCAATATTGTTCCCTGTATGCTAATACATGTGATAACAAATCAAATCCTTTTCCTTCTTGCCTATGTATTCTATGAACAATATGCTTTGTCTGTATAGCGAGCAAGGAGCAAATCTGTTTCCTTCTCCCCCGCGCACTCTATGAACAGTATGCATTGTCTGTATAATGTGCAAGAAACAATACTGTTCCCTGTTAACAAATAAAATCCTTTTCCTTCTCCCCTATTTACTCAGTGAACAGTATGTGTTGTCTGTATAGTGTGCAAGAAACAATATTGTTCCCTGTACGCTAATACATGTGATAATAACAAATCAAATCCTTTTCTTTCTTGCCTATGTACTCTATGAGTGGTATGCTTTGTATAGCACGCAAGAACAATACTTTTCACTGAATTCCTAGTACACATGATAATAATAAATCAAAAGCAAAAAAAAAGGATTCCCCAAAAGATTTCCTTTTTTTAGAATAATTTTAAAAAAATAGTCATTAATGGGAAGTCTGTTCCGGGGTAACTCTGTGCTAATGAATTTCATCTTTCTCCATGCAACAGGAGCCATTCCTGTAATCTAGGTGGTAGAGGGGTAGGGTAGGAGAGTGGGGGGGGCGGGTGTTACCCAAGTCACAAGTGGTTCGCTGACGCAGAATGACTGGCCGCGGCTGAGTTGCCACGACCCTCCGCGGTAAAGCGGTGGGCGGCGTCTCGTGCGTTTTTCTTCCCTTCGTCCCGAGGTGTCAGGGACGTCAGATGCCAGCGCGGATCCGTTCTCCTGTGCCGTACGCGCTCCTTGCGGCGAACGCGACACAGCGGCGGACCCCGACGTGAGCAGAGCAGCAAAGCCTGCTCTGCGCTGTCAAAACAGATGGCAGCAAATGGCACAAAATCATGCACGCATAATGTCAGTTCATAACATCTTGTCGACATACTTGATTTAATCGTAAAGCTGCTGATTTTGCTCGTGAACCCATATGGTCGCCTCGCCAAATGAACCTCTTAGATTGCATTTACAATCTGGCACTTCAATCATTGCAAGCAGTGATAAAAGAGCACACACACTTTGGCACACGGGATATACACTCTGATATAAAGAGGAAAAGCTTTAAAACTTTTGACAGTTCCGCGCAAAACGATGGCAGGTGAAACATTTAAACTCTTCCGCTGCACACAATAGCAACTTTTAAGTGTGTGCCGTGATGCACTCAGATTGCCCCTGACAATTGCATCATTTTAATGCCCTTCACTTTGTCACAGTATGGCTTTTTGATGCTATGATAATTCATGACTGAGTTCTCATTTACCCCCTGCTGGGCGCTGTCTGTGTATGGCAATTTTTAAACCAGAGGGAGAAAATATTCCAACGGCAGCCAGTGACATCAGCACAAAGATGGAACCGAGGATTTATATCTTTTCAAACTCCGCTCGGTTTTTTTTCTCTTTGGGGGCCGCGTTCAACTGTTCTGTCGCAGCTACGATGCGCGGCGTTAATTGTACGAGGGCTTAACGTCAGAGGGTTAAAAGGCGGGAGAAGTTGTCCAGCCAGGGATCGACGCTGCTGCTTTATATCCTTCAAAATCTGCTTCACATCCCAGTGACACCAAGGGGAGCAATGTCACAGAATGACTTCCCCAACCTGCCCAAATCACCCCTGTTCACGAGACAGTTGAAATCCTTTAGGGGTGAGATTCTCCGGCCTTCCGACTGCGCGTTTCCTGCCGGAGGGAGGTGCCGTGTTGTTTGCGGGATTCTCTCGTCCCGCTGCTATCAGTGGCAATTCCCATTGATGTCATCCCGTTCTGGGAGGGATTTCTGCAGGCAGGAGTCCAACGCCAGTGGGAATAGAGAATCCCAGCGGCGGGGTGAAAAGCTGGAGAATTTTGGTCAGATAGAATCCTCACAGTGCAGAAGGAGGCCATTCAGCCCATTGAACCTGCACCAACAACAATCTCACCCAGAATCTATCCCTGTAGCCCCATATATTTAACCCATTAAACTCCTGAACCCATACATCTTTAGACACCAATTTAGCATGGCCAATCCATCAAACCTCATTAGGCCCATCAAGTCTGCACCAACCAGGCCCATTCCCTTAACCCCACTGTTAATCCTTTTACTCTTGGACCAATTTAGCATAGACAATCCACCTAATCCGCATATCCTTGGAGTTTGGGAGGAAACCGGAGCACCCGGAGGAAACCCACGCAGCCATGGGGAGAACGTGCAAAATCCACATAGACAAGAGGTCAGAATTGGACCCTGGCATTAATGGGCATCAGTGCTAGCCACTGTGTCACCGTGTTACCCATAATAATTGGTGCAGGTGGGACTGGCGTCCCTCACCCCAGGGAAAGTCCAGTTTCATGTTACTCATTATCCTGATTTAGAAATACATCAGCCGTTCCTTCACTGTCGCTGGGTCAAAATCCCCCCCAACAGCACGGTGGGTGTTCCTACACTATAAGGATGCAGCACTTCAAGAAGGAAGCTTACCATCATCCTCATGGAGCAGTTAGGGATGGGCAATAAATGCTGGCAAAGATGACAGAGCTAATGTTGCAGGACTGGGCAGAGAGGTGAACTTTTGGGTCTCGGAGTGGGGAGGGTAGGGGAGACTTAGGGATGGAAATAGGTGGAGGAGCAGTAGTTGGAGTGTGAGATTGGGATGTTAGCAGGGAGGCCAGGTGGGAAGGGAGAGATCCAGTGGCCACTGGACATCAAATAGAGTGTTATATATGACTCCATATGGACTAAGAGTGCATAAAACTTTGGTAACCGAAACACTGTAAGCTTTTTATTAAAAATGTGCACTGTTCACAGTCAGTTCTAAGACTTCCCAACTTGGAATTGTCCAGGGTTTTATCTGACCCACACTCTTAAAGGAGCATTCCGTACCCCAAACCACAACATAAAATACATACCAATATATACCCCTTCTAAGTTCAGGGGGCAGCTGAATATCGAAGGGGACTTATATGGTGCCCTCCCCCATCCAATCTTTCCACCCAATCCCAGAAAACCCCAGAAGCTCTTTCCTCTAAATGAAAAGCTAAGGTTAGGTAGGAAATGGGTCTTCATTGGCCAATAGCTAATGTAGTGTTGTTGTTTAAAAAGGGTAGTAGGGATAACCCTGGAAATTATAGGCCAGTGAGTTTGACGTCAGTAGTAGGGAAGCTGTTGGAGGGGATTCTTAGAGATAGGATGTATAGACACTTAGAGCATTGCGATCTAATTAGGGATATGCGACATGTCTTTATTAAGGGGAGGTCGTGCCTTACAAATCTGGTAGAACTTTTTGAGGAGGTGACGAAATCAGTGGACGAAGGGTGAGCCGTTGATGTTGTCTATATGGATTTTAGTAAGGCGTTTGACAAAGTCCCTCATGGGAGGTTAGTTGAAAAGGTCAAGGTTAATAGGACACAAAGACAGGTGGCTAGATGGGTAAATAACTGGCTTGGTAATAAGAGACAGAGAGTAATAGTGGAAGGGTGTTTCTCTAGCTGGAGGTCGGTCACTAGTGGTGTGGTGCAGGGCTCGGTACTGGGACTTCTTCTATTTGTAATATATATAAATGACTTGGAAGAGGGAATAAGTGGAGTGATCAGCAAGTTTGCAGATGATACAAAGATGGCTGGACTTGCAGATAGTGAGGAGCATTGTCAGGCGATGCAGCAGGACATAGATAGGCTGGTAGCTTGAGCAGACAGATGGCAGATGGAATTTAATCCTGATAAATGTGAGGTGATGCATTTCGGGAGAAAGAATGTAGCGGGGAGGTATATGATAAAGGGTAGACCTATTAAGAGTATAGAAACGCAGAGGGACCTGGGGGTGCAGGTGAACAAGTCTCTGAAGGTGGCAGAGCAAGTGGAGAAGGTTGTGAAGAAAGTATATAGTATGTTAGCCTTTATAGGAAGGGGTATAGAGTACAAGAGCTGGCCTTTAATGTTGCCGTTGTATAAAACGTTGGTTAGACCTCATTTGGAATACTGCGTCCAGTTCTGGTCGCCTTACTACCGGAAGGACGTGGAGACTCTGGAGAGAGTGCAGAGGAGGTTTACCAGTATGGTGCCTGGTATGGAAGGTCTGAGTTACGAGGAGAGATTAGGCAAATTGGGACAGTTTTCCTTAGAAAGACATAGACTTAGAGGAGATCTAATAGAAGTGTAAAAGATGATGAGGGGTATAGATAGAGTAAACAGGGTTAAGCTTCTTCCTAGGATGGACTCAAATAGCACGAGGGGTCACGGGTTTAGGGTGAGGGGGGTAAGGTATAATTTGGACGCTAGAGGGAGTTTTTTCATACAGAGGGTGGTGGGGATATGGAATGCGCTGCCAAGTAAAGTGGTGGAGGCAGGTACCCTGGAGTTATTTAAGAAATACTTAGATGGGCACATGAACAGAATGGGAATGGAGGGGTATAGAAAACTGATTTAAAATGGGGATCATGAGCCTTGGGAGTCCCTGGGAAGTGTGTAAATAGATGATGATATTGATGTACTTGTTCTTATCCTACAGGTGCTTTGGTCCACCTTGTTGTCTAAATAGGGGCATACACACGATGGGTTGTGAGAGGGCTGCTCTTGGATTTTTTTCGAGAGTATCCTAGTGCTTCACGTCGTTAGTGTACGCTTGACCTGGACCATTTGATGGGCAACATGACAGCTCAGTGACTATCGCTGTGCTGGGCAGATACATGGATTTGGGCCTGTGTCTGTGGGAGTTTGCGCATTCTCCCCATGCTTGCGTGGGTTTTCTCCGGGTGCTCCGGTTTCCTCCCACATCCCAAAGATGTGCTCTTAGGTTAATTGGCAAAACAAATTCTCCCTAAATTGTCTCAAATTTGGTTTTTAATCCATAGATCTATAAACATAGACAGGGATCGCAGGTAGAGGTGGGAACATCGGGGTGGCGGCGTGGACTCGTTGGGCCGGAGGGCCTGTTTCCCGTGCTGTTTTGTGCTTTGTTCTTTGTTCTTTGTAGACAGTGAGGATGGATGTTACAGTTTGCAGAGGGACATAGGTAAGTTGCAGAGTTGGGCTGAGAAGTGGCAAATGAAGTTTATTGTGGAAAAGTGTGAGGTGAATCACTTTGGTAAGAGTAATATGTGTGCAGAATGTAGGGCTAATAGTAGGGCTCTTAGTAGTGTAGATGAGCAGAGAAATCTCGGTGTACAGGTGCATAGATCCCTGAAAGTTGGTACTCAAGTTGATAAGGTTGTTAAGAAGGCGTATAGTGTATTAGCTTTTATTGGTAGAGGGATTGAATTTCGGAGCCGAGACGTCGTGTTGCAGCTGTACAAAACTCTGGTGCAGCTGCACTTGGAGTATTGTGTACAGTTCTGGTTGCCACATTATAAGAAAGATGTGGCGGCATTGGAAAGGGTGCAGAGGAGATTTACCAGGATGTTGCCTGGTATGATGGGTAGGTCTAATGAGGAAACGCTAAGGGACTTGAAGTTATTTTCATTAGAGAGAAGAAGGCTAAGAGGTGACTTAATTGAGACATAGAACATAGAACATAGAACAATACAGCACAAACAGGTCCTTCGGCCCACGAGTTGCGCCGATCACATCTACCAATCCACAGACCTATCTATAACCCCCTATCCTATTCTTTTCCATATACTCATCCAGAAGTCTCTCAAAAGACCCCAGTGAGTTTGCCTCAACAATCTCCGACGGCAGTCGGTTCCATTCACTCACCACCCTCTGAGTGAAAAACCTACCGGGTGCTCCGATTTCCTCCCACATCCCAAAAATGTGCTCTTAGGCTGATTGGGTACCAAATTGTCCCTATATTGATCTCTATATGTCATTAAGACGTTAGGATGGCGGCACGGGCTCGTTGGGCCGAAGGGCCTGTTTCCCGTGCTGTGTTGTTCTTTGTTCTTTGTTCTTTGTTCTATCTCCTTTGTATTTGCTTCCCTGCACCTTAAATCTGTGTCCTCTCGTAGTGACCATTTCCACTCGGGGAAATAGTCTCTGAAAGTCTACTCTATCTATTCCTCTCAAAATTTTATAAACCTCTATCAGGTCGCCTCTCAACCTACTTCTTTCCAGTGAGAAGAGTCCCAGCTCCCTCAACCTATCTTCATAAGGCCTGCCTCCCAATCCAGGCAGCATCCTTGTAAATCTCCTCTGAACTCTCTCAATATCCTCTACATCCTTCCTATAATGAGGCAACCAGAACTGCGCACAATACTCCACCTGGGGTCTGACAAGAGTCTTATAGAGCTGCATCATTACCTCCTGACTCCTAAACTCTATTCCTCGATTAATGAAGGCCAGTACACCGTACGCCTTCTTGACCACTTCCTCCACCTGCGAGGCCGATTTAAGAGTCCTATGGACCCGGACCCCGAGATCCTTCTGCTCTACAACACAGCTAAGACTCCTATCCCTTATATTGTACTCCTTCATCCCATTATTCCTGCCAAAATGGACCACTACACATTTATCCGCATTGAAGTCCATCTGCCACTTCTCCGCCCTGTCTTGCATCCTGTCTATGTCCCGCTGCAACTTTTGGCATCCCTCCAGACCATCCACAACACCACCGACCTTTGTATCGTCGGCAAACTTGCTAACCCATCCCTCCACTTCCTCATCCAGGTCATTTATGAAAATGACAAACAGCAGGGGTCCCAGAACAGATCCCTGGGGCACTCCTCTGGTTACCGACCTCCATACAGAACAGGACCCATCCACAACCACTCTCTGCCTTCTGCCAGCAAGCCAGTTCTGGATCCACGTGGCCAAAGCCCCTTGGATCTCACCTTCTCCAGAAGCCTTGCATGGGGGAACTTATCAAACGCCTTACTAAAATCCATGTACACTACGTCCACTGCCCTTCCTTCGTCAATATGTTTAGTCACATTTTTGAAGAACTCAACTAGGCTCGTAAGGCATGACCTGCCCTTGACAAAACCATGCTGGCTATTTCTAATCAGTCCAAACTTCTCCAAATGTTCATACATCTTGTCCCTCAGAAGTCTCTCCATCAGCTTACCAACCACTGAAGTCAAACTCACCAGACGGTAATTTCCTGGACTGTCCCTGTTCCCTTTCTTAAAGATAGGAACCACATTTAAGGGCGTTCAAATGGTCAGTGGATAGGCATATGGATAACATTGGAATAGTTTAGGATAGAGGGTCATAAAATTGGTTCCACTGGTCGGCGCAACATCGAGGGCCGAAAGGCCTGTACTGCGCTGTAATGTTCTATGTTCTATACTCTATGTACACAGAGGAAACCCACACAGACACGAGGAGAATGTGCAAACTCCACAGAGACAGTGACCCGAGCCAGGAATCGAACCCAGGACTGTGGAGCTGTGAAGCAGCAGTTCTAACCATTGTGCCACCGTGCTTGGTTTCACTGTAATATGGAGTTGCGAAGTACTGGAACTTGGTCTTTGTCAATGTGAAGACTGTCGCAAAGCTATAGCTGTAGTCAACTCAATAAATAACAGTTAGTCTGCACAGTCATTCAGTACAAGCGATAGAAACTCATACAGCAGTCTTCCTGCTCGCTGTGTTGCGAGTTGTGAGTTCTGCTTAAATTATTATCTGCCAGATGGATTTATTAACATGCATGCATATTAATGTAAATGCAAATTAATTTCACTGCAAATTAACTTAAATGGACATTAGTATTAACATGAGTACACAAGAAATGAGAGTGAAAGGTTAGCCTTTTCGCGAAGGCCGCGATTCTGCACTCAGGAATAACTGGGACTCGAATCTACAGAGAGAATAGGGCCTTGGCCACCCACACAGAGCACTGTGGGTGAAAGGGCCAACTGCAAAGAGCTGCTAATCAGAGCCTGGGGGGTGGGGGTGTAGTTCCTGGCCGTGCTCCCCCCAAAACTAGAAAATCCCAGCCGAGGTAACAGACCTTTTGTATGGCCTCAACCCCCCTACCCCCCCGCCCGCTATGATTCCCCATGGCAGGCAGATAGGAAACTTAGAACATAGAACACTACAGCACAAACAGGCCCTTCGGCCCACAAGTTGTGCCAATCATATCCCTACCTATCATATCCATATCTACCAGGCCTATCTATAACCCTCAATCCCATTAAATCCCATGTACTCATCCAGAAGTCTTGTAAAAGAACCCAACAAATTGCCTGGATTGGGGGGCATGCCTTATGAAGATAGGTTGAGGGAGCTAGGTCTCTTCTCCCTGGAGACATGAAGGTTGAGAGGCGACCTGATAGAGGTTTATAAGATATTGAGAATGGATTCTCAGAGGCTATTTTCCAGGGCTGAAATGGTCGCTACACGAGGACACAGGTTTAAGGTGCTGGGCAGCAGGTACAGAGGAGATGCCAGGGGTAAGTTTTTCACTCAGAGTGTGGTGCGTGAGTGGAATCGACTGCCATTGGTCGTGGTGGTGGCGAATTTCAAAGATCAAAGATCAAAGAACAAAACAGCACGGGAAACAGGCCCTTCGGCCCACCGAGCCCGTGCCGCCACCCCGATGTTCCCACATCTGCCCGTGATCCCTGTCTATGTTTATAGATCTATGGATTAAAAACCAAATTTGAGACAATTTAGGGAGAATTTGTTTTGCTAATTATCCTAAGAGCACATCTTTGGGATGTGGGAGGAAACCGGAGCACCCAGAGAAAACCCACGCAAGCACGGGCAGAATGTACAAACTCCCACAGACAGAGGCCCAAATCCATGTATCTGCGCAGCACAGCGATAGTCACTGAGCTGTCGTGTTGCCCATCAAATGGTCCAGG
This sequence comes from Sphyrna mokarran, assembly GCA_024679065.1. NCBI lineage: Eukaryota > Metazoa > Chordata > Chondrichthyes > Carcharhiniformes > Carcharhinidae > Sphyrna > Sphyrna mokarran. The sequence goes on from JAGIQG010000032.1 coordinate 2,882,015, forward strand.
TCAAGCGTACACTAACGACGTGAAGCACTAGGATACTCTCGAAAAAAAATCCAAGAGCAGCCTTCTCACGACCCATCGCGTGTATGCCCCTCGTTAGACAACAAGGTGGACCAAGGTACCTGTAGGATAAAACAAATACATCAAAATATTTATTGCATCGACTGGGGCGAACACAGTAAGCAGTCTGACAACACCAGGTTGGAGTCCTGTTGGAGTTTAACTGGGTGTTGTGAGACTTCTTACAGTCGTCGGACATCCTGCAAAATCTGGGGGGAATGGGGAGGGGGCCAGGCTCAGATGGATCTCTGGTTAGGGCTGGGGTGATGGAGATGCTCCCCATCCTTCACCACCCAATCCCTCCCCCTCAGCCCAACCAGAGATCCATCTGAGCCCACTCCCCCTGCCTTCTGGCAGACCCCACGGGAAGGCAAGGAAGGTGCTTCAGGATGTCTAACGATTGCAGTAAGAAGTCTCACAACACCAGATTAAACTCCAACAGGACTTTCCAACAGGGTGTGGTGAGATTTCTTACTGTGTTTGCCCCAGTCCAACGCCAGCATCTCCACATCAACGAGTGCAGGTCAGAAGGATGGTGGAGGAGGGAGAGCAGCGATTCAGGTAGGTTGGGGATGTGCTCTGCTGAGGGGGGACCCTGCCTCCTGGGGGAGTTCTGACCAGAGGGGGTCTGATTGCGGGTGGGGAGGGCAGGGGGCTTCCTCCTTGAGAGGGGGCGGTTCTGATTGGGGGGGGAGGGGTCTGCCTCTCAGGGAGGTCTTACCGGAAGGAGGGGGTGGTCTGATTGCATGGGTGGGTGGGCGGGAGGGGTGCTGCTCCTGGGGGAGGGTGGGGTCTGATTTGGGGGAGTTTCTCCTCCCAGGAAGGTCAGATCTGGGCGGGGGGGGGGGGGGGGGGGGGGGGGGTCTGCCGAAGGGTCCTGCCTCCGATCAGTAAAATCAGGCCCGTAATCTCAGGATAAGGGGCAATCCTTTTTTAACACTGAGATGAAGATGAATTTCTCCATTCAAAGTGTGGTAAATCTTTGAGTTCTCTATCCACCCCACCCCCCGCCAAGGGGTATTTACCCTGCTAACCCCCCAGCAGATTACCGGTTGGAACAGAGCAAATTGATCTGCTGTGAGTTTGGGCCCTTCCTCAGGAAAATGTCCCGCCAGGGATAAATCAGCCAATTAAACGGCCGGTATCTCAGTTGTCCCAGCGGGGAGTGGGGGTTACTGCTCGAACTATAGATAGTTCTACAAAGTTCCTGCTGGGACGGCTGAGATAAACTGTGCTCCAACTGGTAAACTGCTGGAGACAGCAGTCGCGATCAAGGGTGACTGTTAGCTCAGGGTGCTGGGGTCCATGTCGCTCCTAGGGTGGAATTTGTAACCCTGTGACTCAGTGAGAGGGGACAGTTCACCAGCTGATTATTACTGAGTTATATTTTGGCTGTACATCTGACAGGAACCTCTGAACTCCCAGTATTTATATTCCTGTAAAGGATTGATAACTTGGTCAGGAAAACATAAGAGTACAAAGAAAACGTACACCCAACACACACACACACACACACACACGCACACGCACGCACACACACACACGCACACGCATGCACACGCACACAACAACATGCACACGCACGCACACACACACACGCACCACACACCACATGCACACGCACACACACACACGCACGCACACGCACGCACGCCACACACCACACACACGCAATCGCACGCACACACACACACACGCACACACACACGCACACACACACGCACACGCACACACACACAGACACACGCACATACACACACACACACACATACGCACACACACACACACACGCATAGACACACGCACACACACACATAAACACACACACAAACACACACGCACACGCATACATGCACGCACACATACACACACACACACACGCACAACGTACCCACAGGCACACACACATACATGCATACATACACTCACACACACAGACACACACACAGACACACGAACACATACACAGAGACACACTCACAGACACACAGACACACACACATAGACAGAGACATACAGACACACACACACACATGCACAGAAACAGATACACACTGATACACACACAAACACACACACACATCTGGGTTGGTGCTTATATTTGACCTGCCTGTGAATTCTGTATTGCTTCGAGGGGCTAGATTCTTACATTTTATTTCATTGATTCCTTCATGGAACGTGGGGATCGCTGGCAAGACCAGCATTTGTTGCCCATTCTTAATTGCCCTTGAACTGAGTGGCTCACAGGGCCATTTCAGAGGATGGTTAAGAGTCAACAACGTTGCTGTGGCTCTGGAGATTTGCAGACCGGATTGGGTAAGGACGGCAGGTTTCCCTCCCTGAAGGGACATAGAGTCATAGAGGTTTACAGCTCGGAAACAGGCCCTTCGGCCCAACTTGTCCTTGCTGCTACTTTGTTTTTATGCTAGTCCCAATTTCCCATATTTGGCCCATATCTCTCTATACCTATCGTACCCATGTAACCATCTAAACACTTTTTAAAAGACAAAATTGTACCCATCTCTACTGCTACCTTTGGCAACTTGTTCCAGACACTCATCACTGTCTGTATGAAATAATTGACCCTCTGGATCCTTTCGTATCTCTCCTCTCTCACTTTAAACTTATGCCTCTGGTCTTAGACTCCCCTACCTTTGGGAAAAGATGTTGACTATCTAGCTGATCTATGCTCCTCATTATTTTGTAGACCTCTATAAGATCACCCCTAAGCCTTCTACACTCCAAGGAAAAAGCTTCCAGTCTATCCAGCCTCTCCTTATAACTCAAACTACCAAATCCCAGTAGCATCCAAGTAAACCTTTTCTGCACTCTTTCTAGTTTAATAATATCCTTTCTATAATAGGGTGACCAGAACGGCACACAGTAATCCACATGCGGCCTGACCAATGTCTTGTACAACTTCAACAAGACGTCCCAACTCCTGTATTCAATGAAACCAAGCATGCTGAATGCCTTCTTTACCACTCTGTCTCCCAATGACTCCAGTTTCAAGAGTTATGAATCTGTACCCTAGATGTCTTTGTTCTACAACTCTCCCTAACACCTACCATTAACTGAATAAGTCCTGCCCTGTTCGATCGAACAAAATGCACCATCTCACATTTATCTAAATTAAACTCTTTTTCCATTCATCAGCCCGCTGGCCCAGTTGATCAAGATCCCGCTGCAATCCTAGATATCCTTCTTCATTGTCCATACGCCCCACCAATCTTGGCATCATCTGCAAACTTATGAACCGCGCCTCCTAAATTCTCATGTGTGGGTTAGGTTGATTGGCCATACCAAGAAATTGCCCCTTAGTCACCAGGGATGCATAGGTTAGAAGGATTAATGGGTAGGATGTGGGGGGGGGAGTAGGGCCTTGTGATTGATGCAGACTCGATGGGCCAAAGGGCCTCTTTCTGTACAGTGGGGTTCTACGATTCTATGAGCCTGGCTTCAACTTAATGCAGGAGTTTGTGCAGAGTTTGAAGCTTTTCCTTTCCAGTGTGCTAGTGGGGGCCATGAGAATTATTGCGATGTAATATCTGATTGCCAGAACCTTCAGTTGTAGATGCGCCAAGTTTGGTGGCGTTTAAGAGGTTAGTTGATAAGTTTATGGAAGAGAAGGGAATGGTTTAGTTTGGAGGGTCATTGCTTTTTTCATAATTGGTCGGTGCAACATCGAAGGCCGAAGGGCCAGTTCTGCGCTGTAATGTTCTATGTTCTATGTTCTATAGAACCTCATCTTCTATTGCCGCACATGTAGAAGTCACACAGCATCTGGACACACAGTAGAAATTAGATGGAAATGATGAGATCCATGCTTGTTGCCTTGCGAGCCAGTATGATGCTGTTACCTACGTACAATGGGAGCTTTAATATCTTACACCGGACCAACAATCGGCGCTCAGATCACCGGCATTGCTGCAGCAGCTCTCCGAGATCAGTGGCTCCAAGCTGGGAATCGAACCCAGGACCCTGGCGCTGTGAGGCAGCCGTGCTTACCCGCTGCACCACCGAACCCACCAGGGTCTTGTATACCTAATTAAGCCCTTGTGACATTCGGATAACGAAAGGTCAATTACGTGGGGATAAGAGCAGTTAAAAACTCCACAAGGTCTCGATTTGATGGATGCTTGTGTTTAGCTGTTCCTTTTTCGTGGCTGAGGAACAGAATATCTAATCACCGTCATATCTGAGCCTCTGTCTCATTGTTTCTCTGCAAGTATCGACCCCTGATTAAAAGCAATTTTAGCCGATGGAATGACGGAGGCCGCTGGTCTCCTTTTATTACGGAGTCAGGTGCAATTGTCAAGGTCCCTGCAAAGCTACTAACTAATTACTTGTCAGTACAGATAGTAATGAAATTAAAAACAGCAGTGCAATGTGGTTAGTGCTGGGGGAAGGTTTGCCTGCGAGGATGGACTTGGCTTATTTACCTGCTGTTTTTGTAATTGACAGCGTATGGACCGAGGCTAAATCCCTTGCGCACTCGTTCAAAGCTTTTTCACTTTCTTTAAAATGCTTTCACGGGATTTGAGCAGGACCAGTAATCGTTGCTCATCCCTAACTGCCCCTTGAACTGAGTGGAGCACTAGGGGCACTCACTGGGGTATCTTGAGAATCCCCCCAGTACGGAACGAGATCATTCGACTCATCAACCAACCGCAAGCCCACCCTATTCCCATAACCCCACTCGTTTAACCTCGCTGAACCCACTGAAGGGCAATTTAGCATGGCCCAATCCACTTAACCTGCACGTCTTTTGGACTGTGGGAGGAAACTGGAGCGCACGAAGGAAACCCACGCAGATACAGGGAGAACGTACAGACTCCACATAGTGAGCCCTGAGGCTGGAATTGAACTCGGGTCTCTGGGCAACAGTGCTAACTATTGTGCCCCAGTGTCACCCAAATAGCCAACCACATTGATATGGGCCTGGAGTCACATGTAAATCAGACCAGGAAAGGATAACAGATTTCCTTCCCTGAAGGATATTAGTGAAGCAATTGATGATAGTTGCCACGGTCACCATTCCTGAGACAAACTCTTAATTTTAGGTATTTTCTGTCTATTGAATTTAAAATTTCAATTTTAAATTCTGCTGCAGTGGTGGGATCTGATCTTATATCTACCCGGTTCCTGGGATTAGTTGTACAACGACATCACTGATATATTGGCACCTGCCCCAAACCCTGGAAAACAGTGTGAACTTGTCCATGTTCCCCTGGTGTGATCTTACTGACTGTTCACACCACACTCTCGCCACAGTGAAGCTGGAGAATTTGGCAACCAGCCAAATCTCTGGTCACTGCAGCAGGAACGGAAAATCCTGCTGGCCTGAATGGTAATAAGATTTGGTAATAAGATATAGGCGAATATTGGGAAATTGGGATTGGATGTGTGTATGTGCGTGTGTGTGTGTATGTTTGTACGGGTGTATTTGTGTGTGTGTATGGGTGGTCTGAATGTGTGATGTGTGTATGTCTGTGTATGTGTGTATATGTGTGTGTGTGTGTGTATGTCTGTGTATGTGTATGTCTGCATATGTGTGTATGTGTGTGAGCGTGTGTGTAGGTGAGTATGTGTGCGTATGTGCGAGTTTATGTGTGTATGTGTATGTGTGTGTGTGTGTGCACGTGTGTGTGTGTGAGTTGTGCATATGTTTGTGTGTGTGCGTATGTGTTTGAGTGCGTGTGTGTGTGTGTAGGTGAGTGTATATGTGTGTATGTTTGTGTGTGTGTGAATATGTATGTGTATGTGTGTGCGTGTGTGTGCGTGTGTGTGTGTGAGTGTGTCAGTGTGTGTATGAGTGTTGAATGTGTGTGTGTCTGAGTGTATAGACAGCTAGATAGAAAACACGAAGGGAGGGGATTTTCTCCCTCTCTGTGGCATTGGGAGGTGGGACAGTACTCACTGACCATGGGATGGGTGGCACGGTAGCACAGTGGTTAGTACTGCTGCCTCACAGCTCCGGGACTCGGGTTCGATTCCCGACTCGGGTCACTGTCCGTGTGGTGTCTGCACATTCTTCCTGTGTCTGCATGGGTTTCCTTTGGGTGCTCTGATTTCATCTCAGGTTAGATGCATTTGTCATACCAAATTGCCTCTTAGTGTCCCGGGACGTGTATGTTGGAGGGATCAGCAGGGTAAATATGTGGGGTTTTGGGCACAGTGTCTAGGTGGGATGGTGGTTGGTGCAGACTGGGGCCAAATAGCCTCTTTCTACACTGTAGGAATTCTGTGATTCTTGCATTCCCATCATTGCTAACCGGATTTCCCACTGAGCCACGTCTTGGTGCTACGAGATAGACCGTCAGCAGGGCTTTTAAATCCTACCGGAGTGAACGGCAGCAAGATTTTGGCACAAATCGCATTCCATGCTGAGAGCAAATTCTTCTCAGTGTCACCTCTCTGCCACTGACTGATTGACTGGCACCTAGTCACAGAGGTTATAGTACGGAAACAGGCCCTTTGGCCCAACTTGCCCATGCCACCCTTTTCTTTTACCACTAAACTAATCCCTATTATAAAATTCTAACAGGACTAGACAGAGTAGACGCAGGGAGGATTGTTCCCAACGGTGGGGGGAGTCCAAGACTAGGGGTCACAGTCTGAGGATTCAGGGTGGACCATATAGGACAGAGATGAGGAGACATTTCTTCACCCCGTGAACCTGTGGAATTCATTACCACAGGAAGTAGCTGATGCCAGAACATTGAATGGATTCAAGAAGTGGCTGGATATAGCACTTGGAGTGAATAGAACCAAAGGTTTGAGCAGCATGGTAGCACGGTGGTTAGCACTGCTGCTTCACAGGGAGCTGGGTTCGATTCCCACCTTGGGTCACTGTCTGTGTGGAGTCTGCACTTTCTCCTCGTGTCTGCAGGTTAGGTTGATTAGGTTAGGCCATGATAAAATTACCCCTCAACGTCATGAAATGTGTAGGTTAGAGGGATTAGTGGGGTAAATATGTAGGGATTATGGGATTAGGGCGTGGGTAGGATTGTGGTCGGTGTAGACTCAATGGGCCGAATGGCCTCTTTCTGCGCTGTAGGGTTTCTATGATTCTGTGTTATGGGAAGAAAGCAGGATGAGGCTATTGAGTTGGGCCATCAGCCCTGCTAAATGACAGAGCAGGCTCGAAAGGCCAAATGGTCTCTTCCTGCTCCTATCTTCTATATTTCTATGTTCACTGACCTACATTGGGTCTAGGACCAGCAATGATTTGATCTCAAGATTCTCATCCTTTTTCTTATATTCTCTGTTTCCTTCTCCAGTCTAACAAACCCTCTGAAATCCACCAGTTCTGGCTTTCATTAACTGAACTTTGATGACAGTGCCTTCAGCTGTCTGGGTCCTTGGTCCAGAAAAAAACCTCCCTGAGCCACACTATCTATTCCTCCTCATTTAAGACACCCGCTAAAATCTACCTCATTTGCCAAACCTTTGATTGCGCATCCTAACAAACCTTCACAGACATTGGTGCCAAATTTTACGCGTTTGTGAAGCACCCCTAGATATTTAATACTCTAGAATATTAAAATTGGCCACACTTGGGAGTATTGCGTAGTTTTGGTCGCCGCATTATAAGAACGATGTGGAGGCATTGGAAAGGGTGCAGAGGAGGTTTACCAGGATGTTGCGTGGTATGGTGGGAAGGTCTTATGAGGAAAGGCTGAAGGACTTGATGTTATTTTCATTAGAGAGAAGAAGGCTAAGAGGTGACCTAATTGAGGCATACAAGATGATCAGAGGGTGGACAGTGAGAGCCTTTTTCCTCGGATGGTGATGGCCAACACGAGGGGACATAGCTTTAAATTAAGGGGTAGTAATTATAGGACAGGTATCAGAGGTAGATTCTTTACTCAGAGGGTAGTAAGGGCGTGGAATGCCCTGCCTGCTGCAGTTGTGGACTCGCCTACTTTGACGGTGTTCAAATGGTCAGTGGATGGGCATATGGATAACATTGGAATAGTTTAGGTTAGAGGGTCATTAGATTGGTTCCACTGGTCAGCACAACATCAAGGGCTGAAGGGCCTGTACTGTGCTGTAATGTTCTATGTTCTATGTTCTGTTTAACACACGTCAGACACTCAGGAAGATAAATTTGCCTTGGAAGGAGTGCAGTGTAAAGTTTAAAGTTTATTTACTGGTGTCTCAAGTAGGTTTACGTTAACAATGGAGATACTGTGGGAATCCCCGAGTCGCCACACTCCAGTGCCTGTTTGGGTACACTGAGGGAGAATTTAGCATGGCCAATGCGCCCTAGCCAGCACATCTTTCAGAGAATGGAAGGAAACAGGAACACTCAGAGGAAACCCATGCAGATGTGGGAGAATGTGCAGATTCTGCACAGACAGTGACCCAAGCTGGGAATCAAACCTGGTACTATGAGGCAGCAGTGCTAATCTTCCACAAATAAAATCAGAAGTTAAGTACAAATCTCGTCATGGGAAATAAAATTGTCAAATGAAGCAGCTGGTGGGTATTTGGACACCTACCTCTGTCTAAACTTCCTGCTGTCTCGGAAAACCAGCCAGCATCATTAAGGGTATCATGCATCCTCGACATTCTCTCTTTCATCGGGAAAAAGGGATGAAAGTTTGAGGTCACGTACCAACCGACTCAAGAACAGCTTCTTTCCTGCTGCCATCAGGCTTTTGAATGGACGTTCTTAGCATTAAGTGATCTTCCTCTACACCCTAGGTATGTCTGTAACAGTATATTCTGCACTCTTTCATCTCCTTCTCCATGAATGGTACGGTCTGTCTGCATTGTGCGCAAGAAGCAATACTTTTCACTGTGTGTTAATACATGTGACAATGATAAATCAAATTAAATCAAATCAAGCATATAAATAGGGGATATCTGGGACATGGGTTGAGGAGCAAAGCCAATGAACTCTTTCAGCAAGGAAAGGCTCTGTGCCTTAGGTTTAACCTTACCGACTGCTTTGAATGTTAGTAAATACCTGCCACAGGGCCAGAAGCTCCATCTTCAAGTCACACTTCAAGATTTAATGGCCTTGGAAGGTGTATTTATCACGTGGCCAATTAGAATCACAGAATCCCGACAGTGCAGAATGAGGCCTTTCAATCCATCGAGCCTACGCTGACAACAATCCCTGTAACCACATGTACTTATCCAACTAATCCCCCTCAACAATCAGGGGCAATTTAGCATGGCCAATCCACCTGATCTACACATCTTTGAAAACTAAGGGGCAATTTAGCATGGCCAATCCACCAAATCTGCAATTTTTGAACACTAAGAGATAACTTAGCATGTGCACCTAAACTGCACATCTCTGAATTTTAAGAGGCAATTTAGCATGGCCAATCCACCTAAACCGCACATCTTTGGAGTATGGGAGGAAACCGAAACACTCGAAGGAAACCCACGCAGACATGTGGAGAATGTGCAAACTCTACAGACACTCGAAGCTGGAATTGAACCTGGGTCCTTAGCGCTGTGAGGCAGCAGCACTGAGCTCCCTGATCTTCTCTTTCATAATGCCAGGGACCATGCTTCATCCAGAAGACAGCACTTCTGACAGTGTGGCATTCCCTCAACGTTACACTGAAGTGCCACCTGAATTAGGAACTCAGGTCTTTGGATAGCACAGGAGGGGAATGTTACGAATTGAACCATAGCCTGGCATCGTCATCATTGGCATTTCTTGCACGTAACTGCATTGGAGTATCCGAGGAAAGAAACAGCCGAATGTGGTGATCCTTTATGCCTCCGAGTGTGGCATCCACAGAATTCTCTGGCACTTCGGGCTGACGGGCTTCACCGATCCTGCTGCCAGCGCACCCCAACGGATGGATTCCCTGCAGGCATGGGATGACATCAATGGGAATTCCCATTGACAGTGGCCTGACCGGAGAACCCCTCTTCTACCAAGCAACACGCCACCTCCTACTGGCGAGAAACACGGTGGTGGGCGGGGGGGGGGGGGGGGGGGGGGGGGGGGGGGGGGGGGGGGAGGGAGGGAGAGAGAATCTCAGCCATGGACTTCCTGATGGATTATTGGACTCATAAACTCTGGAATCATTTAAGAAACAATTAGATGTGAAATTGGGCTGGGGACTAACTCTTTGGATGGATGAATTTGTCCCCTTATTTGCGTAAGGATATATTGGCCTTGGAGGGAGTACAGAGAAGGTTCACCAGGCTGATACTGGAGATGAGGGGGTTAGACTATGAAGAGAGATTGAATAGACCGGGTCTGTACTCATTGGAGTTTAGAAGGCTGAAGGGGTGATCTTATAGAGACTTACAAGATAATGAAGGGGATAGATAGGGTAGAGAGGTAGAGAGATTCTTTCCGCTTAGAAAGAATAGCAGAACTAGAGGGCACAGCCTCAAAATAAGAGGGGGACAGTTTAGAATAGAGTTGAGAAGGAGCTTTTTCACTCAGAGGGTGGTGAATCTCTGGAATTCTCTGCCCATTGAGACTACCTCATTGAATATATTTAAGTCACGGGTAGATAGATTTCTGATAGGCAAGGGAATTAAGGATAATGGGGAGCAGGCGGGAAAGTGGAACTGATCCACTTCAGATCAGCCATGATCTTATTGAACGGCGGGGCAGGCTCGAGGGGCCTACTCTTGCTCCAATTTCTTATGAATTAAAATGGGCCAAATGGTTTTTCCCATTCCGTAATACCGTGTTGTCAGTCTTCGAATATGCAACACTTTCTGGATTGTAATCTAATCTATTTTCAAACATTTAGTATTTGACACAACATCGGGCAATTCTTTGAAACAGCTGTGTATAGCTTGCAGCAGTATCATAGCTTTTATTGTCTAATTTTTATAACCCATTACTGTGGGATTGTAACTTTAAATCATCGCAAAGTGATTCTTTTACTCCGACATTAGTAATAAATATTGGGGGAGTTTTCCAATGTGCTTGCGGTCACCTGGGTTCATGTGGAATGGGAGGATCAGTTTTGCAGATCTTTTAAAAATTCATTCAGGGGACGTAGATGTTACTGGCCAGGCCAGAATTTATTGCCCACCCTTAATTGCCCTCCAGAATCCACCTTTTTGAACCGCGGCAGTCCCTGAGGTCTAGCTACACCCACGCTGCTGTTAGGGAGGGAATTCCAAGATTTTGACCCAGCAACAGAGAAGGAATGATCAATGTATTTCCAAATCAGGATGGTGAGTGACTTAGAGGGGAACCTCGGAAGTGTTCCCTTGTGTCTGTCCTTTTTAATAGTAGCTTCATTGCAGTGTTAATGTAAGCATATTTGTGACACTAATAAATAAGCTTTAAAAACTTCTAGAGGGTAGTGGTTTCGAAGGTGCTACCTGTGGGTGGCATGGTGATACAGTGGTTAGCACTGCTGCCTTAAAGCAACAGAGACTTGTGTTCAATTCCTGGCTTGTGTCACAGTCTGTGTAGAGTTTGCACATTTTCCCCATGTCTGTGTGTTCCTTCTGGGTGTTCCAGTTCCTCCCACTGTCTGTCAGATGTGCTGGTTAGGTGCATTGACCCGAACAGCTGCCAGAGTGTGGCAGCTATGGGATTTTCACAGTAACTTCATTGCGGTGCTAATGTAAGCCTCACTTGTAACGAATAAATCAACTTTACTTTTAAAGAATATTGGTGAGTGCATCTTGTAGATATTACATACTACTGTCACTGTGTGTGGATAGAATCATAGAACCCTACAGTGCAGAAAGAGGCCCTTCGGCCCATCAAATCTGCACTGAACACAACCACACTCAGCCCCTACTCCCATATCCCTACATATTATTATCCACTAATCCCTCTGACCTACTAATCCCTCGGACTTTAACTTTACTAATATTGATTGGAATAGCTATAGCTCTAGCTCGTTAGAGGGGTCAGTTTTTGTACAAAGTGTGCAGGAAGGTTTTTTGACTCAGTATATAGATAGGCCAACTAAAGGTGAGGCGACATTGGATTTGGTGCTGGGCAATGAGCCAGACCAGGTGTTAGGCTTGGAAGTTGGTGAACATTTTGGTGATAGTGACCACAATTCGGTTACGTTCACCTTAGTGATGGATAGGGATAGGCATGAAGCTGGGGGCCGTAGTTATAGCTGGGGGAAGGGTAATTATGAGGCCATCAGGAGAGAATTAGGGTGCATAGATTGGACTAGGAAACTACAGGGACTGGGAACATCTGGAATGTGGAGCTTATTCAAGGAGCAGCTGCTGCGGGTCCTTGATAAGTATGTCCCTGTCAGGCAAGGAGGAAATGGTTGAGTAAGAGAACCTTGGTGTACGAAAAAAGTTGATTTGCTGGTTAAAAGGAAAAAGGAGGCTTATGTCAGGATGAGGCTTGAAGGCTCGGTTAGTGCAAAGGATAGCTATAGATTAGCCAGGAGGGAGCTAAAGAGTGAATTGAGGAGAGCTAAGAGAGGACACGAGAAGACTTTGGCTGATAGGATTAAGGAGAATCATAAAGCTTTCTTTAGATATGTTAAGAATAGAAGATTGGTTAGGACAAGATTAGGGCCAGTCACAGACAGCAGTGGGAAGTTGTGCGTGGAGCCTGAAGAGATTGGAGAGGCACTGAACAAATATTTCTCTTCGGTATTCACGCAGGGAGATGTATATGTAGTTGTGGAGAACACTGAGGTACAGGGTTGCAAACTGGAAAGTATTGAAGTAGATAGGGAGGACGTGCTAGATATTCTTGAGGGTTTGAAGTTAGATAAGTCCCCTGGGCCGGACGGGATTTACCCTAGGATTCTCTGGGAGGCGAGAGAGGTGATTGCAGAGCCTCTGACTCTGATCTTCAGGTCCTCGTTGGTTACGGGTATAGTGCCGGAAGACTGGAGAATAGCGAATGTGGTCCCATTGTTCAAGAAGGGGAAGAGAGACTTTCCGGGGAATTATAGGCCAGTGAGTCTTACTTCTGTTGTGGGCAAAGTATTGGAGAGAATTATTAGGGATAGGATTTATAGTTATTTAGAGAGAAATGAATTGATTGTGGATAGTCAGCATGGTTTTGTGAAGGGTAGGTCGTGCCTTACTAACCTTATTGAGTTGTTTGAAAAAGTGACCAAAGAGGTGGATGGGGGTAAGGCAGTTGATGTGGTATATATGGACTTTAGTAAGGCGTTCGATAAGGTGGCACATGGAAGGCTTCTGCAGAAAATGCAGATGTATGGGATTGAGGGTGATTTAGCTAATTGGATTAGGAATTGGCTAGCTGATAGAAGACAGAGGGTGATGGTTGATGGAAATTATTCATCGTGGAGTTCGGTTACAAGTGGTGTACCTCAGGGGTCTGTTTTGGGGCCCCTGCTGTTTGTAATTTTTATAAATGATCTGGATGACGGTATTGAAGGATGGATTAGTAAATTTGCAGATGACACTAAAGTCGGTGGAGCGGTAGATAGTGAAGAGGGGTGTTATAGTTTGCAGAGAGACTTGGACAAGTTGCAGAGCTGGGCCGAGAGGTGGCAAATGGCGTTTAATGTGGAAAAGTGTGAGGTAATGCACTATGGCAGAAATAATAAATGTGTAGAGTATAGGGCTAATGGTAGGATTCTTAGTAGTCTTGATGAACAGAGGGATTTGGTGTGTATGTGCATAGATCCCTGAAAGTAGGCAGTCAAGTCGAGAAGGTTGTTAAGAAGGCATACGGAGTCTTAGCTTTTATTGGTAGGGGGATTGAATTTCGAGCCGCAACGTCATGTTGCAACTGTACAAAACTCTAGTGCGGCCGCACTTAGAGTATTGTGTGCAGTTCTGGTCCCCACATTATAAGAAAGATGTGGAGGCATTGGAGAGGGTACAGAGGAGGTTTACCAGGATGTTGCCTGGTATGGAGGGCAGTCTTATGAAGAGAGGCTGAGGGATTTGAGGTTGTTTTCGTTAGAAAGAAGGTGGCTAAGAGGAGACCTTATTGAAAAATATAAGATGATTAGAGGTTTAGATAGGGTGGACAGTGATAGCCTTTTTCCTAGGATGGAGAAAGCTAGCACGAGGGGACACAGCTTTAAATTAAGGGGTGCTAGTTATAGGACGGATATCAGAGGTAGGTTCTTTACCCAGAGGGTGGTTAGGGAGTGGAATGCCCTGCCTGCAGCAGTTGTAGATGAGCCAAGTTTGGTGGCGTTTAAGAGGTTAGTTGATAAGTTTATGGAAGAGAAGGGAATGGTTTAGTTTGGAGGGTCATTGCTTTTTTCATAATTGGTCGGCGCAACATCGAAGGCCGAAGGGCCTGTTCTGCGCTGTAATGTTCTATGTTCTATGTACGCATCCTTGGACACTAAAGGCCAATTTCTTAGCATGGCCAATCAACCTAGTGGAGGGAGTGAATGTTTCTAGGAGTAGCGATCGAAAGGGGCTGCTTTATCCCGGCAGGTGTCGAGTTCTTGAGTGTTGTTGGAGCCGCACCCATCCAGGCGAGTGGATAATATTCCATTATATTCTTGACTCACGGACGGGCTTTGGTGAGCTGGTTTCTGGAATCGCTGCAGTCTGTGTGGTGTTGGTACATCCACTGTGCTATCGGGGAGGAAATTTCAGCATTTTATAAATTATTTTTGTCGAATACAATTTGTTCTTCTTGAAGGTTCCCAGGTTCTTCTTCTGAATATCTGTTTCAGGGAAGCTGGTCTATTCCAACAATTTTTTGCAATGTGACCCACTTTGCCACACTTTTTGCATTGACTATCCTTGTTCCAGAATTCCTTTACTGAATAGTATAGTTTGACACTTCTGAGATATGCTTATTGCTGTTTTGACTTCTCCTGGGCAACTTGTAGACCTACATTCCTGCACCAAATTGCGAAGCTTCTTTAGCAGACAGTTCCATTGACACGGCAATTTCTGCTGCTATCTTTAAAGTCAAAGCCCGTTCAGTAAGCAATCCTCTCTGGATATCCTCACATTGGAGACCACAAATTAGTCGATCACAAGCAATATCTTCTAATTATTCACAAAATTCACAACGCCTTTCTAATATTGTCACAAACAGTGCAATGCCTTGACCTTCCAGCTGATTCCTTCATTGGAGCCTGAACATTCTGCTATCATCAGTTACTTTTGACAGTAATATTCTTCAAAGATCTTTGTCAAAGTCATCATACAAAGAACAAAACAAAGAACAACACAGCTTGGGAAACAGGCCCTTCAGCCCAACGAGCCCGCGCCGCCATTTTAACATGTGAGTGCCCTCCTCTACCTATGACCTTTACCGTTTGGGGAAGATTGAGGGAAGACTAATTTAGGGACAATTTGTCAACACCAATCAGCCTAAGAACATGTTTTTGCGGTGTGGGAAGAAACCAGAGCACCTGGAGAAAACCCACGTAATTACTGGGAGAATGTGCAAACTCCCATAGACACCAGCCCAAATCCATGTATCTGCACAGCACAGCGATAGTCACTGAGCTGTCGTGTTGCCCGTCAGTTGGTCCAGTTTAAGTGTACACTAATGACGTGAAGCACCAGGCAACTCTCGAAGCAACATCCAAGAGCAGCCCTCGCATGACCCACCGCGTGTATGCCCCTTGTTGGACAACCAGGCGGATTGAATCACCTGTGAATCAAAAGAAAAGACATCAATAAACATGCAAAACTTAGACAGACATTTACAGAATCCTCAGAAGCTCAGAAATAAGACGTGAGCCATGAAATATGTTGGAAGGTCCACAGGAATCAATTGATTCCCAAGGACGTCCCAAGGCTCTTGATCTTTATTTAGAACAGTCTCCTATATCCCTCCATCTCTAGAACAAAGAACAAGAACAAAGAACAAAACAGCAGGGGAAACAGGCCCTTCGGCACAACGAGCCCGTGCCGCCACCCCAATGTTTCCACTTCTACCCATGATCCCTGTCTATGTTTATAGATCTGTGCATTAGAACCAAATTTGAGACAATTTAGGGAGAATTTGTTTTGCCAATTAGCCTAAGAGCACATCTTTGGGATGTGGGAGGAAACCGGAGCTCCCGGAGAAAACCCACGCAAGCACGGGGAGAATGCACAAACTCCCAAAGACACAGGCCCAAATCCATGTATCTGCACAGCACAGCGATAGTCACTGAGCTGTCGTGTTGCCCATCAAATAATCTGCTCATGTGCCTATCTAAGTAAACCTTAAACAACTCTAGCGTGCCTGCCTCCACCACCTTACTTGGCAATGCATTCCAGGCCCCCCTGCGTGAAAAACCTCCCTCTAACATCTGAATTATACCTCGTTCCACACCCCACCCCCCTCCCTCCCTCTAAGCCCATGGCCCCTTATAATTTTTGTACCCGACTTAGGATAGACCACATTTTGGTTCCTGGCTTTTCTGGAGGTTCAAGGTCACACCACCTGTAACTTGCCCTTCATACCAGGAAGTGAGTTCTATGTGGGATGTGCATTAGGCAAGAAAGAATCATCATCTTGGATATTCTCAGTAATGCTTGATGCAGAAACATCAGTCACTCAAGCCAATGCTTGTCAGCAACCCTATCACTGAAGGGGCCGCAGGAGATGGCAGACCTATCTGTCATTTACCAGTTGCCTCCTGCTATGAGAACCTTGTCCTGCAAGAAGTAAGATAGAGTGTTGTAAATTCTCTTGTATTTGGCTGCTGTAGCAGAGCCCCAGAATTCTGGGGAAGGTGTAAGGTGTGGCTGTGAGACTTGCACTATTGCTAAGTGCGGCAGCACGGTGGCACCGTGGTTAGTGCTGCTGCCTCACAGCTCCAGAGACCAGCCTGGGGTGGAATTGCACACTATCCCTGTGTCTGTGTGCATGCGGCGACTCGGGGATTTTCACAGTAGCTTCATTAATGCAGCCTACCAATAAATACACTTTAAGATGAGTGGACACCGGTGTTGGCAGTTTGTGGCACCAGTCACTTAGCTTTCGGATAAGTGGTGATAAAATGCACGGGCCAGGGTGAGAAAGCTCCGCCGGGGGACTGGAAGAGAAAAATGTCGGCGCGAGCCTCACGGTGTCAGAGATATAATTGCCAGTCTTCCGCGAGCCACTCAGCTTCTGCGCTTGTATCTGTGTTATCCCTCTGTAAGGCAAAAGAGATTAAATAGCATTAACTGCCACAAAGATTCATCTAGCCTGACATCGCCTTAAACACTGAATTATTGCTTTGCCAAAGCAAAACAAATATCAGCTGCAGGAAGCAATCATCTGCAGTGGCAGGCGTACACTTTCCAGTGGTGGAAAGATACCATCAACTGATTGACGCGGGAGCCTTAGGGCACTGCAACCAATCCGGGACATGAGCGTGCGCACACACAGGCAACACACACACACACACACACACACACACACACACACACACACACACACACACACACACACACACACACACACACAACACACACCTCATTTGTGAGTCGGGAGTTCGGAAAGCAGGAATCAGCACAGGAGCAGCCTCCTGAGAACCCTCCGCTTCAGCAACATGGGAAGCGCATCTCAAAGAACAAAGAGCAACGCAGCACGGGAAACAGGCCCTTCGGCCCAACGAGCCCGCGCCACCCTTTTAACAGTGAGTTCCCTCTTCCATCCATGATCCTTGAGGGAGCTGTGACTCTTCTCACTGGAGCGACGTAGATTGAGAGGCGACCTGATAGAGGTTTATAAAATGTTGAGAGGAATAGATAGGGTGGACTCTCAGAGACTATTTCCCCGAGCTGAAACGAGAGGACACAGATTTAAGGTGCAGGGGAGCAAATACAAAGGAGATGTTAGGAGTAGGTTTTTCACTCAGAGGGTGGTGAGTGAATGGAACCGACTGCCGTCGGAGGTTGTTGAGGCAAACTCACTGGGGTCTTTTAAGAGACTTCTGGATGAGTATATGGAAACGAATAGGATAGGGAGTTATAGATAGGTCTGTGGATTGGTAGATGTGATCGGCGCAACTCGTGGGCCGAAGGGCCTGTTTGTGCTGTATTGTTCTATGTTGTCTACGCCCCACTTTGGAAAGCAGATTGAGGGGAGACTAATTTAGGAAGAATTTGTTAATGCCAATCAGCCTAAGAGCACATCTTTGAGGTGTGGGAGGAAATCGAAGAAAACCCAGGCAAGCACGGGGAGAATGTGCAAAATCCCACAGACACAGGCCCAAATCTATGTATCTGCACAGCAAACAATGATAGTTCACTGAGCTGTCGCGAAATGCCACTTGTATCTGCAAAAGGAAAGAAATTCCTTTAACTCCCCGTGTAGTCTGCTACAACCCGCAAGAAGTCTCACAACACCAGTCCAGTCAGTCTATTTGATAGTTAACCTGGTGTTGTATGAGACTTCTTACTGTGTTTGTCCCAGTCCAACACCAGCATCTCCACATTGTGACAACCTCCAAAGTCACAGGATGAGATTATTCACCTGTCGATGGGCCCAGCGGTTGGGGTGAAATACTTCCCCAACCGTGATCGACCGTGGATCATGATTCTATACTGACTGACCAGTTGGAATCACAGAACAAAGAAAATTAGAATCCGGACAGTGCAAAAGGAGGCCATTTGGTTCATCGATTGTGCACTGACCACAATCCCACCTATGCCCTATCTCATACTGCCATGCTACCCTCCCTCTGACACTAAGGGGCAATTTAACATGGTCATTCCATCTAACCTGCACATCTTTAGACTGTGGGAGGAAACTGGAACACCCAAGGAAACGGTGTTTAGCACTGCTGCTTCACAGCTCCAGGGACCTGGGTTTGATTCCCATCTCGGGTCACTATCTGTGTGGAGTTTGCACATTCTCCCCATGTCTGTGTGGATTTCCTCTGAGTGCTCCGGTTTCCTCCCACTATCCAAAGATGTGCGGGTTAGGTTGATTGGCCATGCTAAGAAATTGCCCCTTAGTATCCAGGGATGTGTAGGTTAGAGGGATTAGTGGGTATAATATGTAGGGATTTGGGGTTGGGCTTGGGTAGGATGGTGGTCAGTGCAGACTTGATGGGTCGAAGGGCCTCTTTCTGCACTGTAGGGTTCGATGATTCTATGAAACCCACACAGACACGAGGAGAGCATGCAAACTGTATAGAGACAGTGACCAAAGCTGGGAATTGAACCCGGGTCCCTGGAGCTGTGAGGCAACAGTGCTAACCACTGTACCATCACCACCCCTAGAGCTACAGCACAGGAACAGGCCCTTCGGCCCTGCAAGCCTGTGCCGATCATGATGCCTGTCTAAACTAAAACTGTATACACTTACGGACTCCGTATCCTTCCATTCCCATCCTATTCAAAGTCCAAAGATGTGCGGGTTAGGTTGATTGGCCATGCTAAAATTAGTGCCCTGAGATGTATGTTAGAGGGATTAGTGGGTAAATATCTAAGGAACGGGGATAGGTTCTGGGTGGGATAGTGGTCAGTGCAGACTCGATGGGCTGAATGGCCTCCCTCTATGATTTCTATGATTTTTTTCATGCAATCATCTAGTTGTCCCTTAAATGCTGCTATCATACCTGCTCCCAGCACCTCCCTGTGCCCTGCATTCCAGAAATTCACCACCCTCTGTGTAAAAAAACTTACCTCGCACATTTCCTCTAAACTTTTCCCCATGCACCTTAAACCTATGAAGAATCATAGAATCCCTGCAGTGCAGAAAGAGGCCATTCAGCCCATCAAGTCTGCACCGACAATAGTCCATCTGAGCATTCTCCCCATAGCCCCACATATTCTCAATTCTGGGATTAGAAACAAGTGGTCCTTATTCATATGGATGTGTTTGTCATTGCTGAGGTGGGGAACAAAATCCCAGTCAATTTCTGCCGGTCCATTCCATATTTTCGAGGAAGTAATTAGTCCATTTTTCTTGCTCCTTTGTTGTACTAATTCGAGTTCTAAATCTTCGATGAAGACTGTGATATTGCTCTATTTTCCAAACTGGTCCACGTAGAATCATGCAACACGATCACTTTAATTCCCATACTTCTCATCAGTTGAGGATCCCATACACAGGCTAGAATTGGATGAGCAAAATTTAGTAAGCCAAATTCTGACATGCCAAAGAATCCACCTCAGAAATTCAAAAATTCCGTTGAATGTGGCACCCCCATTGAAGATTGTTCGTTAAACTTATTCGTGGGACATGGGCATCGCTGGCTGGCCAGCATTTATTGCCCATCCCTAGTTGCCCGAGGGCAGTTGAAAGTCATTTGAAAGTCAGTGCAGAAAGAGGCCATTCAGCCCATCAAGTCTGCACCGACAATAGTCCATCTGAGCACTCTCCCCATAGCCCCACATATTCTCAATTCTGGGATTAGAAACAAGTGGTTTGTTTGCTGGAGTCACAAATAGGCCAGACCGGGTAGGGACGGCAGATTTCCTTCCCCAAATGACTTGCCAACAATTGGTTTCACATCAGTAGACTCTTAATTCCCAATTTTTTAAATATAGAATTCAGATTCCACCATCTGCAGGAATCGAACCCAGAACATTAACTGTGCTGCTGGATTTATAGTCCAGTGATAATTCCACTAGGCCATCGCCTTCCAAACCATCTATTGAGTGACTGATTAGTGAATTCGGACATTAGAAAGCCAGATAGATTTTTCTGACAATCGTAGAATCCCTACAGTGCAGAAAGAGGCCATTTGGCCCATCAAGCCTATGCCTATAACAACCCCACTCAAGCCCTATTCTTGTAACCCCATCTATTTAGCCCATTGAGTCTGCACTAACTACAATACCACCTAACCCCTATTCCCATAACCCCAAGAATTTCCCCTACCTACTTCTTCCATCCCCCCCTTCCCCGACACTAAGGGGCAATTTAGCGTGGCCATTCCACCTAACCCACACATCTTTAGACTGTGGGAGGAAACTGGAGCACCCGGAGGAAACCCAAGCACACACTCTCTGAAGGTTGCCAAATTCCTCGTCATCTAATTAGTGACACTAGCTCTCCTGGTAATAAGAGGGAATTTAGCACTGCCAACCAACCTAACCTGGTTGGGCTGTGGGAGGAAACCAGAATATCCAGAGGAAACCCACGCAGACATGGTGAGAATGTGCAGACTCTGCACAGACAGTGACCAGAATCGAACCTGGGTTTCTAGACTTATGAGGCAGCAGTGCTAACCACTGTGCCAACTTGCCAACCCATAGTGGGGCTGAACTGACCGGTGATGATTTAACCTGAGGGTCAGCGCACCTCAGGCGATGGGCAAGATTGAGAAAGTGGCACCTTGATGAATAACTTCAGCCAGTGCGGGAATTGGACCCATGCTGTTAACTCCCCACTCCACATTACAAACCAGCCATGCAGCTGAGCTAAGCAACCTGCAGACAATAGTTTCATGGTCATCACTAGATTGTTAATTCCTGACTTTTTTTTATTGAATTCAAACCTGCAGGTACATCCATCCCTGTTTGGTTATCATTTCTTCAGATATCTACCTACCTATCCAACAACAGATAACCATCCGTAAACTCATGCAATGCACCAATCTTGTACGTGCTTCCTATTATTTGGTATTTAATTTATTTGTGGTGTTTTATCATTTTGTCATGTTCGAAATAGCTAAACAAATAAACTTTCCATCATCGCCACCCGCCGTAGATCTTCTCCATCCATCTGTTTATCACACGCCATTATTCTCGCTCTGTTTTTGCCTTGCAGATGAGAATACAACAGAGAGATAGGGAATGAAAGGTCCAGACATCCACTGGGGAAACAATAGCTTCTTGGATTGCTTTGTCTCTGTTTCTGGAAACTAGTACCTGTGGGAGAGTAGGGAGGAGGGGAGGTGGATGGGGGCGGGGGTAGAGGGGGGGGGGGGGGTGCGGTGTTGGTTGTTGTGAACCCTCTGGCTGAATGCAGGTGGTAATATTTAAAGAGCGGAATGTACTCAGCCTCGAGACATCACATTCTGCCTCAGAGTAGGGATCAAATGCTGCTAGGGAAGCAAGCAAAGGTCATGGATTGGTTTTATAGAATCCCCATGGTGTGGAAGTACGCCATTCAGCCCATCAAGCCTGCACCAATAAATATCTCACCCAAGCTCAATCCCCGTAACTCCCACATATTTACCCTTCTAACCCGCCTGACACTAAGGGGCAATTTACCTTGGTCAATCTATCTAACTTGCACATCTTTGGACACTAAGGGGCAATTTAGCATGGCCAATCCACCTAATCTGTACATCTTTGGACACTAAAGGGCAATTTAGCATGGCCAATCCACCTAATCTGTACATCTTTGGACACTAAGGGGCAATTTAGCATGGCCAATCCACCTAATCTGTACATCTTTGGACACTAAGGGGCAATTTAGCATGGCCAATCCACCTAATCTGTACATCTTTGGACACTAAGGGGCAATTAGCAGGCCAATCCACCTAATTGTACATCTTTGGACACTAAGGGGCAATTTAGCATGGCCAATCCACCTAATCTGTACATCTTTGGACACTAAGGGCAATTTAGCATGGCCAATCCACCTAATCTGTACATTTTGGACACATAAGGGCAATTTAGCATGGCCAATCCACCTAATCTGTACATCTTTGGACACTAAGGGGCAATATTTAGCATGGGCTAATCCACCTAATCTGTACATCTTTGGACACTAAAGGGCAATTTAGCATGGCCAATCACCTAATCTGTACATCTTTGGACACCAAGGGGCAATTTAGCATGGCCAATCCACCTAATCTGTACATCTTTGGACACTAGGGGCAATTTAGCTGGCCAATCCACCTAATCTGTACATCTTTGGACACTAAGGGGCAATTTAGCATGGCCAATCCACCTAACCTGCACATCTTTGGACACTTGGGGGCAATTTAGCATGGCCAATCCACCTAATCTGTACATCTTTGGACACTAAGGGGCAATTTAGCATGGCTAATCCACCTAACCTGCACATCTTTGGACACTAAGGGGCAATTTAGCATGGCTAATCCACCTAACTTGTACATCTTTGGACACTAAGTGGTAATTTAGCATGGCCAATCCACCTAACCTGCACATCTTTGGACACAAGTGGCAATTTAGCATGGCCAGTCCATCTAACCTGCACATCTTTGGACACTAAGGGGCAATTTAGCATGGCCAATCCACCTAACCAGCACATCTTTGGAATAGTGCTTTATGTTCAGTAGTCTGGCCAGTGTGTGTTGGGGTGGGGGGTGGGGGGAAGGGGATGAGTTGTTGGTAACAGGCAGGCTCAGTTTAAGAGACCAAGAAAGAGGAAATTTGAGATAGATCTAGAAGAAGGTGCCTCTTAGCTGGGGAGCATGCCGTGGAACTTGGGTGATATGGAGTGCTATCAAACTAACTGTTTGAAAGGAGTCATAGAACAATAGAAGTCTACAATGCAGAAAGAGGCCCTTTGGCCCATTGAGTCTGCACCGAACACAATCCCACTCAGATTTAACCCCCATATCCCTATATATTATACCCACTAATCCCTCTACCCTCTGCTACCCTGGATACTAAGGGGCAATTTCCTGGCATGGCCAATCAACCTAACCCGCCCATCTCTGGACTGTGGGAGGAAACTGGAGCACCTGGAGGAAACCCACGCAGACACAAGAAGAATGTGCAAACTCCACACAGGCAGTGATCCGAGCTGAGAATCGAACCCAGGACCCTGGAGCTGTGAAGCAGCAGTGCTAACCCACTGTACTACCATGCCACCATAATGGAGCTAAAGTTCCTCATGAGGAAGACAGAGATTTAAAGAATTGTTTTGGTTAACCATGAGGACTGATATCTGGCTGGGTTGCTGAGGAAGACATCATCAGGATTTTTTGCCATTCCCTGTCCCACTCCATCCTCCATTGTGAATCTTTTGGTTGTGGAGATTGTTTAACATTAGCTGCCAACAGAATCCTCTAGTCCCACTGAGTTCCATGGACATTGGCATTTCTCACCTGGCTATATTGCCAGGGTACCCGCCATGGGCACTTCCTTCAGCAAGACTAGAAGATCCTGCCAGGGGGTAAGGCTGGAAAATCCCACCTATGATACCTGTATTGATTGGTATTGCTATTTAATGTGCCGTTTGTGTGTTCAATTACAGTTTGCCTGTTATTCCATGAACCTCATCTGAATTTAAATCTTAGCATATGAGATATATACTATTGACTGTTTACTTTGTTGAATTATGTAAAGTCAAATTTCTTCTGTTTGTTGTGGTGACACTGTGGCTTTAAGGAATGTATTTGAGTCATTATTTTATGCAGGATATTTTTTAAACAGTCTGCTATAACACCAGTGTTGATTGGGTCTGTAACTGGCAGCTTGTGTTGTTACTGCAGCAGCGTAATTGCTCCTAATTGCTAGAATATTAGCACTGCTGCCTCACAGCACTAGGGACCCAGTTTGATTCCTGGCTTGGGTCACTGTGCAGTGTTTGCACACTCTCATGCCTGCGGGTCTGGGAGCTCCAGTTTCCTCCCACAATCTAAAAATGAGCTGGTAAGGTGAATTGGCCATGCTAAATTCTTCTTCAGTGTACCTAAACTGGCGCTGGAGTGTGGTGACCAGGGGAGTTTCACAGGGACTTCATTGCAGTGTTAATGTAACTAACTTGTGACACTAATAAATAAACTTTAATGCTGGTCTGTTATTTCTGTGTTTTCCCCTGGGTTTTGCAGAGTAGTACTTGATTAGGATGATTACTGGGTAATAAATCATATGACTGGGTGGAGCTAGGCTTACACCTAGAAATCAAGTTCCGTTACTGTTTGGAATTTTAGACAGAAGTGCCACTCCTTCTGTCTCTGGATTTGAAGACTGGGTTCTATTTTTTAAAAAAATCTCTTTTGCTGACATTTTGCTATTTGGATGTGAATCTCTCTCTGGAGGTTGTTACCTGAGAGTCAGAAGACAGGAGTCTTTTTGTAACAGTCCTGAGGGTTTAAAAAGCTGGAAATCTAACATCCACGTGAACATATCTGTTATTGTGCTGATTCTCAAGAGGGCTTCATGTCTATGAGGATATTGCTTACATTGGAACTACAGAGATAGCTGCTGGTTTAAAATTATACCTTGTCAGATTTAGTTATTTCAAACTGGTAAATTTTATGCTAATTCTTTTTATTATATTTTAATTGTGTTGTTAAAGAAAGGTTGTTTTAATAATAGCTTCCTGGTGGGTCAATAGAATCATACACGGATTCTGAATAACATCATATGCTCACACTAAAGCCAAAATCCAAAGAAGTCAGGGTCTTGGTTAACGCTGTACAATACCTTGGAGTTTCTTATTTAGTCCCTAACATTGTTTAAAAACATGATATTGGGCTGCTTCATTCTCTCAGTTAGAGTATTTGGAATTTTAAATTTGTCCTCACTTTCAAAAAAAAAGACTTGCTCTAAATAGTCATAATAGATTTTGGAGTCTCATCTATGATTGTCCCAAATTTGTGAGTTAAATGTATGAACTAGGAGCAGTTGTAGACCATTTGGCCCCTCGAGCCTGCTGCTCCATTCAGTAAGATCACGACTGATTTGATACATCCTTTTTATTCATTGGTGGGACATGGGCATCGCTGGATGGCCAGCATTTATTACCCACCCCTAATTGCCCTTGAAGGGCAGTTCAGAGTCAACCGTGTTGCTGTGACTCTGGCGTCACATGTAGGCCAGACCAGGTGAGGACAGTAGATTTCCTTCTCTAGAGGACATTAGGGAACCAGATCGGTTTTTCCAACAATGGTCATCAGTAGATTCTTAACTCCAGATTTTATTTATTGATTTCAAATTCCACTATCTGCTGTGGTGGGATTTGAATGCGGGTCCCTGGATGAGGAAGTGGAGGGATGGGTTAGCAAGTTCGCCGACGATACAAAGGTTGGTGGTGTTGTGGATGGTCTGGAGGGATGCCAAAAGTTGCAGCGGGACATAGACAGGATGCAAGACTGGGCAGAGAAGTGGCAGATGGACTTCAACGCAGATAAATGTGTAGTGGTCCATTTCGGCAGGAATAATGGGATGAAGGAGTACAATATAAGGGGTAGGAGTCTTAGCTATGTTGTAGAGCAGAAGGATCTCGGGGTCCGGGTCCATAGGACTCTTAAATCGGCCTCGCAGGTGGAGGAAGTGGTCAAGAAGGCATACGGTGTACTGGCCTTCATTAATCAAGGAATAGAGTTTAGGAGTCAGGAGGTAATGATGCAGCTCTATAAGACTCTTGTCAGACCCCAGGTGGAGTATTGTGCGCAGTTCTGTTCGCCTCATTATAGGAAGGATGTAGAAGCTATTGAGAGAGTTCAGAAGAGATTTACAAGGATGCTGCCTGGATTGGGAGGCAGGCCTTATGAAGATAGGTTGAGGGAGCTGGGACTCTTCTCACTGGAAAGACGTAGGTTGAGAGGCGACCTGATAGAGGTTTATAAAATGTTGAGAGGAATAGATAGGGTGGACTCTCAGAGACTATTTCCCCGAGCTGAAATGGTCACTATGAGAGGACACAGATTTAAGGTGCAGGGAAGCAAATACAAAAGAGATGTCAGGGGTAGGTTTTTCACTCAGAGGATGGTGAGTGAATGGAACTGACTGCCGTCGGAGGTTGTTGAGGCAAACTCACTGGGGTCTTTTAAGAGACTCCTGGATGAGTATATGGAAAAGAATAGGATGGGGGTTATAGATAGATCTGTGGATTGGTAGATGTGATCGGCGCAACTCATGGGCCGAAGGGCCTGTTTGTGCCGTATTGTTCTATGTTCTATGTTCTATTAGCTGAGTTTTTGCATTAATAGTTGAGCGATAACACCGCTAGGCCATCGCCTCCCCTATTTCTCTTCATCTTTGTCTTAAATGGGCAACACCTTAGGTTTAAACAATGATCTGCTGTTCTAGACTCTCCCACAAGAGGACACATCCTCTCCATATCCACCTTCACCCTGGCAATTCCCCCTCAGAATCTTATTTGTTTCAATCAAGCATCCCACGGGAAAATTCCAGTTAATACAAAGGATAATTGTGGCAAAATACACAAAGGCGTTGAGAAAATGGTAGAATGGGAAATGAATTTCAATATTGATTAGTGTGAGATGATGTACTGTGATGGGGAGAATGGGTAGGTCACATTCTGTATAGACTGAGTGTCTGATTGGGATAAGTGAACAAAGAGATCAATGCTATAACAATATATTTATGTTAATATTTTAGACATAAAGAAACATCAATAAGGTTCTTCACAGGAATATTTTAAAACTAAGTATAACACTGAAGCACGTGATCAAATATTAGGCTGAATGACCAAAAGCTTGCTCAGAAAGGGAATGTGTGCCACTCATAGGAAGTCCATACTTGGGACATATTGGCAGAAGTTTCCCGTCTGGTTCATCTTGGGAATCATAGCAGATGGGGGACAGACCATGCAAAAGGTCCATTGACATTGGGTGAGATTTTTCCTGTTTTGGGGGAGTGCAGCAGGAAAATCTCGCCCAGGATTCTACCGCCTCGCCCGCCATGGGATCAAGGGAAATGTCTATTCAACTCGGGCGGGAATTCCCAGTCTCACACAAGCAAGACCAGAAAATTGCACCCATTGTGTTTAAGTTATGGGTGGCACGGTAGCACAGTGGTTAGTGCTGCTGCTTCACAGCTCCGGGGACCTGGGTTTGATTCCCAGCTTGGGCCACTGTCTATGTGGAGTTTGTACATTCTCCCTGTGTCTGCGTGGGTTTCCTCCGGGTACTCCTGTTCCCTCTCACAGTCCAAAGGTGTGCGGGCTAGGTTGGTTGGCCGCCTAAATTGCCCCTTAGTGTCCCAGGATGTGTAGGTTAGAGCGATTAGTGGGTAAGTATTTAGAGATATGGGGTAGAGCTTGGATGGGATTGTGGTCGGTGCAGACTCAATGGGCCGAAGGGTCTCTTTCTGCACTGTAAGGTTCAATGATTCTTAGTTTATTTATTAGTGTCACAAGTAGGCTTACATTAACACTGCAATGAAGTTACTGTGAAAATCCCCTAGAAGCCACAGTCTGGCACCTGTTCGGGTACACTGAGAGAGAATTTAGAATGGTCGATTCATCTAATCGGCATGTCTTTCAGACTGTGGGAAAAACCAGACCACCCGGAGGAAGCCCATGCAGACACGGGGAGAACATGCAGACATCCACACATAAGTTGAGACTGACACTGACACTGTGAGGCAGTAGTGCTAACCACTGTGCCACCGTGCTGCCAGCTCCGGGACCAAGATGAGACTTTGAGTGATTGAAATTGAATAGACTGGGGCTGTTTTTGTTGCAGCAGAAGAGACCAAAGAGAACATAATTGAGATGGAGAATAATATGAGGGATGTAGATAAAATAGAAGTCATTCCCCTTGATGGAGGAATCAATGACCGAGGGCTTAGATTTAAGGGGAGGGGCAGGAGGTTTAGAAGAGATGTGAGGAAGAGGTTTTTCACCCAGAGGTTGGTGGGAGGCTGGAACTCACTATCTGGTGGAAGCAGAAATCCTCATACTATTTAAGAAATATTTAGATGTGCACTTGCGATGTCACAGCATGCATGGGCAAAGAAAATGGGTTAAGAATAGTTGGTGGCTTGTTTTTGATTGGCACAGACTGAAGGGCCTATTTCTGTGCCGGTATATCTCTATGACACATCCTGCATTGTATGAAATGGACTCTCCACCCCTGCCACTGCCTCCACCTTGCTCATTTGTCAAGTGCATCCCAACACCCTAAAAACCCACCCCTCTCTCTAACTCATTCTATCGATGTACGTTCACTGTGTTGCTGTATGGGTTTAGGGAAGTCCTGTGATGCTGGAGCCTCAGAGAGAGTGAATTCCTTTCAGCAGTTCACATCTCTGACCGTGACCAGATCACTGGGAGAATGGGAATGGAGGGGTATAGAAAACTGATATAAAATAGGGATCACGAGCCTTGGGAGTCCCTGGGAAGTGCGTAAATAGTTGATGATATTGATGTACTTGTTTTTATCCTACAGGTGCTTTGGTCCACCTTGTTGAGGGGCATACACGCGATGGGTCGTGAGAAGGCTGCTCTTGGATTTTTTTTCGAGAGTATCCTAGTGCTTCACGTTGTTAGTGTACGCTTGACCTGGACCATTTGATGGGCAACACGACAGCTCAGTGACTATCGCTGTGCTGTGCAGATACATGGATTTGGGCCTGTGTCTGTGGGAGTTTGCGCATTCTCCCCGTGCTTGCGTGGGTTTTCTCCGGGAGCTCCGGTTTCCTCCCACATCCCAAAGATGTGCTCTTAGGCTAATTGGCAAAACAAATTCTCCCTAAATTGTCTCAAATTTGGTTTTTAATCCATAGATCTATAAACACGGACAGGGATCGCGGGTAGAGGTGGGAACATCGGGATGGCGGCGCAGGCTCGTTGGGCCGAAGGGCCTGTTTCCCATGCTGTTTTGTTCTTTGTTCTTTGTTCTTTATTCTTTGAATGTATGTCCCGTTGGAGATAATTTTGTGATTGCTATGGCAGTAAGGAGGTTTGAAGTTTTCATTAGGCGCATGATTATTTTCCATGGAAATCAACATCAAGTCAATATGAGTGAGTGCTGAATGCCATGTGGTTGCTTGATTTTTAGTTTTGCCACCAGATAGTTAGCAGGTCCATATCCACCCCATCTCTGACGGTCAGTCACTCCAAGATTCCACTGATCTTTAGCACTTCGTTCTCTGCAAGTTTAATGGTGAAATCCAATTTCTGACCAAGGGATTGAAAGGTTATCAGGGGTAAGCAGGTTCATTCACATCCGTTAGGGAAGGAAATCTGCCATCTTTTACCTGGCCTGGTCTACATGTGAGTCTAGAACTCTTAACCACCCTCTAAATGGGTGAGCGAGATAGTCAGTTCACCACCTTCTCAAGGAGGACTAGCAATGGTCAATAAATATTGGCCAGCCAGTGACACCCGTGTCCCAACGCCTGAATTAAAAAAAAGAGAAATTCTTTCTCTTGGGCAGAGGGATGAGTCTCTGGAACTCTTTTCTGCAAAAGATGAATCTTTGGCCGGAATTGTACTACTCTGTCCGCCACAGGAATCGGAGCGGGCGAAGAGCGGATTATGGAAAGTTCTGTTAACCTTGGGAAGGATTTCACGGTTTCGGAACAAGTGAATATTTTTAAGGCAGTGTTTGATAAGACAGAGAGATTGGGATGGTTAGGATTTTATTTGGTGGAGTCTAAAAAAATGAGGGGAGGATCTAAGTGAAACCTGCAAAATTCTAACAGAACTAGACAAGGTAGATGAAAGAAGGATATTCCTGATGTTGGGGGAGTCTGGAATTAAGGACGCAGTGTAAACCTTTTAGGACTGAGATCCAGACAAAATTCCTCATCCAAAGAGTAGTATTCATTACCACAGAAAGTAGTTGAGGCCAAAACATTGTACATTTTTAAAAAGAACTTAGATATAGCTCTTGGGGTGAATGGGGGTGGAGGGGGGGGGGTGGTGTGGGAGGTGGGATCAAGCAATTGAGTTGGATGATTAGCCATGATCATGATGAATGGTAGAGCAAGCTCGAAGGGCCGAATGGCCTCCTCTTGCTCCTCTTGTCTATGTTTCATTATTTTTTAACGGTAAATTAGACACTGTTTATAAACAGGTACAAATGTATAAGGGAATATATGCCCGTAAAGGAAGTGGAAGCAGGTTTTGTGAATTGGAAAGCATTGCAAAGGGAATCTGATCAGTATTTCGAAGGAAAAATTTGGAGGGCTACGGGGGCATTGGTAGCTGGCTCGGAGACCTGTGCAGACACAAGCCTTTAATGGTCTCCTTCTGCACTAAATAACACAATGATACAAAAATATCGGATGGCATTTTACAGCTCATCCTGAAACCATAAAATCCTGCCCAAGACCTTTGGTCCTCCCTTAGTCTGGTCTAATTCCTGTGACGGCAGCATGATGAAATTCTGAGAATCTAATTTCACCGTAATCGAACCAATATCAATTCATTTAATTTGATTTGATTTATTATTGTCACGTATATTAGCCTACAGTGAAAAGTTTCTTGTGCGCTTATATAGACAAAACATACCGTTCATAGAGAAGGAAAGGAGAGAGTGCAGAATGTAGTGTTATGGTTATAACTAAGGTGTAGAGAAAGACCAACGTAATGCAAGGTAGGTCCATTCAAAAGTCTGCAGGAAAGAAACTGTTTTTGAGTCAATTGATACGTGACCTCAGACTTTTGTATCTTTCTTCCAACAGAAGAAGGTGGAAGAGAGAATGTCTGGGGTGTGTAGTATCCTTGATTATGTTACCTCCTTTGCCGAGGCAGTGGGGTGTGTAGACGTGAAGTGCACCAAAGTTGTCCACACAAGTCTGCAATAATCTATGTGTCCAATGAAGTGTTCATGAGGAAGGCTGCTACGCTGAGGAACCATTGAAAGAAGGAGGGCCAGGGTATGCTTCCTAGAAGCTGATGGTGACCGAGTGGCCTCACATTCACGGTAAGAAGTCTGACCACACCAGGTTTAAGTCCAACCGGTCTATTTGACAGTAAACTCACAAGCTCTTGAGGTTTGCCTCTTCGTCAGGTGAATGGAGAGTTCTGGCCTCAGACTGAGCATATAACAGCACAGACAGTTTAATGTGAATCTTTACACCTAACCTGCTATTCAAGTCTTAAAGAGGCCAACAATGTGAGTGGAAGGAGCACTGAGCACAGGTTAAAGAGACGTGTATTGTCTCCAGACAGCACAGTAAGTGAGGTTTTGCAAACCCAGGCAAGTCATGGGGGTTACAGATAGTGCGACATGAACCCAAGATCCCTGTTGAGACCATCCTCATGTGTATGGAACTTGGCTACCAGTCTCTGCTCAGCGACTCTGCGCTGTCGTGTGTCGTGAAGGCCTTGGAGAACGCTTACACGAAGGTCAGAGGCCAAATGCCCGTGACCGCTGAAGTGACCACTGATGCTTAGATTCACGAGCCAGCGTTGATGCGCTGCTTGGACTCCGAGAACCAGGGAGAGATTAAAAGCCTGCTCGGTTGGAGTGGAACAGCTGAGGGGGCTCTACCAACCCCCCCACCCCCCCCACCCCCCTTGGCTCTTGGAGTGGTTATCGGAGTTGACGGTGAGCACCAGTCCCCAGTGCCTCTTTCAGCTGTCTTTCCTTTTAAATTAGAACTGAGTTTTCCAAATAAATTCTTCAGCACCAGCTTGAGATGGAGCAAAGTTGCATTTCAGTGAAGTGCCGGCTGGGGAATTTGCCACTTAAACTTGTTATTTGCATGATAAAGCCAGCGGTTTTTGACAATCATGTGAATTACAGCGCTCCCTCCACATCTTTGGTAAACTAGAGAGAAAAAAAAAACATGGGCCAAAATAAAAGACAAAAGGAGGGAAGAATCACAAATTTAAGTGCTGCTATTAATAATCCCACATGCAGTAGGCCTACTGTATTACCACAGCTCATAGTTCTCTTTTCCATCCCCCTTTCACAATGCATTAAATGTTTTCCTCCCCCAGAAGATTAATTGAAGGCAGAATGAGACAAGATGGCTCCCAGGGGTAGCTCACTGCTTGTTATTCATACCAGTCCAAAAAGGCAACAGTAAATCCTATAAGATGTTGTTAAGCTGGGATATTACCATATGTGTACTATAGCCACTTTGACAGCCCTCTGGATTAGCCCGTAACTATTGATCTTGAAGCTCACCATTTTAGGTTAATCGTGCTTGAAATGAGGGGCATTCTGAGCCCCCCAGCCTTTAGCTAATGGTCCAGATTTTATTTGTTAAAGGTGTTTTTTTTTCTCTCTCTCTCTGTGCTGGTCAGTCAGATGGCTAGGAGGGGGAGGTTGGGGGTTGGAGAGGGCACGAGGGAGGGGAAGTGGCTCAGGGAGCTTTAGCTCAGGGTATAGCCAACTCCACGAGTCCGGGAAACTCCCATCTTCTGAACGTAACATGCTTGAATGATCCTTTGAAACAATGGGAGACTGCTGGAGGGGGAATTTGAAAAGCGTTTCACCTAATACCGAAACAAGTTAGCGCTCAAAACGTGAATGATGACTACAGGTCGCCTCCTTTAAGCCAGTCAAGGAAAGTTTATTGGAAACTTACCACAGATTATCAAACAAAGCTCGGAATAATTTTATTACAGGGAGGCCTGTCAGACAGATAGTCTGAAGGAAGGCTGACGTTAAGGTCATTTCTTGCTGGGAATAATGGACACTGGGCTTTTAAAAAGTTGCACACGTGTCAATCGCAACGACCTGCGTTTACGTAGCGCCCTGAATAAAATTTTCCAAAGACTGCTATCAAATAAAATCTGATGGGAAGGAGGTATCAGGACACATGATAAGAGAGAAATCTCTGCAGGTTTGAGAGCCTCTGCGGGAAGAGAATAGATCTGGGTGACCCTTTGCCAGAACTTTGTCAGAACATTAGCACTATTCTCTCCCCATAGATGCTGTCAGACTTGCTGAGATTTTCCAGCATTTTCTGTTTCTGTTTAAATTCCAGCATACGCAGTAAATGCTTCATGTTGTTAGTGTACACTTTAATTGGATCATCTGATGGGCAACACGACAGCTCAGTGACTATCGCTGTGCTGTGCAGATACATGGATTTGGGCCTGTGTCTGTGGGAGTTTGCGCATTCTCCCCGTGCTTGCGTGGGTTTTCTCCGGGTGCTCCGGTTTCCTCCTGCATCCCAAAGATGTGCTCTTAGGCTGATTGGCATAACAAATTGTCCCTAAATTAGTCTCCCCTCAATCTGGTTTCCAAAGTGGATTTCCATAAACATACACAAGGGTCATGGGTGGAAGAGGGAATTCACGCTGTTAAAATGGGCTCGTTGGGCCGAAGGGCCTGTTTCCTGTGCTGTGTTGTTCTTTGTTCTTAGGTTTCCAGGAATATTTTCAATGGACAAGAGAGAGATATAGAAGCTTTCTCAAAGTTTTAAGTTTATTTATTAATGTCACAAGTAGGTTTACATTAACACTGCAATGAATTTACTGTGGAAATCCCCTAGTCGCCACAGTCCAACGCCCGTTCGGGTACACTGAGGAGGAATTTAACATGGCCAATACATCTAACTAGCGCGTCCTTTGGACTGTGGGAGGAAACCGGAGCATCCAGAGGAAATCCAGGCAGACACATGCAGACTCCGCACAGCCAGTGACCCAAGCTGGGAATCAAGCCTGGGTCCCTGGCACTGTGAGGCAGCAGTGCTAACCAGTGTGCCAGAATGATTGGGTGACTATCTGTGTGGAGTTTGCACATTCTCTTCGTGTCTGTGTGGGTTTCCTCTGAGTGCTCCGGTTTCTTCCCGCAGTCCAAAGGTGTGCGGGTTAGGTTGATTGGCCATGCTAAAATTTCCCCTTAGTATCTTGAGATGTGTAGTTTGGAGGCATTAGCGGGTAAATAGGGTGGTTCGGGAGTGGAATGTCCTGCCTGCAGCGGTTGTAGATGCGCCAACTTTGGTGGCGTTTAAGAGGTTAGTTGATAAGTATATGGAAGAGAAGGGAATGGTTTAGTTTGGAGGGGCATTGCTTTTTATATTGGTCGGCGCAACATCGAAGGCCGAAGGGCCTGTTCTGTGCTGTAATGTTCTATGTTCTATGTTCTATGTATAGGGATGTTGGGGGGGGTGGGGAGATAGGCCCTGGGTGGGAGTATGATTGGTGCAGACTCAATGGGCCGAAGGGCCTCTTTCTGTACTGTAGGGTTCCTATGATCCTATGATTCTAGTGTCAGGTTAAATATGTGGGGTTACGGGAACAGGGCTAGGCTGGGATTGCGGTCGGTGCAGACTCAGTGGGCCGAATGGCCCCTTTCTACACCGTAGGGATTCTATGATTATAAGGAAATGAAAGGTTTGCATTTATCTGATGCACTTCATGATCAACAAGTCCTCTACAGTCGATGATGTTAGACCCCACTTGGAGTACTGTGTGCAATTCTGGTCACCTCACTATAGGAAGGATGTGGAAGCTATTGAGAGGGTGCAGAGGAAATTTACAAGGATGATGCTGGATTGGGAGGCAGGCCTTATGAAGATAGGTTGAGGGAGCTAGGTCTTTTCTCCCTGGAGAGACGAAGGTTGAGAGGCGACCTGATAGAGGTTTATAAGATGTTGAGAGGAATAGATAGAGTGGATTCTCGGAGGCTATTTCCCAAGGCTGAAATGGTCACTATGAGAGGACACAGGTTTAAGGTGCTGGGGGGCAGGTACAGAGGAGACGACAGGGGTAAGTTTTTCACTCAGAGGGTGGTGAGTGAATGGAATCGGCTGCCGTCGGTGGTGATAGAGGCGAACTCGCTGGGGTCTTTTAAGAGACTTCTGGATGAGTACATGGGATTTAATGGGATTGGGAGTTACAGATAGTTCTATGGCCTGGTAGATAAGGATATGATCGGCACAACTTGTGGGCCGAAGGGCTGTTTGTGCTGTAGTGTTCTATGCTCTATGTTCTTTCTGAGCCGTTCTCACTTTTATCGGGATTGACAGCCAATTTGCAAACTTTGATAATAACCAGATAATCTGATAATGTGATGTTGACTGAAGGAGAAATTTTGACCAAGACACAGGGAAGAACATCTTTGCTCTTTTTAAAATAGTGCCACTGGGATCTATACATCCACTTGAGAAGGATGTTTAATATCGCAGAGTTATGAGCGCTGGACTTTGCTGTTTTAAAATGTCTCCTTTAACCTGAGATAATATTTGGTACTCCGGGGAATCGTCCAGCTCATCCGATATGGTCTGGTTCCCTTCATATCAAAATCATCTGACAGGTTTCACACCTTTCCTGAGTGATTCAGAGTATAAGGACATCTGCTATTGTGAGTCATTGGGGTTAGGGATGTCACAGTGGTTAGCACTGCAACCTCACAGTGCCAGGGACCCGGGTTCAATTCCAGCTTCAGGTCACTGTAGAGTTTGTACATCCTCCCCGAGGATTTTCTCTGGGTGCTCCGGTTTCCTCCCATACTTCAAAGATATGTGGGTTCGGTGGATTGGCCATGCTAAATTGCCTTTTAGTGTATAAAGATATGCAGATTAGATGGATGGCCAGTTTAAATTGCCCCTTAGTGTCCAAAGAGGAGCAAGTTAGATGGATTGGCCATGGTAAGTTGCCCTTTAGTTCCAAAGATGTGCAGGTTAGGTGGATTGGCCATGGTAAGTTGCCCTTTAGTTCCAAAGATGTGCAGGTTAGGTGGATTGGCCATGGTAAGTTGCCCTTTAGTTCCAAAGATGTGCAGGTTAGGTGGATTGGCCATGGTAAGTTGCCCTTTAGTTCCAAAGATGTGCAGGTTAGGTGGATTGGCCATGCTTAATTGTCTCTTAGTGTCCAATGATGTATGCATTTGGTGGATTGGCCATGTTATATTGCCCTTTAGTATCCAAAGATGTATGGGCTAGATTGTTTGGCCATACTAAGTTGTTCCTTAGTGTCTAAAGATATATAGGTTAGGTGGATTGTCCATGTTAAGTTATCTCTTAGTGTCCTGCGATGTATGGGTTAGATTGTTTGGCCATACTAAGTTGCTCCTTAGTGCCCAAAGATGAACAGGTTAAGTGGATTGGCCAGGCTAAATTGCCCCTTAGTTCGCGGGAATTAGCAGGGTAAATAAGTGGAGGTGTGTGGATGGGGCTTGGATGGATTTGTTGTCAGTGTAAGCTCGATGGGCTGAATAGTCTCGTTCTGAACTGTAAGAATTCTATGACAGGTCCATTTAGCTAACCACTAGTCTCCAAAGTGGTGGAGTCAAAGCTGGGCCCTTCAGTGCATTACTCTCCCCTCCCTCAACGAGTTACTTGGAGATCACCTTTCCTTTTTAAAGATTCGAGATTATGCTGATCCCTTGTGAGCAGCAGTTAGGAGCGCCACCCCACTTACTCCACCTTTTTGTCTCCTTGTGTTATGCACTTTCGAACTCAAAAGGAGCCAGGCTTTCTGAAGTGAAAGATCCATGAGGCATCCGGAGCTCTCGAAATGCGCAAAGCCTTCGCCTTTGCAATCCTGCGATCGAGTAACACCTCCCTTCTAAACACTGATCAAAGCAGGTCCCAGCTTAATCCTATTTGATGCACTTTGCCAATGGCCCTTTGTTGTTCCTGCTCTTAGGAATTAACAAAGGTCACCGGACTTCAAGAAGCAGCAATTCTTCAGCAAGGCTTCAGTCATTAGTCCCTGCTCACACTCCTGTTCTACTGCCTTAAGGACTGTGGTCCCATTGCAGTGTGGGGGAGTCCGGGGACTCACAATCACGTTGCTCGGTTGATTTAAATATTGGTTCGGACCTCCATGGAAGGATTCACCCAACACAGGACACGCAGCCCAACCTCCTCAGGAGCAGCACTTTCAGCAAAGGGTTGTAGCAGCCTTTAGCAAAGCTCACACTAACTTTTAGTCAAGTTGGCAAAAAGTGACAAGGGAGATTGGAAAAGTAACTGTCAAAAACAAAATTAATGCAAAAGGCATGACGTGGAGTCTCTGGGCAAGCTTCTTTTAATTTGCTCTCGCTGTTTGGTCAATCTTAGCCCATGTGAGCTTCATTTTCTTCAATGTAAAGAATGTTGGAATCATAGAATCCCTACAGTGTAGCAGGAGGCTCTTTGGCCCATCAAGCCTACACCCGCCCAGGCCCCGTCCCCACAACCCCACGTATTTACCCTCCCCTGACAACAAGGGGCAATTGAACATGGCCCTTCACATATCACACGTATCTTTGGACTTTGGGGGACTGCTGGAGCACATGGACGAAACCCAAACAGACACAGGGAGAATGTGCAAACTTCACACAGACAGTGACCCAAGGCAAGAATTGGTCCAGAAACTGGTCCCTAGCACTGTGAGGCAGCAGTGCTAAGCAAGATAGAGCATAGAAAAACTACAACACAAACAGGCCCTTCAGTCCACAGGTTGCACCAATCATTTCCCTACCTACTAGGCTTACCTATAACCCTCAATCCTATTAAATCCCATGTACTCATCCAGAAGTCTCTCGAATGATCCTATCGGATTTGCCTCCACCACCACCGACGGCAGCCGATTCCACTCACTCACCACCCTCTGAGTGAAAAACATACCCCTGACATCTCCTCTGTACCTGCTCCCCAGCACCTTAAACCTGTGTCTCTCGTAGCAGCCATTTCAGCCCTGGGAAAAAGCCTCTGAGAATCCACCCGATCAATACCTCTCAACATCTTATACACCTCTATTAGATCATTCCTCATCCTTCATCTCTCCAAGGGGAAAAGACCAAGCTCTCTCAACCTATCCTCATAAAGCATGCCACCCAATCCAGGCATCATCCTTGTAAATCTCCTCTGCACCCTTTCAATAGAACATAGAACATAGAACATTATAGCGCAGAACAGGCCCTTCGGCCTTTGATGCTGCGCCGACCAATTAGGAAAAAGCAATGACCCTCTAACCTAAACCATTCCCTTTTCATCCATAAACTTATCTACCAACCTCTTAAATGCCACCAAACTTGGCGCATCTACAACTGCTGCTGGCAGGGCATTCCATACCCTTACCACCCTCTGGGTAAAGAACCTACCTCTGACATCTGTCCTAAAATCACCACCCCTCAATTTAAAGCTATGTCCCCTCATGCTAGCTTTCTCCATCCTAGGAAAAAGGCTATCATTGTCCACCCTATCTAAACCTCTAACCATCTTATATGATTCAATAAGGTCTCCTCTTAGCCACCTTCTTTCTAACGAAAACAACCTCAAATCCCTCAGCCTCTCTTCATAAGACCTGCCTTCCATACCAGGAAACATCCTGGTAAACCTCCTCTGTACCCTCTCCAATGCCTCCACATCTTTCTTATAATGCGGGGACCAGAACTGTACACAATACTCCAAGTGCGGCCACACTAGAGTTTTGTACAGTTGCAACATGACGTTGCGGCTCCGAAATTCAATCCCCCTACCAGTTTGTCCCATTGCGACCCCCATCTTTTATACCCCTGATGACATATCAATATTCCCCAAAATATGATTTGTTCTCAGCTTAACAAAACATCAATTTCAAATCTAATAGGTTGCTGGTTGCTGAGTGTCTAATTTAAACTTATTGGTTAAAATTCAGAAACAGCTTGTTGCCTTGGTAACACTATTGCCTGGCCTTTGATACAATATTTCAGTCTGTTTACAGGCAGCAAAATGCACATTTTTCAATAAAAAAAACCTTTTGAAAGAAACCGTGCAATACTTTTACCTCTTTGCATTTTACAGTTCTCGTAAAATCAAAGAAATCCAATAATGCAGAAAGAGACCATTCAACCCATCAGGTCTGCACCGATCCCATTCAGGCCCTACCGTCATACCCCTACATATTTACCCACTAATCCCTCTAACCTACGCATCTCAGGATACTAAGGGGCAATTTTAGCCAATCAACCTAACCCGCACATCTTTGGACTGTGGGAGGAAACCCATGCAGACACGAGGAGAATGTGCAAACTCCACACAGAGAGTGACCCCAGCCAGGAATTGAACCCAGAACCCTGGAGCTGTAAAGCAGCAGTGCCAACCACAGTGCCATTTTGAAAATAATCTTATCCACTCTGTAACAATACCGAGACTGCGTAGAATCATCCCAGACAATTGAACATCAGTTTGGAGGACTGGGAAGAATTAAACTGTTGTTCTGCTTTCAGAAAGGCCAATCCAATATTCCAGATGATAGGGGATGCAAGGCCACTTACACAAGCCATTATTCTCACACTCTCTCTTTGGAGTTGGGAAATTGAAGTGCTTCATTATCACTACACTGTACTTTTTGCATCTTTCTGTAATTTGCTAGCTAATGTGCTGTTCTATTTCCTTCCCACAATGTTATAGCCTATAATACAAACCCCGCAGTGTAATAGTGATTCTATTATCCCTTAATTCTAATCAAACAGACCCTGTCTTTTGATTTTCCTTTTTTTTCTCTTTCCCTGGAGTACCTTGTGCCTGGGAATAATTAGTTTCTGATTCTCCCTTTCTTAGTTTCACAGACGGGCTTTCGATTGTGCTCCACCAAGTCTGTACTTTTGTCACTCATTGTGGTGGGGCTGAATCCTCATGAAGGATTCCGTCACAGCCTGCCTCCTTCTCCCTCACCCCTGTTGGGGCGAGTTTTCCTGTCCTGGCCACCACCCTAGTGGACCATGCAAAGATCCGTTGACCTCAGGCAGGATGTTCTGTGTTTTGTGGGGGGTATCAGCGTGGCTGAAAACCCTCACCCTTTGTGTTCTCTGGAACTCTCTGTAGCTAGCAGGTGGCCACAACAGTACTACCCCCCTCCCCTCCCCCACCCTACCACCACCCCCGCCTCCCAGCATTCCAGAGATTGGTCAGCCTCCTCGATACCCTGCAGAAATTCTTGCCATTCCCCCAACTCAAGGTTGGGAAATGGAGGGATTTCTGGCCTCTGTGATTATCCGGAATATTTGAAGCATCCGGGAGCTCAAGAATCAATCCCAGAACGGCGGAAATAAAGGTTTCTCCTCAGAGAGTGGATAGAGAGTTCCGGCTCGTAAAAGGAGCAAGAGCAACAATACACAATGCACATACTAACTTTTTTGCAATTCATGCACAATGACATCCAGATCCCTCTGTATTGAAGCGCTCTGAAGTTTCTTTCCATTTAAGCAATAAGTTGTCTTTTAATCCTTCAACCAAAATGGATTTATAAAACAGATTTATGAAAGAAACAAATGTGATGTGAGAAAATCTTTCTCGCCCAGCGAGTGGTTGGCGTCTGGGATACACTGGTGTGGGTGGAGGCAGGCTCAATTGAGGCATTTAAGGGGGTGTTAGATGATTATTGGAAGAGAAACAACGTGCAGGGGTATGGGGGGAAAAGGCAGGGGGATGGCACTGAGTCATGATGCTCGTTTGGAGAGCTGTGCAGACATGATGGGCCAAATGGCCTCCTTCGAATTCCTAGAAGCAGTGGGTCTGGTCCAATATGATCATGGTTGATTTCATCTCAGACTCATCTGCACCTTCCTGCCCAAATCCTAATACCCTTCATCTCAATACTAATTAAAAATCTATCTATCTCCTCCTTGGCTTTTGTAGAATTCCTACAGTGCAGAAGGAAGCCATTCTCTGACAGAGCAACTGACCCAAGCCCTCTTCCCACTCTGACCCAGTTACCCCACACACTTACCATGACCAATCCACCTAACCTGCACACCTTTGGAGTAGTGTTACGTATTCCGGCAGCCACTGCCGGAATTCTACAGATTTGAGTGAAGGAATTCCTCCTCAGTTCTGTTTTAAATCTGTCATCCCTTCGCCTAAAACCATGGCCTCTCATTCTAGAATGTTCAACAAATAAAACTATTGTTCTCAGTCGACCCTGTCAATCTCCTTTAGTGTCCTACACACCAAAATTAGATTGTCTCTCGTTCTTCCAAACTCCAGAGAGTTTCGGCCTAAACTGCTCAACCTGTCTTCATGAGACAAGTCCTTCATCTCTGAAATTAATCTAGTGAACCTTCTCTGAACCACCTCTAATTGTATTTACATCCTTATTCAAGGAAGGAGACCAAAATTCAGCGCAGTACTCCAGGTACAGTCTCATCAATGTCCTAGATAGTTGCATCAACACTTTCTACTCGATTCCATGAGCAGTAAATACCAAATTCCATTTGCCGAATTCTATACCCTGCTGCACCTGCATACTAACATTTTTGGTGGTAGAGGCGAACTTGCTGGAGTCTTTTAAAAGACTTCTTGATGAGTACATGGGATTTAATGGGATTGGGAGTTACAGATAGTTCTATGGCCTGGTAGGTACTGATATGATCAGCTCAACTTTGTGGGCCGAAGGGCCTGTTTGTGCTGTAGTGT
This sequence comes from Sphyrna mokarran, assembly GCA_024679065.1. Taxonomy (NCBI): domain Eukaryota; kingdom Metazoa; phylum Chordata; class Chondrichthyes; order Carcharhiniformes; family Carcharhinidae; genus Sphyrna; species Sphyrna mokarran. The sequence continues at coordinate 2,923,808 of JAGIQG010000032.1, forward strand.
TCTATGTTCTATGTTCTAAGCACCTGTTCTCCTTCAGTTGAAGGGTCTGTCATGAGGGGACATAGATTCAAGGTGAGGGGTGGGAGATTTGGGGGTTGATGTGAGCAAAACTTTTTTATCTACAGAGTGATTTGATTTATTATTGTCATATGTATTAACATAGTGAAAAGTATTGCTCCCTGCACTATACAGACAAAGCATACAATTCATAGAGAAGGAAACAAGAGAGTGCAGAATGTAGTATTACAGCCATAGCTAGGGTGTTGAGAAAGCAAGGTAGGTCCATTCAAAAGTCTGACAGCAGCAGGGAAAAAGCTGTTCTTGAGCCGGTCGGTACATGACTTCAGACTTTAGTATCTTTTTCCCGATGGAAGGGGGTGGAAGAGAGAATATCCGGGCACATGGGGTCCTTAATTATGCTGGTGCTTTGCTGAGATGGCGGGAAGTGTAGACAGAGTCAATGGATGGGAGGCTGGTCTGCGTGGTGGATTGGGCTACATTCACAACCTTTTGTAGTTCCTTGGGCAGAGCAGGAAGCCATACCAAGCTTGATACAACCAGAAAGAATGCTTTCTATAGTGCATCTGTAAAAGTTGATGAGAGTCGTAGCGGACATGCCAAATTTCCTTAGTCTTCCGAGAAAATAGAAATGTTGGTGGGGCTTTCTTAATTATAAAGTCAGCATGGGGGGGGACCACCACAGGTTGTTGGTGATCTGGACACCTAAAAACTTGAAGCTTTCGATCCTTTCTACTTCATTCCCATTGATGTTGAGAAGGGCATGTTCTTCTTTACTGGTCAATGGGATTTGGTAGGAGATCAGGTGTTTTTCATGAGTCAGTGCAGCCTCGATGGGCCAAAGGGCCCCTTCTGCACTCTGTGATTCCACAAGACTGAGGTGCCTCATCCCCATTCCATCATAGAACAAGCACAACATTTTCTTTCACTTAATTTACTTCTTTTTTTTTAACTAGTGTCACAAGTAGGCTAATGTTAACGCTGCAATGAAGTTTCTGTGAAAATCCCCCAATTGCCACACTCTGGTGCCTGTTCAGGTAGACTGAGGCAGAACTTAGCATGGCCAATACACTTAACCAAACACATCTTTCAGACTGTGGGAGGAAACCCACGCAGACATGGGGAGAATGTGCAGACTCCACACAGTAAGAAATTTCGCAACACCAGGTTAAAGTCCAACAGGTTTATTTAAAAATAAACCTGTTGGACTTTTAACCTGGTGTTGTGAGACTTCTTACTGTGGTTACCTCAGTCCAACACCAGCAACTCCATGTCAGATTCCACACAGATGGCGAACCAAGCTGGGAATTGAACGCAGGTCCCTGGCACTGTGGGGCAGCAGTGTTAACCACTATGCCACCGTGCTATTGCTAATTGATAGATGCTCAACATCTATGCACTGTGCTCATGCTGTGCTCCCTCTTTGTTGACAGTTTCATCTTTCTGATGGGATATTAAACTCGGGCTCAATTATGAATGTGTACAAGATGCACTGCAGCAACGCAGCAAGCTTATAGGGGAGGTGAAGACCTCATGGTATTATTGCCAGACTATTAATCTAGAAACTCAACTAATGTTCCGGGGACCCGGGTTCGAATCCCGCCATGGCAGGATTCTAATTTTAAAAAAATCTAAAATTAAGAATCTACTGATGACCATGAAACCCATCTGGGTCACTTTTGGGAAGGAAATCTGTTGTCCTTACCTGGTCTGGCCTACATGTGACTCCAAAGCCACAGCAATGTGGTTGATTTTGAAATGGGTGAACCAGCCATTCAGCTCAAGGGCAACTAGAGATGGACAATAGATGCTGGCCCAGCCAGCAACACCCCAGTCCCATGAATGAATAAGAAAAAACTTCTTTTTGACAGAATCCCTTTCAAGTAAAGCCTGAGATTGAGCTTGGTATTAGTACAGGGGCAGCTGGGGGTTTAAAGGTGATAAAGGAGTGGCATGTTGGAGCAATGGTTTGCACCGCTGCCTCGCAGTGCCAGTGACCCGGGTTCAATTCCGGCCTTGGGTGACAGCGCGGAGTTCGCATGTTCTCCCCACGTCTGCATGGGTTTCTTCTGAATGCTCCAGTTTCCTCCAAAGACATGTGGATTGGCCATGCAAAGTTGTCCCTTAGTTTCAGAGGTACTAGCGGGGTTAACAGGTGAGGTTATGGGAATAGGGTCTGTTATTGGTTTGTTGCCGGTACAGGCAGGATGGACCGAATGGATTCCTTCTTCACTGTAGGGATTCTGTGGAAGGTAGATGAGAGGCAGAGAGAGGTCGAAGAAAGGAGTTCTGAGATGGGAAGTGGAAATTGAGGATCTGGAGAGGCCGGAATTAGCAGAGTGCAGATAACTCGGAGGCTGGTGAGTTTTACAGAGAGAGTGAAGGAAGAGGAGGGAAGTGGAGGATGGACGAGGCTGAAGGGAGGTTTGAAAATTTTAAAACCAAAGGATTGCTTAACTGGCTGCCAATGTAAGTCAGCATGCACATCAGTGATTTGATTTATTGTTATCACATATGTTAATGTACAGTGAAAAGTATTGTTTCTTGCGCGCTAAGGATACTGTTCACAGAGTACATAGAGGAGAAGGAAAGGAGAGGGTGCAGAATGTACTGTTACAGTCGTAACTAGTGTAGAGAAAGATTAATTCAATAAGAGATACTTGATTATGCTGGCTGCTTTCCTGAGGCAGCAGGAAGTGTAGACTGAGTCAATGGAAGGGACTTTTGTAGTTTCTTGTGATCGTGATTAGAGCAGGAGCCATACCAAGCTGTGATACATCCGGTAAAGACGTGGTCCATTTGTAAAAATTGGTGAGTGTTGTAGCGGACATGACAAATTTCCTCCATCTCCTGAGAAAATAGAAGCATTTGTGGACTTCCTGAATTATAGCGCTGGCACGGAACGACCAGGGCACTTATAGATTTGAAGGGCCGAAAGATTCACTGCCTGAATCTATGATTCCGTGAAGTGGTCGGTGAGTGGAACTTTGGGAGATGGGCCAGCAGATCTTTGAAAGACCTCGTGTTTGTGGAGGTTAGAATAGGCATATGAACAAAGAACAACACAGCACAGGAAACAGGCCCTTCAGCCCTACAAGCCCGTGCCGCCCATTTTAACACTTAGTGAGTGCCTCATTCCAATCCTTCTTCTAACTACAATTTTTGTCTGCGCCTCTTGGAATACACAATAAAGGGGGTGCAAATTTAGAGAATTATATGTGCACCAGATTAAGGGTGGTCTAATTTAGGGACAATTTGTTAACACCAATCAGCTTAAAAGCATGTTTTTGGGGTGTGGGAGGAAACCGGAGCACTCGGAGAAAACCCATGCAAGCACGGGGAGAATGTGCGAAATCCCATAGATACTGGCCCAAATCCATGTGTCTGCACAGCAAACAGTGATAGTCACTGAGCTGTTGTGTTGCCCATACACAGACACATTCCTAACCCGTACAAGTGTGTGCGTACACAAATGCAACACATTTCCGTGCGCGCACGCAGTAAAGTTACTGAGGTCTCCTGTGCAAAATGGTAAAAAGAGGACAAGTGTACCAGGCTGCTAACAAAGCTTTCACTAAAGGGAGGTAGGACACAGAAAACGGAAATGAAAAGATCCCGCAGAACTGGTCATTCCCGCAGATTCTAACGACGACCACTCCCTCTGATCCCTGGCTGCGAGCACGGTGGGATGTGTCGCCCTGTGCCTGAGGTATGAAAATAGCAGAGCGCTCAATAAACTGTGATCACAAAACAGCTTAGTTGACTGGCAAATGTCACTCAAGGAGATTAAGGGTTAGAAGTCAGCGCACAACCACTGACCTCTCCAGTCTCCTGTTACCGCTGTGTGTTGAAAAAAAAAGCATCGAAGCCCATTGAAGAGATTCAAAGAGTTTCTCTTTTTGACACCAAAACGAGTGAGAAGCTGTCTCTTTAGATTGTGTTGACAGCTAAAGCAGCACGTAATTCAACCTCAATCAATGTATTCTCCAGATTCTAATTCACACTCACTCAAGCATCTCTTCACTCTCTCTCTCTCCCTCCCTCTCCCTTCTTCCCCTGGTTCTTAAACACATTCCTTCCTCCTCCCCCCAGCCCCCACCCCACCACCGTTCAATAAACAGTGTCAAAATATTTATCAGGCTTGCTTTATTGCTCCGCGAACAAGTCATTCCCTCCACGTCTTCCTCCCCAGAGCAGAGAAAGCACAAACTTCCCCAATTGCGTGGTAAATCATCGAGGAGATAAAACGGAGCTTGGAGTAAATGACCCACCTCTCAGGACAGAGCCACTGGCACTTAAACAAGTGTGAGCCTGCCACCCGCACCCCCCCCCACCCCTGTCAGAGTGGGGTTCCCCGCGAGGGACAGGGAGTAAATGTCACGCAATTGTGGGCAATGCAAAGAAGAAGGAGATTGCCCAATTGTTACCCAGCATCATTGGTTGGCAATAGCATTGGCAAAAATCCCTTCCACGATCATAGAACATTACAGCGCAGTACAGGCCCTTCGACCCTCGATGTAGCGCCGACCGACTGAGAAAAAGCAATGACCCTCTAACCTAAACCATTCCCTTTTCATCCATAAACCTATCCACTGACCACTTAAACGCCCCCAAACTTGGCGCATCTATAACTGCAGCAGGCAGGGCATTCCATACCCTTACCACCCTCTGGGTAAAGAATCTACCTCTGACATCCGTCCTATAACTACCACCCCTTAATTTAAAGCTATGTCCCCTCGTGCTATTGAATCACAAGATGAGATTCTTCTCCCTCTTCCTGTCATGTTTTGTAGTGACGCTACTTGCTGGCCACAGAATTTTATGGTCACGCCTTTGTCAATGGATTTTCCCGCTCTACACACCTCTTGATGCTGAAAACCCACTCAACTGATGAAGGGACAGCGCTCCGAAAGCTCGTGCTACCAAATAAACCTGTTGGACTTTAACTTGGTGTTGTGAGACTGTGCCCAACCCAGTCCAACACTGGCATCTCCACATCATGAGTACCAACGGTGGGGATAAGACAATAAGACTGTAAGATAGAGGAGCATAATTAGGGCCATTTGGCCCATCAAGCCCTCTCTGCCATTCACTCATGGCCGATATGATTCTCATCCCCATTCTTCTTCCTTTCCTGTTGCTCCCTATTAATCAAGAACCTATCTATCTCTGCATTAAAGTCTGTGTTCCTGTTGGGGAACACTTCAGCAGCCGTGGGCATTCAGCCTCTGATCTTCGAATAAGCGTTCTCCGAGGCGACCTTCAAAACGTGCAACAGAATTACCGAGCAGAAACTGACAGCAAGTTCCATACGCCTGAGGATGGCCTCAATTGGGATCTTGGGTTCATGTCACACTACCTGTAATCCCTACCATTTGGTTAAGCTTGCAAAATTCTACTAACTGTACTGGCTTGAGACAATCCACTCCTCTTTAAACTGTGATTACCACAAAGAACAAAGAACAGTACAGCTCAGGAAACAGGCCCTTCGGCCCTCCAAGCCTGTGCCGCTCATTAGTCCAACTCGACCATTCTTTTGTATCCCTCCATTCCCATGTGACTATCCAGGTAATTCTTAAACGATCCCAGCGTGTCCGCCTCCATCACTCTACTTGGCAGTGCACTCCAGCGGCAATCCATCTTGTGACTGATGAGGAATTCACTCCCACTGTCTGTAAAGCCTTAATTACCTGAAAAGACTTGCATTCCAACCATTATTTTGAAATTGTGTCTCTGCCTATATATGCCGTGCTTGTGAAAGCTACCTCTCTACTCACCTGATGAAGGAAAAATGTTCTGAAAGCTTGTGATACCAAATAACCCTGTTGGACTTTAACCTGGTGTTGCGAGACTTCTTACTAACCCAGTCCAATGTCAGCATCCCCACATCTTGGCTTCAAGACAATCAGTGGGGTGACACAGTAGCACAGTGGTTAGCACTGCTGCTTCACAGCTCCTGGGTTCGATTCACGGCTCGGGTCACTGTCTGTGCGGAGTTTGCACATTCTCCTCATGTCCGCGTGGGTTTCCTCCCACAGTCCAAAGATGTGCGGGTTAGGGTGATTGGCCATGCTAAAATTGCCCCTTAGTGTACGAGGATGTAGGTTAGAGGGATTAGTGGGTAAAATATGTTGGGATATGGGGGTCGGGCCTGGGTGGGATTGTGGTCAATTAAATAACTGTGAGAATCACTGGATCGTCACACTCCGGCGCCTGAGGGAGAATTTAGCACGGTCAATGCACCTAACCAGAATGTCTTTCGGACTGTGGGAGGAATTTATGGTTTATATAAATGACTTGGAAGAGGGGGTAGGTGGTGTGATCAGCAAATTTGCTGATGACACTAAGATGCTTGGATTGGCGGGTACTGAGGAGCAGTGCCAGGCAATACAACAGGACATAGATAGGCTGGTAGATTGGGCAGATAGATGGCAAATGGAATTTAATCTGGATAAATGCGAGGTGATGCATTTTGGCCGGAATAATGTAGAGGGGAGTTATAGGATAAAAGGTAAAACTATCCGGAGTATAGAGACGCAGAGAGACCTGGGGGTGCAGGTTCACAAGTCTCTGAAGGTGTCAGTACAGGTGGAGAATGTGATAAAGAAAGCGTATGGTATGTTAGCCTTCATAGGAAGGGGTATAGAATACAAGAGTAGGAGTCTGATGTTGCAAGTGTATAGAACGTTGGTTAGGCCTCACTTGGAGTACTGCGTCCAGTTCTGGTCACCGTACTACAGGAAGGATGTGGAGGCCTTGGAGAGAGTGCAGAGGAGATTTACCAGGATGCTGCCTGGTATGGAAGGGCTGTCTTACGAGGAAAGATTGAACACACTGGGGTTGTTTTCCCTTGAAAGACGTCGGCTGAGAGGGGATCTATTAGAGGTATATAAGATTATAAGGGGTATAGATAGAGTAAATGGTGGTAAGCTTTTTCCACCATTAGAAATGGATAGAACGAGGGGTCATGGCCTTAGGGTGAGGGGGGCTATGTATAAGACAAATATTAGAGGGCAGTTTTTCACACAAAGGGTAGTGGGGGTGTGGAATGCACTGCCGAGTAAGGTGGTGGGAGCAGGCACGCTAGGGTTGTTTAAGGGTCTCTTGGACAGCCACATGAGCTGTCTGCAGATAGAGGGATATAGCAGGACTGCTAAATATCTTATTTGTTTCCACAGGCAATTCGGTCCACCTTGTTGACCAACAAGGTGCATGCATTCGGCAGGTCATGCGAGGGCTGCTCTTGGATGTTGCTTCAGGAGTGGCCTAGTGCTTCAAGTCGTTAGTGTATGCATAAACTGGACCATCTGATGGGCAACATGACAGCTCAGAGACTATTGCTGTTGCTGTGCAGACACATGGATTTGGGCCTGTGTCTGCGGGAGTTTGCGCGTTCTCCCTGTGGTTGCGTGGGTTTTCTCCGGGTGCTCCGGTTTCCTCTCACATCCCAAAAATGTGCTCTTAGGCTGATTGGGTAACAAATTGTCCTTATATTGGTCCCTATATGGGAATCTTCCACAATAGGCATAGCCTAAAGTCATGGATATGTCATTAAGATGTTAGGATGGCGGCGTGGGCTCGTTGGGCCGAAGGGCCTGTTTCCCGTGCTGTTTTGCTCTTTGTTCTTTGTTCAACTGGAGGAAACCCATGCAGACACGGGGAGAAGGTACAGACTTCGCGTAAGCAGTGACCCAATCAAAGCTGGGCCCCTGGCACCATGAGGCAGCAGTGCTAACCATTGTGCCACTGTATGGGAGGATCAGGATGTTGAATTTGATGATTAGCCATGATCAAAATGAATGGTGTAGTAGACTTGAAGGGCTGAATGGCTTACTCCTGCTTCTGGTTTCTACGTGACTTTAAGAATGGAGTAAAAAAAATTTGAAAAAACTTTTGTGACTCCAGTCTAACACCAACATGGTTAACGCTCCTTAGTTAGAGCAACCAGGGATGATTATCAAATACCAGCCTTGCCATCGTATCTCACAGAATGAGCTACTATAGTATTTCTCTCTCACTGTGCCCACTGTCTGCCAACATTGCACATTTGCAGAGCCGAAATCGGCAAGTCAGTTGGCTTGAGTAGAACATAATATTGGATGGAGCCTAAGCTCAAACTTGTGGGCAAACCTGATTAAAAATCGTGGCTCACAGTTTTAGAGTGAGGGTTTTAGAGCAGGCAGTGGAAGTTCCTGGAAGTTCCTTTGAAGGAGTAACAGGATTACAGAGTAATGGGCTAATGGAAAGACTCTTGGTAGTGTGGATGAGCAAAGAGATCACGGACTACATATGCATCGCTCTCTGAAAGTTGGTACCCAGGGTTGATAAGGTTGTTAAGAAGGCATATGGTGTGTTAGCTTTTGTTGGTAGAGGGATTGAGTTTGGGAGCCGTGAGATCATATTGCAGCTGTGCAAAACTCTGGTGCACGCGCACTTGGAGTATTGCGTACAGTTCTGTTTGCCGCATTATAAGAAAGAGGCATTGGAAAGGGTGCAGAGGAGGTTTACCAGGATGTTGCCTGGTATGGTGGGAAGGTCTTATGAGGAAAGGCTGAGGGACTTGAGGTTATTTTCATTAGAGAGAGGAAGGTTAAGAGGTGATTTAATTGAGGCATGTAAGATGATCAGAGGATTAGATAGGGCAGACAGTGAGAGCCATTTTCCTCAGATGGTAATGGCTAAAATAAGGGGACATAGCTTTAAATTGAGGGGTGATAGAGAGAGGACGGATGTCAGAGGTAGGTTCTTTACTCAGAGGGTAGTAAGGGTGTGGAATGCCCTGCCTGCAGCAGTTGTGGACTCACCAACTTTAAGGGTGTTCAAATGGTCAGTGGATAGGCATATGGATAATATTGAAATAGTTTAGGTTAGAGGGTCATTAAATTGGTTCTACTGGTTGGCGCAACATCGAGGGCCGAAGGGCCTGTACTGCGCTGTAATGTTCTACGTTCTATCTCCGTTCTATGTGCCAGTCAGGCCCCTCTTGTCTATGGAAAGGCTGCTCCATTACTGGTTTGACAGGGGAATACGCTGTGAGTGTTTACTATCAGCCTGGCCGCTGTTTGTCAGTGAGAAATTAAGTGTACCTGAGTGGCACGCGCAGAGCAGCAATACTCAGTGGGACTGTGATCTGTGCGCAAATGCTTTAATTTTAATAGACTTACACCTCATTTGGCCTCAGAAGTCCATTGAAGTGTCCCAGAGGAAGAGTGAAATCAGCCCCTTTGTGGCTGCTTCAGGCAGTATTTATAACAAGCTTTGGATGAGAAGGCTTGATTAGCCTCCACTGTAAAACAGACACACGCATTAACCCCTTCTCCGCTGAATCCAGCTCCTCAGCCCGTTCCTCAGCCGGGCTGTGGGAGTGTGTTTATCAGTGTCACAAATCAGTTTACGCAGCAAAGTCACGGTGAAAATCCCCTTGTCGCCACTGCGGGAGAATTTAGCACGGCCGGTGCATCCTAACTCGCACATCTTTCGGACTGTGGGAGGAAACCGGAGCACCCGGACGAAACCCACGCAGACACGGGGGGAGAACGTGCAAACTCCACGCAGACAAGTCACCCAAGGTCGGAATTGAACCCTGGCCCTTGGCACCGTGAGACTGCAGTGTTAACCTGCTGTGCCACCCTGCTGTGTGGAGAATGAATGTGTCATGGGGAGGGGGAATTGGATTGATGCATCAGAACGAGTTGGCAGCATTAGAACAGGCAACTGCTTTATATTGATGTAGATATTCCACACAAACCTCCTGCTATCCCTTTCTGTCTCACTCTCTAATTCTTCCTCCCACTTGTCTATCTTTCCCTTAAATATATCCATGCATTTTGCCTTAAAATCCTCAGTTCTGTATTCTTACCATATATTCAGTGTCAACTGTCTCTTTGCAACACGTTGGGTTTACAATTGATTTTTTTTTAGTTTTAAGACTCTGAGTTTCAGACTTCCCCATGGTCTGTATGTTCCAATGAATGAAGGAAAACATGTTACCTGCCTTTCTAACTCATCTCATTGACCCACCCTGTTACCTTAAAGGATCATCAGTAAAATGATAGAACTCATTCAATGGGAGCCAGGCAACTATACCTATAGAGTGTTTCTATACACTCTGGTTATTTATTTATATCTTGTTTATTTATTTATATTTACGCTCACATTCACACTGCAATGAACATTCCCCAATCACCACACTCTGGCGCCTGTTCGGGTACACTGAGGGAGAATTTAGCACAGCTAATGCATCCTAACCAGCTCGTCTTTCGGACTGTGGGAGGAAACCGGAGCACCCAGAGGATATTCCAAAGCACTGCCAAAGCCAGTGAAGAACGTCAGAAATGTAGCCATTGCATCTTGTGTGAAATATGGTGGCTAATTTGTGCACAGCAAGCTCCCACAAACAGCAATGCAATAAGATCAGTGAATCTACTTTTCATCGACAGACAAGTGACCTGTTCCAGGAATTGCAGGAACTGTTGCCTCACGGAACCAGGGACCCAGGTTTGATACCAGTCAAGGGGATGGTCAATGTCTGTGTGGAGTTTGCATGTCCTCCCTGTATCTGCATAGGTTTCCTCTGGGAGCTTCCCACGCTCCAAACATATGCAGTTTAGGGGCATTGGCCATGGTGAATGTGCTGGGTTATGGGTATAGGGCGGAGGGGAAGGGTGGGTGACTGGGTGGGGTGGGGGGGGTGGGGTGGGCCTGAGTAAAATGCTATGTTGGAAAATAGGTACGGATTCAGTGGGCTGAATGGCCTCCATCTGCATTGCAAAAATTCTATGATTCTAATTTAAAACAGTTCAGAGAAGCTTATCTTATGAGGAAAGGCTGAACAGGTTGGGCCTATATCCATTGGAGTTCAAAAGTGCGAGAGGTAATATTGTTGAAACATTTAAGATCCTCGTATTAAATTGATCTTCCTTTACTCTTTAGCTATGACTGTAACACTACACTCAGCACCCTCTCCTTTCCTTCTCTATGTACAGTATACTTTGTCAGTATAGTGTGCAAGAAACAATAGTTTTCACTGTATTTTAATATATGTGACAATAATAAATCAAATCATTGCTGACAATTTGTTTTTTTTTGTGTGATAAGAGGTGTGAAGCATAAAACGGTCCAGAGTTGCAATTTTTTTCATACACAGGGCAGTGAGTGTTTGGAACGAGCTGTCAGAGGCAGTAGTAGAGATGGGGACAATTTTTATAGAATCATAGAACCCTACAGTGCAGAAAGAGATCCTTCGGCCCATCGAGTCTGCATCAAACACAATCCCACCCAGGCCCTATCTCCATCTTCTTACATATTAACCCACTAATCCCTCTAACCTACACATCCCTGGACACTAAGGGGCAGTTTCTTAGCAATCAGCCTAACCCACACATCTTTGGACTGTGGGAGGAAACTGGAGCACCTGGAGGAAACCCACACAGGCATGGGGAGAATGTGCAAACTCCACTCAGACAATGACCCAAGCCAGGAATCAAACCCAGGACCCTGGAGCTATGAAGCAGCAGTGCTAACCCAACTGTGCTACCGTGCTGCCCGTGTCTTTTAAAAAGCATTTAGACAGTTACATGGGTACGATGAGTGTAGAGGGATATGGGACTAATGTGGGCAATTGGGATTAGCTTAATGATAAAAACCATTCCGATTTGTTTGTGGATTTACCGTAAAGCTCAAATTCAATGATCAGGGGTCACGTTTTGGAGAATGCGTGTTTGACACTGGGTGCACTTTAACCTCATCACTCACCAATTTACGCTGGAGCCTCAAACACCTTCCAACTCCAGCACAGGGATAGTCAGAATCAGAAGACAAATTGTCATTCTCCCTTTCTCAACACATGAATTAGACGCATACCCATTAAGATCTGTCTTCAGTTCACTGTTTCTCAATGTTTAAATGGAACTGTCAACGCCTGAAAGTATAAAGATTCAAACTCCCATTGGTGCTTCGCCAACCCCAGCCCTGACAATTTTCACCCCCCCCCCCCCCCCCCCCCGCCTCCCGTTAAGTCCCTCATGCCATGAGAATGCTAACACTCCTTGACAATGCTGACTGGTCAGAAATATGGATGACATTTTCCAGCCTCGCTCGCCCCAAGACTGGAAAATCCCACCCAAGGTCAATGAACCTTTGCATGATTCCCCTCCCCAACCCTCAATGTTACCATTCCCATGGTGGGTGGGACAGAAAAACTCCAGGCAATTAGTTTAAACCCTCTCTGGCAAACCACCTCCCAAGAACATTGCTCCTGGCTAACCAGTCTGGATAGTTTCCATCTCAGTAAGGAGTCTCACAACACCAGGTTAAAGTCCAACAGGTTTATTTGATAGTAAACACCACTAGCTTTTGGAACACTGTTCCTTTGTCAGGTGAGTGGAAACTTCCTACCCACCTGACGAAGAAATAGTGTTCCGAAAGCTAGTGGCGTTTACTATCGAATAAATCTGTTAGACTTTAACCTGGTGTTGTGAGACTTCTTACTGTGTTTACCCCAGTCCAACGCCGGCATCTCCACATCATAGTTTCGATCTCCCCAGAACTGTGCCCAGAGATTTAAAATAGTCTCTTGCACCATCTCACCAGCCATGCATTCATTCATCTTAACTTCCTTGTTTTATACTCATTTGCACATGTCAGAATAAATAACCCAGAAATTACCAACATTTAGATCCTGATCTCTGTCTTTCTCACAGTTACCTGTATAACCTCTTGTACCCATGTTGTTGGTACCAATATGAACCACACTCTCTGCTCTTTCTCTATAGCCTCCCAGTGACATCCTGAATCCTGGCACCATGAAGTTAAAAGAAGTGCGGGTTAGATGGATTGGCCATGCTGAATTCTCCCTTACTGTCAGGTAGATTAGCAGGGTAAATGCACGGGGTGATGGTGATAGGGCTGGGTGGGATTGTAGTAAGCTCAGACTTGTTGGGGCAAATGACCTCCCTCTCCTCTACAGGGATTTGATAATTCTATCGTCCTGAAATCATTCAAGGGAAAGAGGAATGTCTGTCCATTTGCCAAACTGTGGAATCCTTTATTTCTTTACCAATCTTTCTCCTTTGTATAGTGCCATGGACTCTGTTATAGAGACTACGTCATAGAGATATACAACACAGAAACAGCCTTAGGCCCAACTCATCCATGTTGACCGGGTTTTCTAAACTTTAGAGGTTTAAGATGAGAAGAGAAAGGTTTATAAGGGACTTTAGAAGCAACTTTTCCACACAGAGGGTGGTGTACATATGGAATAAGATGCCAGAGGGGGTGGTAGAGGCAGTACAATTGCAATGTTTAAAAGACATTTGGACATGGATGAGAAAGGTTTAGAGGAATACGGGTCAAATGCAGGCAAGTGGGGCTGGTTCAGTTTAAGATGAGGAAGGAAAGATTTAATAAGGGCCTGAGGGATACCAGTTTAAAATTTATTAATTAATGTTACAAGTAAATTTATATTAACAGTACACTGAAGTTACTGAGAAAATCTCCTAGCCGCCACAATCTGGCACTTCTTCAGCGTCTAACCAGCATGTCTTTCACCCGGAGCAAACCCACGTAGACATGAGGAGAATGTGCAGATTTGACACAGACAGTAGCCTAAGCCAGGAATTGAGCCCAGGTCCCAGGCGCGATGAAGCAACAGTGCTAACCACTGTGCCACTATGCCAGCCATGGTTTTGGACTCCCCTAAGGAAGAGACCTTGGCTATTCACCTTATCTATGCCCCTCATGTTTTCATAAGTGTCTATAAGGTTTTGCATGTACTTTCAAGAGGTACTATCTCCCTCAAATGAATGTCTGTTGGAAAGAAAGATGCACTATCTGCTTGGTCCTTCTTTCTGTCAGTCACCCATTCTCCTTCTGCCTCACCACTCCAGAAGCATGCAATCTACTTTGCCCTTAACCTCGTTGGTGTACTTAGTGATTCCAGCTACTGCTCAATATCAGAAAACTGAGCTTACATTTCTCCTGTTGACATCACTTGCTGCACATTGGGTTGTTCAGTGTGCGAGGGTGTAGATACAGTTCCCACATGGAACAGGATGTGCATATAACTGGACAGAGGTACTCTGCATGCTTCTACGTAACATATTAACTGACTAAACTTAACAGTAATAAATGAAGATGTATAAGATGGACGAAAAATGACTTTAAAAACATTTAACAACCACTTACAATTTTTCTTTACACTTTTTCTTTCAACATGCTCCCTGATGCTTGCTTCCACCGCCTCCCTACCCCACCCCAGCCCCCTGAGTTTCTGCTCTGTCTCCACACATTTGAAATGCAGAATTTTCCCATCCTGCCCATCACCCCACAAGGCTGTGTTCTCAGTCTCCTGCTATACTCCTTACACTATTATGACTGTGTGGCCAGATTCCCCTCTAATTCATTTGTCAAGGTTGCTGATGACACTACCATAGTGAGTCAGATTTCAAATAATGATGACTCAGAGTACAGGAATGAGGTAGGGAATCTGGTGAACTGGGGCAGTGACAATAATCTCTCCCTCAATGTCAACAAAGATTGTCATCGACTTCAGGAAACGTAAAGGAGAACATGGCCCTGTCTACATCAATGTGGATGAAGTAGAAAGGGTTGAGAACTTTATGTTTTAAATGTCTAGATCACCAACAACCTGTCCTAGTTTCCCCCCAATGCTATTGTTAAGAAAGCCCACCAACGCCTTTACTTTCTCAGGAGACTAAGAAAATTTGGCATGTCAGCTACGATTCCCACCAACTTTTACAGATGCACCACAGAAAGATTCTTTCTGGTTGTATCACAGCTTGGTATGGCTCCTGCTCTGCCCAAGGCTGCAAAAAGGTTGTGAATGTAGCCCAATCCATCACGCAATCCAGCCTCCCATCCATTGACTCTCTCTACACTTCCCACTGCCTTGGAAAAGCAGGCAGCATAATTAAGGACTGCACAGTCCTTGAACATTCTCTCTTCCACCTTCTTCCGTCGGGCAAAAGATACAAAAGTCTGAGGTCACGTACCAACCGACTCAAGAACAGCTTTTTTCCTGCTGCCATCAGACTTTTGAATGAACCTATTGTGCATTAAGTTGATCTTCATCTACATCCTAGCTATAACCATTTGATGGGCAACACGACAGCTCAGTGACTATCGCTGTGCTGTGCAGATACATGGATGTGTCTGTGGGAGTTTGCGCATTTTCCCCGTGCTTGCGTGGGTTTTCTCCGGGTGCTCCAGTTTCCTCCCACATCCCAAAGATGTGCTCTTAGGCGAATTGGCAAAACAAATTCTCCCTAAATTATCTCAAATTTGGTTTCAATGAATAGATCTATAAACATAGACAGGGATCACAGGTAGAGGTGGGAACATTGGGGTGGCGGCGTGGGCTCGTTGGGCCGAAGGGCCTGTTTCTCGTGCTGTTTTGTTCTTTGTTCTTTGTATAACTATAACATTATATTCTATACTCTCTCATTTCCTTCTCTATGAACAGTTAAAGTCTATTTATTTCGTCGCAAGTAAGACTTACGTTAATATTATGATGAAGTGAACGGTATGCTTTGTCAGTGTAACATGCAAGAAACAATACTTTTCACTGTATGCTAATACATGTGGCAATAATAAATCAAATCACAGTAATCACAGAAGCAGGCATAGACCATGCAAAAGTCCATTGATCTCAAGATTTTCCAGTTTTGGGGCGAGTGCACCCAGAAAATCCCATCTACGGTGTTAAACTGGTGTTCCGTTTGGCTTTTGGGATAGGCAAAGAACAAAGAACAAAGAACAAAACAGCACGGGAAACAGGCCCTTCAGCCCAACAAGCCCGCACCGCCACCCCGATGTTCCCACCTCTACCCGCGATCCCTGTCTATGTTTATAGATCTATGGATTAAAAACCAAATTTGAGGCAATTTAGGGAGCACATCTTTGGGATGTGGGAGGAAACCGGAGCATCCGGAGAAAACCCACGCAAGCACGGGGAGAATGCACAAACTGCCACAGACACAGGCCCAAATCCATGTATCTGCACAGCACAGCGATAGTTACTGAGCTATCAAATGGTCCAGGTCAAGCGTACACTAATGACGTGAAACACGAGGATACTCTCGAAAAAAAGTCCAAGAGCAGCCCTCTCACGACCCATCGTGTGTATGCCCCTCGTTAGACAACAAGGTGGACCAAAGTACCTGTAGGATAAAAACAATACATCAATATCATCAACTATTGACACACTTCCCAGGGACTCCCAAGGCTCATGACCCCTATAAAATCTGATGTATAAAATCTGATGGCATTCTTTGAAAAAGAGTAGGCAAAATCTCCCCATTATCCTGGCCAACTTTTACCCAAAATAATATTGCCAAATATCCGACCTCGCTCTTTATTTTTTAAATCAAGAATTTTGCCCTGACAATCTATTTCTCTACATCACAATGAGATTCCAAAGCTCCTCATCAACCACTTCGGGGACACAGAATGGGAAAAAGTTCTTTCAAGTTTCAATGTCTTATCTTGGCAAAAATGAAACTCGGAACTTAAAGTGACTGCAGCACGCTTCCCCACATCCCCCCCCCCCCCCCCCCCCCCCCCCCCCCCCCACCCCCACTCCCCCTCCAACACCCAATACTGCCAATGCCCCAATATAAGAATTACAGGATGGTAATTTTCAATTTCTTCGCTGGCATCGCTCGCGTCTCAGGGGTTCCGCATTTTTATTTTCGCTGGGCTCTCAAATTTGCATCGGGAGTTTCAGAAATGGATTTGTTTTTTTTTCCTGAAACGGAGCGAGGGCCTTCGCCAACAGGATCGGAAGGAAATTGACAGTGACAGATGCACAATGCAATTTCATAAGCCCCCCTCTGAGCATTCCATTTCATAAGTCGATCCGTTCCCTCCTGCAAAAGTTTGCTTTGTCTTCTCGGCGTTGCTGTACGTTGTAATTTCTCTAAGGTCTGTGCTGGTGGAAAGATAAGCGTGCAGGCTTTTCACTGGGGGTAGGCAGAGAACTATTCAGCTTATTGAAGTAACGAGTTAGAACAGAATGAAACACTTTATTCTATCAGTGATGAAGATCTGATGAATGACAAGTTAACAAGCTCAAAGATTTACCTCCCATATTAGCCTTGAAATAGGCTTCGGATGCTCGGACACAAAAGCTTAATACATTAGTCTGAGGTTCCCTTTTTTCATTATTTGTACTCAGAATGTGTACCATAGTTATTGCCTATCTGTAGTAACTTTGATGAGGTGATGATGGATGTTCCTCGTTGAAGCTCTCTCGTCTTTGTCTTAATTCGTGCCCCCACAGAGGGGGTTGGATTAGAATTTCGGGACATTGATCCAGCCACGATGGGGGAATGGAAATATTTCTCTATATCAATCCTCAGGATGGAGTGTAAATGAGCTTTTTAGGTGTCCAGATCACCAACGACCTATCCTTGTACTTCCACAACTATGCTATGATTAAGAAAGTCCACGAATGCCTCTACTTTCTCAAAAGGCTAAGGAAATCAGCTGGGAGAGTGAGGGGGGATCAGAGGTACACTATATTGCTCTTGTTATAGAGACCAATAATGTTTAAAAAGAAATGTGAACGTCCCATTGAGAGCTAAAAAAGATGATGCAACAAGTTTTTAACATTTACTGCAACAAATGGCTGAAAAGATTAATGGTTAATTACTTATTTTTATAGGCAACATATACTTTAAACTACACAAATTCATAAAAGTTCATAAGTTCAGGAACAGAATTAGGCCATTTGGCCCATTGAGGCAATTCTGCCATGCTCATCCCCATTTTCCTGCCTTCTGCCTATAACCCTTCAGCCCATTACCAATTAAAAATCTAACTGTTCCTTCAGTTTACTCACCGTCCCCTGCTGAATGGTAGGAGTGGTAGATAGTGAAGAGGGGTGTTATAGTTTGCAGAGAGACTTGGACAAGTTGCAGAGCTGGGCCGAGAGGTGGCAAATGGAGTTTAATGTGGAAAAGTGTGAGGTAATGCACTATGGCAGGAATAATAAATGTGTAGAGTATAGGGCTAATGGTAGGATTCTTAATAGTGTTGATGAACAGAGGGACCATGTTGGTGTATGTGTCAATAGATCCCTGAAAGTAGGCAGTCAAGTTGATAAGGTTGTTAAGAAGGCATACGGAGTCTTAGCTTTTATTGGTAGGGGGATTGAATTTCGGAGCCGCAACGTCATGTTGCAACTGTACAAAACTCTAGTGCGGCCGCACTTGGAGTATTGTGTGCAGTTCTGGTCCCCACATTATAAGAAAGATGTGGAGGCATTGGAGAGGGTACAGAGGAGGTTTACCAGGATGTTGCCTGGTATGGAGGGCAGGTCTTATGAAGAGAGGCTGAGGGATTTGAGGTTGTTTTCGTTAGAAAGGAGGCGGCTAAGAGGGGACCTTATTGAAACATATAAGATGATTAGAGGTTTAGATAGGGTGGACAGTGATAGCCTTTTTCCTAGGATGGAGAAAGCTAGCACGAGGGGACACAGCTTTAAATTAAGGGGTGATAGTTATAGGACGGATATCAGAGGTAGGTTCTTTACCCAGAGGGTGGTAAGGGAGTGGAATGCCCTGCCTGCAGCAGTTGTAGATGCGCCAAGTTTGGTGGCGTTTAAGAGGTTAGTTGATAAGTTTATGGAAGAGAAGGGAATGGTTTAGTTTGGAGGGTCATTGCTTTTTTCATAATTGTTCGGTGCAACATTGAAGGCCGAAAGGCCTGTTCTGCGCTGTAATGTTCTATGTTCTATGAATAGTAGGGAGGCAAAAGTAAGGAGATGGCACACAACATTAACCAGTTTTGACTTTTTCAAATAGAAGGTAGAAAGTCAAAAGAGGGCCCCGCTCGAGCCACCAGGTCTGCCCGATGGCCCCTCGGCCAGATTGGGCTAGTATTTCCCCAAATTTTTGGTCAAATTCCACAGATTCACAATCCTTTGGGAGAAGTAGTTTCTCCTCAACTCTGTTTTAAACTTGCTGTCTGTTATCCTAAAACTTCTCATCTTAGAATGGTTCACAAGAAGAAGCAACCACTTCATGTCTACTTTATCCATATCTTTTATCATTTTGTATACTTCAGCCTCAACACAAAGGAATGTCCCCTTTTATACTACTACACACCACGCTCTCATGGAATTAGTATTCCAAAATATTCACATTTTCCCTAAGCTATTAATTAATGAACTTGCTTTCCCCCATTTTGCTGAGTAGTAACTTCAAGTGACAATCTCCAGACACTTCCCTTAACTTTCAGAGAGATTCGTAAATCCACTACTCGCAGTAAAGTCTGTCCCAATGAGAGACTTTGCAGAGAGACTTGGACAAGTTGCAGAGCTGGGCCGAGAGGTGGCAAATGGAGTTTAATGTGGAAA
Source organism: Sphyrna mokarran (assembly GCA_024679065.1). Taxonomy (NCBI): domain Eukaryota; kingdom Metazoa; phylum Chordata; class Chondrichthyes; order Carcharhiniformes; family Carcharhinidae; genus Sphyrna; species Sphyrna mokarran. Next base: position 2,943,204 of record JAGIQG010000032.1, read on the forward strand.
TGTGTTTAGTGTGAGGTAATTCACTTTGGCAGGAATAACAAATGTGTAGAGTATTGGGCTAATGGTAGAACTCTCAATAGTGTTGATGAACAGAAGGATCTTGGTGTATATGTTAATAGATCCCTGAAAGTTGGCAATCAAGTCGATAAGGTTGTTAAGAAGGCATATGGAGTCTTAGCTTTTATTGGTAGGGGGATTGAATTTCGGAGCCGCAACGTCATGTTGCAACTGTACAAAACTCTAGTGCGGCCGCACTTGGAGTATTGTGTGCAGTTTGGTCCCCACATTATAAGAAAGATAGAACATAGAACATAGAACAATACAGCACAGAACAGGCCCTTCGGCCTTCGATGTTGTGCCGACCAAAATAAAAAGCAATGCCCCTCCAAACTAAACCATTCCCTTCTCTTCCATATACTTATCAATGTGGAGGCATTGGAGAGGGTACAGAGGAGGTTTACCAGGATGTTGCCTGGTATGGAGGGCAGGTCTTATGAACAGAGGCTGAGGGATTTGAGGTTGTTTTCGTTAGAAAGGAGGCGGCTAAGAGGAGACCTTATTGAAACATATAAGATTAGAGGTTTAGATAGGGTGGACAGTGATAGCCTTTTTCCTAGGATGGAGAAGGCTAGCACGAGGGGACATAGCTTTAAATTAAGGGGTGGTAGTTATAGGACGGATGTCAGAGGTAGGTTCTTTACCCAGAGGGTGGTAAGGGTATGGAATGCCCTGCCTGTTGCAGTTGTAGATGCGCCAAGTTTGGTGGCGTTTAAGAGGTTAGTAGATAGGTTTATGGATGAAAAGGGAATGGTTTAGGTTAGAGGGTCATTGCTTTTTCTTAATTGGTCGGCGCAACATCGAAGGCCGAAGGGCCTGTTCTGCGCTGAAATGTTCTATGTTCTATGTTCTAAGACTGCAACCTGATCTCAAAAATGGCTTTCTCAGAACCCTTCCCCATGACAATATTAAACAGCTCTGCACTCAGGTAAAACTGCTGATAAGCTATTTGTGACCCAGCCACCTTTAATCTTAGAAACAAATAAACAGTTTATAGCCCAGATGTTTACAGCCTGATAAGAACAACATCTTTGTGGGATTTTGGGAGATCAGAATATATCCACGGTGATCTCAAATACTGCTGTCAGTGTTTTCGACCTTATACCATCATCCTGAATCCTGACCTCCTCTTTCCAACTACCACAGGCTTGTTGCCAAGTCGTTTTCCAAACAGGTCACATGACTACCTCCATTTTACCTTGAATTAAAGGGGACACAATGACCTAGCACTCTTGTCAGTTAATCCACAAACGCAGCTAACGTTCTGGGACCCAGGTTCGAACCTCACCACAGCAGATGGTAGAATTTGAGTTCAATTTTTAAAAAAAATCTGGAATTAAGAATCTACTAATGACAATGAAACCATTGTCGGAAAAATCCATCTGGTTCAATAATGTTCTTTAAGAAAGGAAATCCATTATCCTTACCTGGTCTGGCCTGCACGCGACTCCAGAACCAAAGCAATGTGGTTGACTCTCAACTGTCCTCGGGCAACTAGGAATGGGCAAGAAATGCTGCCCTGCCAGGTCCCGTGAATGAGTAAAAAAAATTCCAAATATTATAATCCTCAGAAATGAAACATTCTTTCCACGGAATATTGCTACCAGTGTCCTTGCTTGTTGCCAGCCTACATGAATATCAACCATGCCAAGGTGATGTAGTCCAAAGTCAGACTCTCAATGACTGGAGGATTTTTTTCCATTCTATCCTCAAGCTCGCTCATTGTTAGTTGCACTGCAGTCACGGGGGTGGGAGGTGGGGGGGGAGAATTGGGCGAAAGGGGGAGTGGGGGAGGAGGCGGTGGCTGGCATTATGTAAGACAACTTGGACAACAAAGGTACAACACATCTTCAGGGGATACACAAGGGTGGTAAGTTCCATTGTGCGTGGATCACTGGATGTGTTGCTGTATAATTTTGTTCAGAATGTTTATTTGGCAGTACCTTTATATCAAGATTATGACCAAGAAGACCTTACACTGTCTTCAACAGAGGGAGGGAAAGCTAGGGAAGTGTTGACGATCAGGGATTTGTGGCCTTATACAGACCAATGGACACCTGATTCAAACCTGGCTCCCTGGCACTGTGAGGGTGCTGTGTTAGCCACTGTGGCAGCCTGGTATGTGCAGGTTCCATATGGTGAGGATGTGAGACCCTGTGAGCGTGTCACAGCACCAGGGTTTGATGCCAGGCTTCGAGCACTGTCTAGGTGGAGCTTGTACGTTCTCCCTGTGTCAACACGGGTTTCCTTCATGAGCTCCAGTTTCCTCCCACAGTCCCAAAGGAATCTAGATCTATAAACTTAGACAGGGATCACGGGTAGAGGTGGGAACGTCAGGGTGGCGGCGTGGGCTCGTTGGGCCAAAAGGCCTGTTTCCCGTGCTGTTTTGTTCTTTGTTGAATGAGAGTTTAGAATCCCTGCCATGTAGTAGGAGGCCATTTGGCCCATCGAACCTTCACCGACCACAATCCCAATTGCCATAAACCCCCGCATTTCAATCCTACTAATATCCTGACACTAGAGTCAATTTATCACGGCCAATCACCCTCATCTGCACACCTTTGGACTGTGGGAGGAAACTGGAGCATCCGGAGGAAACTCACGCAGACACGGGGGAATGTAGTGAAGAATTGGGAGAGTTTCCTGGTCAGCTGCATTGCAGAACACAGCGGCAAACAACCGCAGTATTTTATCAAGCGTAATCTTGAACTTACCCAATGGTTGCTAACACCCTCTCAGGTACCTGAAGGGGAAAGATCTAGAAAATAAAAACAGGTGATTAACATCACTTTGTTTATTTGGCTACAACACATTCTATATCCCATTGCCTACTCTGTGTTAAAGTTCAAGTTTATAAGGAGAAGGCCAGACTTCTTTTCCCCGAGAGCTTAGGAGGCTTAGGGCTGAGGTCTGTAACATAATGAGGGCATAGATAAGGTGGGGAGTCAACATCTTTTCCCAAATGGAGAGGGTTCTGCGTAGGTTTCCTCTGGGTTCTCTAGTTTCCTCCCACAGTCTAAAGATGTATGGGTTAGGTACCTTTGCTATGTTAAATTGCTCAGTGACTATCACTGTTTGCTGTGCAGATATAGGGATTTGAGCGTGTGTCTGTGGGAGTTTGCAAAACCTGCTTGTGTGGGTTTTCTCTGGGTACTCCAGTTTCCTCCCACACCCCAAAGATGTGCTCTTAGGCTAATTGGCAAAACAAATTGCCCCTAAATTGTCTCCCCAATTTGATTCCAACGCAGATTTCCGTAAACATAGATAAGGGCCGTCGGTGGAAGCGGGAACGTTAAAATGGCGGCGCAGGCCCGTTGGGCCAAAGGGCCTGTTTCCCAGGCTGTGTGTGTTGTTCCATGTTCTAGAGGGCAAAGGTTTCAGATGAGAGGGTTCAGAGGGGCAATTTTTTCACACAGAGGGTGGTGAGTGTCTGGAACGAGCTGCCAGAGGCAGTAGTAGAGGCGGGTACAATATTGTCTTTTAAAGAACATTTAGACAGTTACATGGGTAAGATGGGTATAGAGGGATATGGACAAATTGTGGGCAATTGGGACTGGTGTAGTGGTTAAAAAAAGGATGGCATGAACAAATTGGGCTGAAGGGCCTGCAAACTTCTGTGACTCTATTAGTGTCAGAAGTACAGTTACATTAACACTGCAATGAAGTTACTGTGAAAATCCCCTAGTCGCCACAGTCTGGAGCCTGTTCGGTGCACCGAGAGAGAATTTAGCATGGCCGATGCCCCTAACCAGCACATCTTTCGGACTGTGGGAGGAAACCGGAGCACCCAGAGGAAACCCATGCAGACACGGGGAGAATGTGCAAACTCTGCACAGACAGTGACCCAAGCTGGGAATCGAACCCAGATCCCCGGCACCACGAGGCAGCAGTGCTAACCACTGCGCCACCCCATACCCCATGAGTCAATCACCTAATGAAGGGAGAGGGGGTTGAATAATGGGGAACGAGATATCTCTTTGTGCCGTGTTTCCGTCCCAGAGCCACCTGTGCCTGCATTCTGATGAAGGACAGATCCATTCGGGATCTGCGAGGTTTTTTTTTAAACCTACCGGCTATGAGTTGAGATGAACCACGCTATGAAACGGTGTTCCTGAAAGTGATTTTGATCAGCGTGCCACTCAGCAGAAATGAATTTCTAGATGAGTTGTTCAGGAGGGTAACAGAGATGAGTGGCACTGATATCAAGAAATCAATCTGAGTGCTGGTGGCCTTTTGCAACCATCTGCTCTCGACTCTGGCTGAGATCACACTCCTATTGTCATCTAAGACGCAGTTAAAAAGATCAAAACGCAATAATTATAGCAACTGCAAAGAGGACAAAATGCATTTGTGCCTTGATACACCTCCTGAAATCACGCTATAAAACTGACACATTAAGATTAATATCAAAGTGCCCTCGAGTGGGACAGAGCCACTTTACGCAGCGCTGCTCTGAGCAGTCATGATAAATAGTATCATCTCTTTTCCTTTCAATGATCCAGCTGCTCCTTTTTAAGCATGCATCTCTCCATCGCATAAAATTAAGAGCCGGTCTGAGCAGAGGTGGAGGGGGGGTGGGGGGGGGGGTGGTTTACGTTGGCACAAAACGGTGATTCCTGCCTGATTCCGACGGGGTGTCCGCGCACTTCAGTTTTCCATCGGGCTGTGACTCCAGTCCCGCTTGCTCTGCAATGCAACGGTGGAGCGGGGTTTGGGATCCTATCCACAGAGAGCTCCGTATTTCCGATAGTTCTGGGACGTTCCGCCTGCACCCCCCCGACACACTTCACCCGCACCCCAACTCCACCAACACACCCCCCCCCCACCCCCCAATTACCCTCCGTCCAACTCGATTAACAAAGAAACAGAAACTACCAGCAGGAGTAGACCATTCTGTCCTTCCATCCTGCCTCACCATTCATTAGAATCATGGCTGATTATCAAATTCAATGTCCTATTCGCCCCCCCCCCCCACCTTCCATCCCACATCCCTTTAGCCCTAAGAGCTATATCTAATTTCTTCTTGAATTCACATATTTTGGCCTCAATTACTTTCTGTGGGAGTGAACTTCACATATTCACCAACCTTTCAGAGAAGAAACTTCTCCTCACCTCAGTCCTTAAATCACCTCATATCCTTGAACAATGGCCTCTAGTTCTGGAAGCCCCGAGCTAATTAATGAACTCTGATATCTTCCTTAATTTAGATCAATTATTTTTTGTGGTTAATTCTCCTTAATTAGTTCTCCTTCAGTTAAATTTCCTTTGGTTAATCCACCCTTGGTTAATCCACCCTCGGTTAATCCACCCTCAATTAATCCACCCTCGGTTAATCCTCTCTCGGTTAATCCTCCCTCGGATAATCCTCCCTCGGTTAATCCACCCTCAATTAATCCACCCTCGGTTAATCCTCCCTCGGTTAATCCACCCTCGGTTAATCCTCCCTCGGTTAATCCTCCCTCAGTTAATCCACCCTCGGTTAATCCTCCCTCGGTTAATCCTCCCTCAGTAAATCCACCCTCAATTAATCCACCCTCAGTTAATCCTCCCTCAGTTAATCCTCCCTCGGTTAATCCACCCTCAGTTAACCCACCCTCGGTTAATCCACCCTCGATTAATCCTCCCTCGGTTAATCCACCCTCGGTTAATCCTCCCTCGGTTAATCCTCCCTTGTTTCTCCCTCAATTAATTCTAACTCTTTCTGTCAGCTGCTTCCCATTTTGACCCCGTCCCTCCCTCCCCATCACTCTCTCAGCTCACTCGGTCAATTCCAGATTACTGAAGAAGCAGGATTTGGGTTAAATTGTTAATGAGAAAGTTGAGGGCAGAATTGTGAGCCAAGTTGCTTGGCCGGATCATTGAGAGATTCAGAAAGCAGGAGAGTATTTTCACAGGGGGGGAGGATTGGCACAGCACAACTCAGCTCCGTAACACTGGCAGTTTGTTTTGCAAAAGTATATTTTATTTGTATAGAATCTGAACGACACATCACAAAACATTTCAAATCGCTCTAACGGGAAAGTGCACTGATTTTCTCCGGGGAGAGACGTGCACACTGAGGAGCTTCACTTTCGCAATGAAAACGTTACAGAATTTCAATATTTCCATTATAAAGAGTAAAATTCTTTATGAAATATACACAGCCGCAATGTTAACTCTGTGGTGCTTCAATAAAGTTTTTGATTTGATTTGATTTATTATTGTAACGTGTACTGGGAAACAGTGAAAAAATATTGTTTCTTGCGCGCTATTAAGACAGAGATACTCTTCATAGAACACATAGGGGAGAGTCATAGAATCGTGGAATCCCTACAGTGCAGAAGGAGGCCATTTGGCCCATCGAGTCTGCATCAACCACAATCCTATAACCTCATATATTTACCCTAGCTGGTCTCCTTGACACTAAGGGGCAATTTAGCACAGCCAATCCGCTTAACCCACACGTCTTTGGACTGGAGAAGGAAAGGATAGGATGCAGAGTGTAGGGGGCGATTTTCCCAAAAATAAATCGAGAGAGGGATTTTACGGCAACGCTCGAGCGAAACCCGAAAATTCCTGCCCGAGGTCAATGGAGGTTTCTGTTGTTAGGCACCAGGCCACTCCGATTCTGGGTGGCAAGGTCGTAGAGTTCTAGTGTCCAATGGGTGGGAAAAACAGACTATGCAGTGTTCCCCATCCCCACCACCACCAGATCGTCCCAGTCCCTCAGGGTCTGCCCTCCTGGCACAGCCCAGTGCCTGATGGGCAGTGCCAGTGCGCCAGGCTGGCACTGCTGAAGGGGCACCTTGTCCTGCCTCAACCTCAGTATAATTTTCTTTGTTCTTTGACCCATATCCTGAGACTATGATCCTTTGTTCTTGGAGATTTGCTGCCTCCCTCCCACAGTTATCAAGGCTGTTCACGGTTTCTGCCCGATTGGATGGCTGACTCCTGCATGATACTCTGAGCAATGAGGCGAAGGTGGGATAGAACTGGAGCCACACCTTCACAAGGGCAGCGATTGAGAGAATCACTGGGCTGCAGGAAGTAGCTGGACTGAATAGGGGGGGAATTAAACTAGAAAGGAGTGCAGAAAAGATTTATTAGGATGCCACTGGGACTTGATGGCTTGAGCTTTAAGGAGAGTTGAATAGACTGGGACATTTTTCTCTGGAGCGTGGGAGGGGTGATCTTATAGAGGTCTACAAAATAATGATGGGCACAGATCAGCTAGATAGTCAATATCTTTTCCTGAAGTAGGGGAGTCTAAACTAGAGGTTTAAGGTTTAAGGTAAGAGGGGAGAATGTTTAAGGCAAAGGTTTAAGGTAAGAGGGGAGAATGTCCAGGGGGGCAATTTTTTCACACAAGAGAGTGGTGAGTGTCTGGAACAAGCTGCCAGAGGTAGTTGTAGAGGCGTGTACAATTTTGTCTTTTCAAAAATATTTAGATAGTCACGTGGGTAAGATGGTTTCAGAGGGATATGGGTCAAATGTGGGCAATTGGGATTAGTTTGGAGGTTTAGAGGGTGGCATGGACAAGGGCTGGGGTGGGCTGAAGGGCCTGTTTCCATGCTGTAAACCTCTATGACTCTATGACACCCTGGAGGAAACCCATGCAGACACGGGGAGAATGTGCAAACTCCACACAAGAAGAATTAAAAAAAAATCTCAAATCAGGTTAGCCCAGGACAGGGCAGGAAGCTTAACTGTGATGTTAAAATTACTCACTGACTTAACCAGCTGATTCATTAGGGGAGTTAGACAGGTGAAGATTCATTAACAATTTACAGCATTAGAGGGTGTAAAATGTGCTATTAAGTGTTTGCGAGGTGCTTTCAGGAGAATATAAATGTAATGTGCAATCAGAAAAGCGAAAATACGGTTTAAATTCTAATTAGCTATAGGTATTGCTTTTTTTATTATTAGACCAGCGTTGAGAATTGTTCTGTCATTATCAAAATGAGATAATATATACACTGCTTCTTATTAAAATGATACAGTTAGCACATGTGTTTTAAAGATGCTAGGGAATCTATTTCGTTCAAAAGGTGAAATTGCCACAGTCCCGGATGACACCCACATTGAGGGAGGGAGAGGTGAGCAGTGGTGATTTAACCTAAGGATCAGCATGTCTAAGGCTAAGGGCAAAGTTGAGAAGGCCGGGCCTTCAGGTTGGCACTGCTTCACAGTGCCAGGGACCAGGGTTCAATTCCCAGCTTGGGTTCACTGTCTGTGTGCGTTCCAGGTGGTCTGGTTTCATCCCACAGTCTGAAAGACGTGCTGGTTAGGTGCATTGGTGTGCTAAATTCTCCCTCTGTGTACCCGAACAGATGCCAGAGTGTGGCGCCTAGGGGATTTGGCATGTCAGCTATGACTCTCACCAACTTTTACAGATGTACCATAGAAAGCATGCTGCTTTCTATTGTATCACAGCTTGGTATGACTCCTGTTCTGCTCAAAACTGCAAAAGGTTATGAATGTTGCGCAATCCATCACACAAACCAGCCTCCCATTCATTGACACTGTTTACACTTCCCACTTCCTCGGCAAAGCAGCCGGCATAATTAGGGACCCCACGCACCCCAGACATTCTCTCTTCCATCTTCTTCCTTTAGGAAAAAAGATACAAAAGTCTGAGCTCACGCACCAACCAACTCGAGAACATTTCTTCCCTGCTGCTGTCTGATATTTGAATGGACTTACTTTTCATTAAGTTGATCCTTCTCTACTATGACCTCACTATGGCTGTAATATTACATTCTGCACTTTCTCATTTCCTTCTCTATGAATGGTATGTTTTGTCTGTATAGCACGCAAGAAACAATACTGTATGTTAATACATGTGACAATAATAAATCAAATCAGTAAACAGTGTTACTTCTTGTGCGGTACACAAAGCATACCGTTCATTGAGTACATAGGGAAGAAAGAAAGGAGGGAGTGCAGAATGTAGTGTAACAGTCATAGCTAGAACATAGAACATTACAGCACAGAACAGGCCCTTCGGCCTTCGATGTTGCGCCGACCAATATAAAAAGCAATGCCCCTCCAAACTAAACCCTTCCCTTCTCTTCCATATACTTATCAACTAACCTCTTAAACGCCACCAAACTTGGCGCATCTACAACCGCTGCAGGCAGGGCATTCCACTCCTGAACCACCCTTTGGGTAAAGAAGGGTGCAGAGAAAGATCAACTTAATGCAAAGTAGGTCCATTCAAAAGTCTGACAGCAGCAGGAAAGAAACTGTTCTTGAGTCGGTTGGTACATAATCTCAGATTTTTGTATCCATTTCCCTGATGGAAGAATGTGGAAGAGAGAATGTCTGGAGTGCGTGCGGTCCTTAATTATGCTGGCTGCTTTTCCGAGGCAGCAGGAAGTGTAGACAGAATCAATGGATGGGAGGCTGGTTTGCATGATGGACTAGGCTACATTCACAACCCTTTGTAATTTCTTGCAATCTTGATCAGAGTAAGCCCATACCAAACTGTGATACAACCAGAAAGATGGTGCATCTGTAAAAGTTGGTAAAAGTAAGAACATAAAACATAGAACACTACAGCACAAACAGGCCCTTTGGCCTACAAGTTGCACCGATCATATCCATACCTACCAGGCCATAGAACTATCTGCAGCAATTGTAGATGCGCCAAGTTTGGTGGCGTTTAAGAAGTTAGTTGATAAGTATATGGAAGAGAAGGGAATGGTTTAGTTTGGAGGGGCATTGCTTTTTATATTGGTCGGCACAACTTCGAAGGCCGAAGGGCCTGTTCTGTGCTGTAATGTTCTATGTTCTATGTAACCCCCAATCCTATTAAATCCCATGTTCTCATCCAGAAGTCTTTTAAAAGATCCCAGCGAGTTCGCCTCTACCACCACCAACGGCAGCCAATTCTATTCATTCACCACTCTCTGAGTGAAAAACTTACCTCTAACATCTCCTCTGTACTTGCTCCCCAGCATCTTAAACCTGTGTCCTCTTGTAGCAACCATTTCAGCCTTGGGAAGTGGCCTCCGAGAATCCACTCCATCTATTCCTCTCAACATTTTATAAACCTATTAAGTTGCCTCTCAACCTTCATCTCTCCAGGGAGAAGAGACCGAGCTCTCTTAGCCTATTTTCATAAGGCGTGCCTCCAATCCAGGCAACATCCTTGTAAATCTCCTCTGCACTCTTTCAATAGCTCCCACATCCTTCCTGTAGTGAGGCGACCAGAACTGCACACAATACTCCAACTGGGGTCTGACAAGGGTCTTATAAAGTTGCAGCATTACCTCCCGACTCCTAAACTCAATCCCTCGATTAATAAAGGTTGATCAGATTAGTAAAAATTGTAGTGGCGTGCCAAATTTCCTTAGTCTTCTGGGAAAATAGAGGTGTTGATGGGCTTTGTTAACTATAGGGTCAGTGTGGGTTGGGAGGGGGGTGGGGCGGGGGGGAAACCAGGACAGGTCGTTGGTGATCTGGACACCAAAATACCTGAAACCCCTTTAATGGGTGATTGTTCACGGCCATGTGACTGGGGCTGGAACCAATGGACTACGAGCATGCAAACCTGGGCCAATCAGGAGTGAGGGCAGGCGTACCCAGGGCTGCAAGGCTGTAGATGGGAGTCAGGAAGCGGTTCTGTATAGCCATGCTGTGTTACCCTGAGTTGTAGATACCCATTCTCCTTCAATGTATCCTTCAGCTTCTTACTGGCCACATTGAGTCACTTTGAGTTACCACATCAGTTGTATAAAATTCCTACCCATCCAGTAGTGGCTGTCAAATACACAGTTTGGCGATTATGAAAGAGTGCGGGGGTCGAGAGAGCCGGCGGGTGATGTGGGTGTACATGTGCAAATTGACACATTTGAGGATGGTGTCACCAAGTGTGATGTCAGTGAGGAAGAGGATGGGAGATGGCCATGAGGAGTGATTTTTGGGGTAGGGATACTGGAGATAACAGTGCAGGAGCAGGATGAGAAGCCACTGTAAATGGTCCTCCGCTAACAACCAGAGAGGTCAGGATGGAATTACATGAGTACCATACCCATCCAAGTGGACAATATTGGAGAGGCATTGGTAGCAGATGGTGTGTCAGAGATTGAGAAAGGTTAAAAACAGCAGAGGAATATTCAACAATCATATTTGATTTGATTTATTATTGTCCCATTATTGGGATACAGTGGAAAATTATACGCCCTATATAGACAAAGCATACCGTTCACAGAGTGCATAGTGGAGAAGGAAAGAAAAGGGTAGTGCTACAGTCATAGCTAGGGTGTAGAGAAAGATCAACTTAATATATAGTAGGTCCATTCAGAAGTCTGACAGCAGCAGGAAAGAAGCTGTTCTTGAATTGGTTACGCGACCTTGTACTTTTGTGTCTTTTTACTGATGGAAGAAGATGGAAGAGAGAATGTCTGGGGTGCGTGGGGGGTGCTTGATTACGCTGGCTGATTTTTCAAGGCAGAGGGAAGTGTAAACAGAGTCAATGGATGGGAAGCTGGTTTGCGTGATGGAATGAGCATAGAGTGAGACTGAAATATGGAATTAGCAGCTATCTTGAATATATTGTCATTTAGGATGTGTTTTTTTTTAGAAGAACCATTTTGGTGCAGGGTGGATATCTGATTGGACTGATTCAAACAGGGAGTTGTGGGAAAAATCGCCATCTTGAGCCAATACATGGAGGAGGAGAGATCGGGAGGGAAGCAATTATTGAAGAGAAATGTTTGGCTCTGCTAAGGAGTGTTGACTGGGTGGTGGATACATTGGGTTGGAAGCAACTTAGCATCAATGACAAAAACATTGGGTGGCACGGTAGCACAGTGGTTAGCACTGCTGCTTCACACCTCCAGAGTCCTGGGTTCAATTCCCGGCTCAGGTCACTGTCTGTGTGGAATTTGCACATTCTCCTCATATGTGCCTGGGTTTCCTCCCACAGTCCAAAGATGTGTGGGTTAGGTTGATTGGCCATGCTAGGAAATTTCTCCTTAGTATACAAGGATGTGTAGGTTAGAGGGATTAGTGGGTATAATTTGTAGGGACATGGGGGTAGGGCCTGGGTGGGATTGTGTTCAGTGCAGACTCGATAGGCCAAAGGGCCCCTTTCTGCACTGTAGGGTTCTATGGTTATGAACAGAAAATGCTGGAAAATCTCAGCAAGTCTAACAGCATCCGTGGAGAGAGAATAGAGCCAACGCTTCAAGCCAAGATAATCCTCCATCCATTATTCTTAACGACTGTTACTCATTACGTGGCCCCACATCCAATGTTGCTACAGCAGGATAAGTACAATTCTCTCCACACACACTTACTGGGCTACATTATTGGCCTATCTAATATAGGGGTAGGAAGTTGATGAATAGATAGGGTGGATGCTCGACCTATTTCCCAGGGCTGAAATGGTCACTACGAGAGGACACAGGTTTAAGGTGCTGGGGAGCAAGTACAGAGGAGATGTCAGGGGTAAGTTTTTCACTCAGAGGGTGGTGAGTGAGTGGAATCGGCTGCTGTCGATGGAGGCAACGCTGGGATCTTTTAAAAGACTTCTGGATGAGTACATGGGATTTAATGGGATTGGGAGTTACAGATAGTTCTATGGCCTGGGACGTATGATGTAGAGATGCTGGTGTTGGACTGGGGAAAACACAATAAAAAGTCTGACAACATCAGGTTTAAACCCAATCCAAAAATAAATCAGTTGGATTTAAACCTGGCGTTGTCAGACTTCTTACTAGTAGGTATGGGTATGATTGGCACAATTTGTGGGCCAGTTTGTGCTATGTTCTAATATGGGCAGTGCCTGTCTGTTGAGATTCCCTCCAAAGCACTTCCTCGTCCCTCAGCCGCCTCCCCCCCCCCCCAACCTTCTTTGCCAGGAAGTTGTGGAAGTGTGTGCAGACTTTCGAGGCAGGTTTTTGAACAAGCCCTTTGCTACGGAGGCCAGCAGGCTGAGATTAAAACCCATTTGTTCCAGAGTGCGGCTGACGGCTTTCCAAGATTCTGATGAGCACAGAAGGCAGAGGCAGAGACTTGGGCTGCGTCCAAGCCTGAGCTCCTTCCCTCGCCCCACAGGTGGGCCGCCTCCCCGCTGCTCCCTCATGATGTCTGAGACCCAGCTCACCTTACAGAACAAACGCTGCCTTTCACAAATAAACTTATTTCATCGCTGTGACAAATCAGCCCTGGGGGGGGTGGAGAGGGGTGGTGATGATGCAGTGGCACCAGAATATTAGCAGGCTAACGCATGGCTGTGAGCTCTGCATCGCAGAGGAGGCTCTGACCGATTTTAATGCCAATATTTCACTGAGCTGGATATCAAAATGTGACATTGTCAGTTTGAGCCACGCAATTGACACATGCCGACAGCTGGACAGTCATTTGAAGCTTTGATTCTGTCTCCTCGGGGAGACCCAGGGTCGCGCAATTAAGGCAGTAATGTACAAGAGGCTGTTCTGTGGAGGAGCATTAACATGCTAAAGTTAGACGTGACAGCGAGGATCCAGGGTCACTCTCCCGGGTCCTCTGCCAAGCGGGCAAGCCGGGGGTTTAGCATCCGCGGGGTTTAAAGTCTATTCATTGGCGTCACAAGCATTAACACCGCAATGAACATAGAATATAGAACACTACAGCACAAACAGGCCCTTTGGCCCACAAGTTGCACTGATCATACCCATACCTACCAGGCCTATCTATAACTCCCAATCCCATTAAATCCCATATACTCATCCAGACATCTCTTAAAAGACCCCAGTGAGTTTGCCCCTACCACCACCGACGGCAGCCGATTTCATTCACTCACCACCCTCTGAGTGAAAAACTTATCCCTAACAACTCCTCTGTACTTGCTCCCCAGCATCTTAAATCTGTGACCTCTCGTGGCGAACCATTTCAGTCCTGGGAAACAGCCTCTGAGAATCCACCCTATCTATACCTCTCAACATTTTATAAACCTCTATCAGGTCGCCTCTCAACCTTTGTCTCTCCAGGGAGAAGAGTCCCAGCTCCCTCAACCTATCTTCATAAGGTCTGCCTCCCAATCCAGGCAGCATCCTTGTAAATCTCCTCTGCACCCTCTCAATAGATTCCACATCCTTCTTGTAGTGAAGTGACCAGAAGTGTGCACAGTACTACAAGTGGGGTTTGACAAGGGTCTTATGAAGTCTTTTAAAGAGATGGAGAGGAAGAGAGGGTTAACTGAAGTGGGAGAAAGTACATGTGGAGCATAAATACGAGACAGAGCCTGGGGCTGAATGGCTTCTTTCTGTGTTGTACGTTCTGTAATTCTAGAATTTTGAGAACATTATGTCCAGCCGTAACTCCTCATTGCAATACTCAGCAGAATCAATAACAACTTCACATACACAACTGTCCCCAGCTGATTCACCAGAGAATTATCAAACCAAATCTGACATCAAGCCACAGTGACAGGTATTAGGAGAGTTGGCCAAAAACTTGATGAAAAACTTAAAGAAAGAGAGAGAGGTGGAACCTGTGTGTGTATGTGTGTGTGTGTGTGTGTGTGTTGTGGCGGAGGGGGGGGGGAGGGGTGTGTGTGTGTGTGTGTGTGTGTGTGGGGCGGGGGGGGGCAGTGTGTGTGTGTGTGTTTCTGTGTATCTGTTGGGGGGGCGTATGTGTGTGTGTGTTGGGGGGGGGCGTATGTGTGTGTGTGTGTGTGTGTGCATATGTCAGTGTGTTAGAGTATATATTGTGTGTGTGTGTGTGTCCGTATGTGAGTGTGTATATGTATCTTTATGTGTGTGTGCGTGTGTCTGTGTGCGAGTATATGGGTGTGTGATTGAGAGAGAGAGAAGAGTGTGTGTGTGTGTGTGTGTGTATGTGTAGGTGTGACCATATATGTACGTGCATATGTGCGTGCATGAGTGCACATGTGTGCGAGTATATGCGCGTGTGTGTGTGGGTGTGTGTGTGTGTGTGAATGTGTTCCCGTATGTGAGTGTGTGCGAGCATTGTGCGTGTGCCCATGTGTGTGTGTATGTGCCCGTGTGTGTGTGTATGTGTATGCGTGGGTGTGAGCATATATGTATGTGCATATGTACGTGCATGTGAGTATACATGTGTGCAAGTATATGTGGGCTTGTGTATGTGAGTGTATGTGTGCATATGTCAGTATGTTAGTGTATATCTGTGTGTGTGTGTGTGTGTGTGTGTGTGTGTGTGTGTGTGTGTGTGTGTGTGTGTGTGTGTGTGTGTGTGTCCGTGACATTTAGGAAGGGATTTCAGATCGTAGGACTTGGGCAGTTGAAGGCATGACTGTCACATGGACATACACATGCACAAACACACATACATGTACTCACATACATACACACACAGACTGACATACATTAATACACTGGCATAAACACACATATGCACACACACACACACACACACACTCGCACACATGTGCACACAAGCACACAGACACTCACATGCATGCACATATGTACATGCTCACACCCACACATGTGCACACACATGCACACACAGGCAAACCGTACATACAGTCACACGCACATATGTGCAAACTCATATATACATGGATGCAAACACACAAACGTGCCCACACACACACACAGATGCATACATATGCACAATCACGGACACAGATACCTGCACAAGCCCATACATGCACAAACATAGAGGTGCATGTACGCACATGTGCTCACAAACACATACACACGTGCACACACACATGTGCAGGCGCATCACACCAAAAGTGGATTGCTGGCCTTAGAGCAGGGAAGGTTAAAAGAAATGTAATGGAGCTGTTTAAAATGATCCAAATTGATGGAGTAAATAGGGAATGTTTCCACTGGCAGGAGGCTGGGTAACCAGAGGACACAGATTTAAAATAATTGGTAAAAAAACCAGGAAGAAGCTGGAGAGATTTATCTTGTACGCAGAAAGTAGTTATGATCCCGGAATACACTGCCTGCCTGAAAGGGTAGATTCAATAGGAACTGTCAAAAGCAAATTGAATCTCAGAGAAACTGAAGCAAACCATAGGCATAAAGCTGAGGAGTTAAACTAATTGGAAACTTCTTTCCAAGAGCCAGCACAGCTACAATGAGCTGAATGGCTTTTTTTGGTGGTTTGAGATTCTAAGATATTCTGTGTCATCACTAACTCTAATCACCTATTATTCAATTGGTAACTCAACCCAAAATCTGCATCGTACGCCACATCTCGATTTGATTTTCATTTGATTTATTATTCTCACGTGCATTAGTATACAGTGAAAAGCATTGTTTCTTGCACGCTTTACAGACAAAGCATACCACTCGTAGAAAAGGAAAGGAGAGGGTGCAGAATGTAGTATTGCGAGGGTTAGAGAAAGAGCAACTTAATATACGATTGGACCATTCAGATGTCTGATGACATCAGGGAAGAAACTTGAGTCGGTTGGTGCGTGACCTCAGATTTTTGTATCTTCTTCCCAACGGAAGAAGGTGGAAGAGAGAATGTCCGGGGTATGTGGGGTCTGCTTTTCTGGGGCAACAGGAAAGAGTCAATGGATGGGTAACTGCTTTGCGTGATGGACTGGGTTTCCTTTGTGGTCAGACTAGGGGCCATATCAAGCTGTGATACAACCAGAAAAGATCTTTACTATGGCACATCTATAAAAGTTGGTGAAAGTCGTAGCGGACGTGCCAAATTTCCTTCCTGAGACAGGAGAGGCACTTGTGGGTTTTCTTAACTATAGCATCGGTATGGAGGAACCAGAACAGTTTGTTGGTGATCTGGACACCTAGAAACTCGAAGCTCTTGAACATTTCCACTCATCCCCATTGATGTAGGCTGGGACATGTTCTCCACTACACTTCCTGAAGTCGATGACTATCTCTTTTGTTTCACTGACATTGAGGGAGAGATTATTGTTGTTGCACCAGTTCACCCTATGTCCTTTCTGGTACTCCATCCCATCATAGTTTGAGATCCAACCCACTATGGTAGTGTTATTAGCAAACTTGAAAGTCAAATTGGAGGGGAATTTGATCGCACAGTCATAGGTGTATAAGGAGTATAGCAGGGGGCTGAGAACACAGCCTTGTGGGGCACCGGTGTTGAGGATGATTGTGGAGGAGGTGTTGTTGCTGATCCTTACTGATTGTGATTGTGAGTTTGAAAGTCTAGTCTCCAATCGCAGAAGGAGAAGCTAAGCCGTAGGTTTAGGGATGGCTTTTGTGGAAATAATGAAGGCTGAGCACCTTTCAATAAATATTTGTTCCTCTGCCATCCCTCTCTTTTACTGAAAACATAGGAAAGCAAATTATATTGGAATCTAAAAGCAAAGTTTATTTATTAGTCACAAATGGGCTTACATTAACACTGCAAGGAAAATCCCCTAGTCGCCACACTCTGGTACACTGAGGGAGAACTTAGCATGGTCAATGCATCTAACCACCACATCTTTTGCACTGTGGGAGGAAACTGGAGGAAACCCACACAGATATGGGGAGGTCATCCGTTGTGGCAAGAGGAGGGGCTTGTGCTAGGGCGAGTGATGGAATGTCAGAAGAAGGGGGTCTAAGGTCGGATAGAAATATATAGGCACAGTGATTAGCACTGCTGCCTCACAGCTCCAGGGACACGGGTTCGATTCCCAGCTTGGGCCACTGTCTATGCGGAGTCTGCACATTGTCCCCATGTCTACATGGGTTTCCTCCGGATGCTCCAGTTTCCTCTCACAGCCTGAAAGACGTGTTGGTTAGGTGGATTGGCCATGCTGAATTTTCCCTCAGTCTAATGTTTGTTTTCGTTAGAAAGGAGGCGGCTAAGAGGGGATCTTATTGAAGCATATAAGATGATTAGAGGTTTAGATAGGGTGGACAGTGATAGCCTTTTTCCTAGGATGGAGAAAGCTAGCACGAGGGGACACAGCTTTAAATTAAGGGGTATGAGTTATAGGACGGATATCAGAGGTAGGTTCTTTACTCAAAGAGTGATTAGGGAGTGGAATGCCCTGCCTGCAGCTGTTGTAGATGCGCCAAGTTTGGTGGCGTTTAAGAGGTTAATTGATAAGTATATGGAAGAGAAGGGAATGGTTTAGTTTGGAGGGGCATTGCTTTTTATTTTGGTCGGCACAACATCGAAGGCCGAAGGGCCTGTTCTGTGCTGTAATGTTCTATGTTCTATGTTTGTTTCACCTGCCATAGCCTCCGTGTCTTCAATTTTTGGCGTGTTATTTGTGTCTTTCGTTGTGAAGACCAACACAAAATACCTGTTCAATGCCTCAGCCATTTCTTCATTTCCCATTACTAAATCATCCTCTAAAGTACCCACATTTACCTTGATCACTCTTTACCATTTTATATATTTGTAGAAGCATTTTCTATCTTTCTTTTAATATTTTTAGCCAATTTATTCTCATAATCTACCTTACTTTTCTTCATACCTTTTTTCATGGCTTTCTGTTGACCCTTAAAGATTTCTCAATCCTCTAGTTTCCCACCAACCTTTGCCACTTTTGTATACATTTTCTTTCAATTTGATCCCCTCCTTTATTTCCTTCGATATCCATGGCTGATTATCTCTTTTTTTACAGTCCTTCCTTATCACTGGTAGATACTTGTGCCGAACACTGTGAAAGACTGCTTTGAAAGTCCTCCAGTGTTCCTCAATTGCCCCACCATAAAGTTTTTGCTCCCAATCTACCTTAACTAACTCCTCCCTCATCCCATTGTAGTCTCCTCCGTTTGAGCTGTAGTCTGATATTGGATTTTACCGTCTCACACTCCATCTGTATTTTAAATTCCACCAAAGTGTGATTGCTTCTTCCAAGAGGGTCCCTAACTGTAAGATCATTAATTATTCCTCTCTCATTACACAGGACCAGGTCTTGCTCCCTCATAGGTTCCACTACATACTGTTCAAGGAAACTCTCACAGATACATTCTTGAATTCAATTTTGAAAATTTGGAATTAAGCATCTATTAGTGATCATGAAACCATTGTCAATTGTCAGAGAAGTCCATCTGGTTCACTCATGCTCTTTTGGGAAGGAAATCTACCTGGTCTGGCCCACATGTGACTCCAGAGCTACTGCAATATGGCTGCCTCTCCACTGCCCTTGGGCAACTTGGAATGGGCAATAAATTTTGGAGTTGGAATGCCAACGCAGGCATCTCCACATCATGGCTACAATAAATGTTGGCCAGCCAGCAATGCTCATGTCCCATGAATTAAAAAAAAATTCCTTGGAAATGCAAATTCCAAAAGCTGTTTCATTAGAGCTAAAGTCACGTTCTCCAATCTGATAAACCTGGAATGTGGGATTGATACAAGATGTAGGCAGATACAGGCAAAACCAGGAGGGATGTCATTATCATGGAGGTCGTGCGTTTAGTTACAGAGGCAGCAACTGGCAAGGTCAACACGGGTGGGCTTGCCAACGTACTTCTCTCAGTAATTGGCAGGGTGAGTTCAGCTCAGGAATTACAGGATCAATGTTTGCAAGCATTGATTTGGCCTGAATTGAGCTGAGTACTTGTGATATTTCAAAGGATTTTAGCAACTAAACAAACTGTTTATTGTGACAAATAAACTTTGGATGGAGGACAAGAACTGTGGTGCTGAAGACATCAACTCCAGCCTGAGAGTGACTGGGAAAACTAACTCTCAACCCAGGATTTGCACGTTTGGCCAAAGTGGGGGGGGGGGTGTGTGTGGTGAGGCGCAGCACAGTGGTTAACACTGCTGCCTCACTGTGCCAGGGACCCTGGTTCGATTCTGGCCTCAGGTCACTGCCTGTGTGGAGTTTGTACATTCTCCTTGTGCCTGTGTTGTTTTCCCCCACAGCCCATACATGTGTGGGTTAGGTTAATTGGCCCTGCTTAATTGACCCTAAAGTCAGGGGATTAGCAGGGTTATTACGTAGGGTTATGGGAATAGGGCCTGGGTGGGATTGAGATCACTGCAGACTCCACCTACCATTTCTCGGCCCATTTTTCTAGTTGGTCCAAATCCCTCTGCTAGCTTTGAAAACCTTCCTCACTGTCCACTACACCCCCAATCTTTGTATCATCAATAAATTTGCTGATTGAATTTAGCACATTATCATCCAGATCATTAATATAGATGATAAACAACAATGGACCCAGCATTGATCCTTGTAGTACATACTAGTCACAGGCCTCCACTCCGAGAAGCAATCCTCCACTACCACTCTCTGGTTTTTCTATTGAGTAGAAATTCTACAACACCAGGTTTAAGTCCAACCGATCTATTTGATCGCAAACTCACAAGCTTTCGAGGTGTTTCAACCTCTTCGTCAGGTGAATGAGGTGTCCTTCTATTGAGCCAATGTCTAATCCAATTTACTACCTCTCGATGATTGAACCTTCCTAACTAATCTCTCATGCGGGACCTTGTCAAAGGCCTTACTGAAGTCCATGTAGACAACATCCACTGCCTTCCCTTCATCCACTTTCCTGGTAACCTCCTCAAAGAACTCCAATAGATTGGTCAAACATGACCCATCACGCACAAAGCCACGTTGACTCTCCCTAATAAGTCCCTGTCCATCCAAATATTTGTAGATCCTATCTCTTTGTACTTCTTTCAATAATTTACTACTACTGACGTCAAACTTACCGGCCTATAATTTCCTGGAGTTTTTTTTGAGCCTTTTTTAAACAATGGAACAACATAACCTATCCTCCAACCATCTGGCAGCTCACCCATGGATACCGACATTTTAATATATCTGCCAGGGCCTCTGCGTTTTCAAGGTCTCTTTCAAGGTCTAAGGGAATATCTTATCTGGTCCTGGGGATTTATCTGATTTGCCTCAAGACACCAAGCACCTCTTCCCCTTTAATCTGTATTGGTTCCATGACCTCACTACTTATTTGCATTATCTCCATAGACTCCGTGCCAGTTTCCTTAGTAAATATAGATGTAAAAAAACTATCTAATATCTCGCCCATTTCTTTTGGTTCTATACAAAGCTGACAACTCTGATCTTCAAGAGGACCAATTTTATCCCTTACTATTCCTTTGCTCTTAGTGAACCTGTAGAAGCTTTTCAGATTATCCTTCACCTTGACTGCCAAAGCAACCTCATGGCTTCTTTTGGCCCTCCTGATTTCCTTCTTAAATAGTCTCTTGAAGGTTATTTGAAGGTTACGTAGAACATAGAACATACAGCACAGTACAGGGACTTTAGCCCTTGGTGTTGTGCCGAGCTATGTCCGAACCCAAGATCAAACTATCAAGGTTTCCTGTTTTCCTCCACCTTCCCAGACAGTACGTCCCAGATTCCCGCCATTCTCTGAGTGTATTTTTGTTTTCTCAAATCGACCCTCTGAGTTTCATGCCCCTCACGTTAAACTGGTGCCTCTTGGTGATTGGGCCCCTCAACCAAGGGGAAGGACTGGTCCCAGCTCACCCTGTCCGTACTCCTTCTGTGTCCCAATGAAGCCGAGTTATTCTGAGTTAGATATGGAGTTGGGGATGGAGGGAGGGGGCGGTGAAGGGGAAGACTGGGTTAAATATCAGACCCTTGGGCAGGTCCCTTGCTATCAGTTGGAGATTGCAGGTTAGGCGAGGAGGGAATCTGCGCCCCAGCAACTGGGACAGTGTTCATTGTGTACACTGACACATGATGGATAGCTCTGCGTGCAGAGCGACAGAGAGAGAGCAGACACAACCGTGGGGCCTCTCCATCCATGCTGGGTGAGTCAGTGGGCACCCAGGAAAGGGAGGAAGAGAGGAAAAGAGTAGACTTGCAAAGTGAAAATAGGGGACTTCAGAATGTGTACCTTCCTGGAAAAGTGCCATATATATATATACCTATACACACACATATATGTATATTCCAAGGGACCTCTCATCATTTTGACAGGACGGTACAGACTGCACTTTATACCCTTCTGCAGCGCAGAACAGACACAAAAACACTCCCTCTCCTCTCTTGGCACCCTGGTGTTCTGTCCAGAATTAATTTTTAAATTAACCTCCTAATAGACCTCATCTGCCCACAGAGAGCCTATTAACTAAAGATCTGTTCTGAACCTGAACTGAGACCGCAGAAGGGAGGAGGACATCAAAATAAAAACCCAAAATCAGCAGGACAAACGAACAAAAAGAAAAAAACGGCCGGCAAATGGCAACAAAGGATTCCCATTATGTGTAGTTAATTATCTCGAGAGGCTCGCCGCCCCTTTTCCGAAGCAAGGAATTAGAAAACTTAATTGCTTTATGGCTCATTCCTTGATTCGAATGATCAGGTTGATTCCATTTAATTTAACTGCCACAGACGAGAAGCAAATTGGTTCTCCCACCTGCCTCGGAGCAGGAGAGAAAGTCTCCGGATTGGCAAATTTAGCCTCTGCAAGTTAATGAAAATCAACAGCGTTTGTTTGCAATCGGAAAGGACGTTGGGCCCCGAGGTGTGTCTGTCTGTGTGTGTGTGTGTGTGTCTGTGTGTGTGTGGGTGTGTCTGTGTGTGTGTCTGTGTGTGTGTGTGTGTGTGGGTGGAGGGGGGTGGGGAGGGTTAGTGTATAAGTAGCGCAGACTGCGTGGAGCTCAGAACAAGTTCGGGGAGGGGGAAAGAAGAAGAAAAGTGGCCCAATAAGCGGAAAGGAGAGGACGCCGTGAGTTGGCAAATTTGTTGATTTGAGACGCGTTTAGGAATTTATATTTAAGTTCATTAAGTTGATTTATCACGTCAAGCCTGCAATGAAGTTACTGTGAAAAATCTCCCGCACCCCGGCGTCTGTTCGCCTACGCTGAGGGAGAATTTAGCGCCTAACCGGCAATTCTTTTCGGACTGTGAGAGGAAACCGGAGCGCCCGCGCAGACATGGGGAGAATGTGCAAACTCCCCAGAGACAAGCCGAGAATTGGATCCCTGACACCGTGAGGCAGCAATGCTAACCACTGTGCCAGCCCTAACCGTTCCTTCTGCTCTGCTTATTTTCATTTGATATTGTCCTGACAAGTATTTGGGAAGTCCAGATCAGCCATGATCTTATTGAATGTCGGAGTGGGCTCGAGGGGCTGGATGGTCTACTCCAGCTCCTTCTACTGGCAGCAAACAGAAAACCTTGTGTTGCCCATGTTGGACTGTGTTTTGGTGATGAGAGGTTACTTAATTATATACTGCTTATGTGTTATGTACCAACACATTAAACGTATATATTTGTTATACAACTTATGAGCGCAGATTGTTATACCGGCACGTTAACTTTAACTTGTCTTGTCAGCCTGTATATTAGCTAAGGGCTAATCACACACGTCAATCGTGGCCTTGAGATAACCAGGAAGAAATGCCGAGGCAGCCATCTTCCCACGATGGAGGACAACCCACAGCCTGGGAACCTGCTGAGAATGAGAAGATGCGTTTGTGACTGGGGTGGATATAAATATATGCTCTTAACTTGTATTCAGAGAGATGCCTGGGGAATCGCTGTTAGATGACAGGTGTATCTTCCAAAAGCTTTTGAATGAACTACTGGACTTTGACTCACAGTTAGTCTCAGGGGTACCTTCACCTACAACAAGGACCTTTGGCCCACAAGTTGCACCGATCACATCGCTGCCTTATCTATAACACTCAATTCTATTAAGTCCCATGTACTCATCCAGAAGTCTCTTAAAAGACCCTATTGAATTTGCCTCCACCACCACCGATTCCACTCACCCACCACCTGTCACCATTACATATGTGAAGCTCAATGATGAGTCTAAACTAAAGGTTCATTGCGGTGACTGGATCAGGGACTTATTCTCACCGAGGACTATTTTTCAAAAACAACAACTTGCTTTTGCAGATACGATTCTGACTTTTAAGGGGCAAATATATGAATGGGATGGGATTAGAGGGATATGGAAGGGTAGGGAGTTTTAGTTCAGTCGGGCAGCATGGCTGGTCCAGGCTTGGAGGGCCAAAGGGCCTGTTCCTGTATAGCATCTTGAGACATCGCAAATTGCTTCCCAAATGCATTGACATACTAAACTTAACTTTGAGCCAACACAGGAGGCCCAGAGGACCAGAAGCTTGGTCAGAGAGGGAGGTTTGCAAAGCTTTTTGTAAGGAGTTAGGGGGGACGAACAGGAATTTGAGAATTTAGGGCCGGTGTACAAGTGGGAAATGATGGGTTTTTTTTGGATCTCATGGAGGAGATGAGCTCGAAGAGGGCATGAAGAGAGATCGTAAAGAACCTGGGAAAGGATGGCACAGTGGCACATTGGCTAGCACTGCAGCCTCACTGCGCCAGAGACCTGAATTCAATCATGGCCTTGTGTCACTGTGTAGAGTCTGCATGTTCTCCCCATGTCTGCGTGGGTTTCCTCGGCGGTGCTCCGGTTTTCTGCCAGAGTCCAAAGATGCCATAGACGGCATCTCCACATTATAGTCCAAAGATGTACGGGTTAGGTGGATTGGCCATACTAAATTGTCCCTTAGTGTCCAAAGATGTGCGGGTTAGGTGGATTGGCAATGCTAAATTGTCCCTTAGTGTCCAACGATGTATGGGTTAGGTGGATTGGCTATGCTAAATTGCCCCTTAGTGTCCAACGATGTATGGTTTAGGTGGATTGGCCATGCTAAATTGCCCCTTAGTGTCCAAAGATGTGCAAGTTAGATGGATTGACAATGCTAAGTTGCCTTTTAGTGTCCCAAGATGTGCAGTTAGGAGGAGTCGCCATCCTAAATTGCCCCTTAATGTTCAAAGATATATAGGTTAGGTGGATTGGACATCCTAAATTGCCCCTTAGTGTCTAAAGAGATGCAAGTTAGATGGATTAGCCATGCTAAATTGCTCCTTAGTGTCAAAGATATGCAGGTTAGATGGATTGGCCATGCTAAATTGCTGCTTAGTGTCCAAAGGTGTGCAGGTTTGGTGGATTGGCCATGCAAAGTTGCCATTTAGTGTCCCCAAAATGTGCAGTTAGGAGGAGTGACCATCCTAAATTGCCCCTTAATGTCCAAAGATGTGCGGGTTAGGTGGATTGACCACGCTAAATTGCCCCCTTAGTGTCCAAAGAGTGCAGGTTAGGTGAGTTGGTGATGCTAAATTGTCCCTAAGTATCTTCCTTCCGCATTGTATGGGTTCCATTGTTTTATAATGTGGTTCAGGGGTACGGGAGGGGAAAATGTTGGGGGTAGTTTGACCTCGGTAGAGAGAGAAGATTCTGAGGCAGATTGGTGTGGATCTTAATGACAAAGAATCTGCACATTCCTCGCAGTCCAGTAACAGCAGCTGTGCTGTGAAGCACACACAATTGAAGCCTCAGTTTATGCAGGACTTGAGTATTTTGCAGGTTACTCAATCCCTTTCGATTGAGAGTCGCGGTAGATTGTTTGCTAATCGAAAGTACCCAGCTGGGAGGTTAGAATCTCTGTCTCTTTCAGTCAGTGGTTCCCCAGTTACTCGCAATCGATAAGTAGAAAGTGGGAATTCTGAATTCCCTCAATGTCTCAGCTAGTTAGTGTCTGTTTATTTTTTCTAAGAGTGCTAAAGGAACAATGCCAAGCTAAGAGGTTTTTATCGGCAGGCCTCAGACTGAAGGTCAAAAGTCAAATGCCCGACCTACAGATAAAGAAGGTTGGATTCGAGGGCCAGCTGAATGGTGTTTCAGAATTGGCCTGCAAGTCTACCAACTCTCCCTGAAGTCGGGAGGCAGGAGACACTGGGGGCAATTAGAGTCACAGAGGTTTACAGCATGGAAACAGGCTCTTCAGCCAAACTTGTCCATACTACACACTTTCTACCACTAAGCCTGTATTTGGCCCATATCTCTCTACACCCATCTTATCCATGTATCTGTCTAGAGCAAAGAACAAAACAACACGGGAAACATAGAACATAGAACATAGAACATAGAACATTACAGCACAGAACAGGCCCTTCGGCCTTCGATGTTGCGCCGACCAATATAAAAAGCAATGACCCTCCAAACTAAACCATTCCCTTCTCTTCCATATACTTATCAACTAACCTCTTAAACGCCACCAAACTGGCGCATCTACAACTGCTGCAGGCAGGGCATTCCACTCCCGAACCACCCTTTGGGTAAAGAACCTACCTCTGATATCCGTCCTATAACTATCACCCCTTAATTTAAAGCTGTGTCCCCTCGTGCTAGCTTTCTCCATCCTAGGAAAAAGGCTATCACTGTCCACCCTATCTAAACCTCTAATCATCTTATATGTTTCGATTAGGTCCCCTCTTAGCCGCCTCCTTTCTAACGAAAACAACCTCAAATCCCTCAGCCTCTCTTCATAAGACCTGCCCTCCATACCAGGCAACATCCTGGTAAACCTCCTCTGTACCCTCTCCAATGCCTCCACATCTTTCTTATAATGTGGGGACCAGAACTGCACACAATACTCCAAGTGCGGCCGCACTAGAGTTTTGTACAGTTGCAACATGACGTTGCGGCTCCGAAATTCAATCCCCCTACCAATAAAAGCTAAGACTCCATATGCCTTCTTAACAACCTTCTTGACTTGACTGCCTACTTTCAGTGATCTATGCACATACACACCAAGATCCCTCTGTTCATCAAGACTACTAAGAATCCTACCATTAGCCCTATACTCTACACATTTATTATTCCTGCCATAGTGCATTACCTCACACTTTTCCACATTAAACTCCATTTGCCACCTCTCGGCCCAGTTCTGCAACTTGTCCAAGTCTCAAACAGGCGCTTCGGCCCAACGAGCCCGCGCCGCCACCCCGATGTTCCCACTTCTACCCGTGATCCCTGTCTATGTTTATAGATCTATGCATTGGAATCAAATTTGAGAGACAATTTAGGGAGAATTTGTTCTGCCAATTAGCCTAAGAGCACATCTTTGGGATGTGGGAGGAAACCGGAGCACCCAGAGAAAACCCACGCAAGCACAGAGAGAATGCGCAAACTCCCACAGACACAGGCCCAAATCCATGTATCTGCACAGCACAGCAATAGTCACCGAGCTGTTGTGTTGCCCATCAAATGGTCCAGATCAAGCGTACACTAATGACGTGAAGCACTAGGATACTCATGAAAAATCCAAGAGCAGCCCTCTCACGACCCATTGCGTGCATTCCCCTTATTAGACAACAAGGCGGACCAAAGTACCTGTAGGATAAGCACTTCTTAAAAGGCAAAATTGTCCCTGCTTTTGGCAGCTCGTTCCAGACACTCACCACCCTCTGTGTGAAAAAAATTGTCCCTCTGGACCCTTTTGTATCTCTCCCCTCTCACCTTATGTCTTCTAGTTTTAGACCATATTGTAAAGTGAGAGGGGAGAGATATAAAAGGGTCCAGAGGGGTAATTACCCCTAAAATTACTCTAAAATGTGGTCTAACTGCTTTCAGCTCTGGTTGCCACGTTACAGGAAGGGTGTGGAGGCTTTGGAGAGGGTGCAGAGGAGGGCCTTTACGATGTCTAGTCCATGATCTGCTTTCCCCAGCCCTTTCTCCGGTTTGTTTGCTTTTTTCCAAGTCCAGACCTTAACCAATCGAGCAGAATGCACAAACTCACACAATGAAACGCAGAACAATTCAACACACAAATCTGGTGCCTTTCTATGGACAGTGGAGAAGGTGGCTTCACCAAATGAGCTCCGCATCAGCTTGTAGGAGGGCCAATTAAAAGATTGCAATGTTTTCTGCCTTAGCAGAGCCTCGATTACTCTGTGGGATTTCAATCAGACTTGCTCTCAACCCCTCAAGACAGAATGCCAAGGTTCTGAGTGCTGCTCTGGTGCACTATCGAGGCAGTGCTGCACTGTCAGGGGGTGCCGTCTTTTGGGACATGTTACCTGATCCCTCAGGTAAAAAACTGGAGAGGATTATATCGAAGAGTTAGTATCCTGACCAATATTTATCTATCAGGCAAACTATGAAAAACAAAAACATTGCTGCTCACAGAACCGCTACAGTAAAGAAGGAGGCCATTCGACCCATTAATCTGCACACACTCACCAAAAGAGCATCTTAGACAATCCAACCGCACTCCCCTGCCCTGTAACAGCGCATTTACCATTACTAATCCACCTAACCAGCACATCTTTGGACACTAAGGGACAATTTAGCATAGCCAATCCATCTAACCAGCACATTTTTGGACACTAATGGGCAATTTAGCATAGCCAATCCATCTAACCAGCACATCTTTGGACACTAAGGGACAATTTAGCATGGCCAATCCACCTAACCTAAGCATCATTGGACACTAAGGGGCAATTTAACATAGCCAATCCATCTAACCAGCACATATTTGGACACTAAGGGACAACTTAGCATGGCCAATCCACCTAACGTACACATCTTTGGACACTAAGGGACAATTTAGCATAGCCAATCCATCTAACCAGCACATCTTTGGACACTAAGGGACAATTTAGCATGACCAATCCACCTAATCTACGCACTATTGGACATTAAGGGGCAATTTAGACTGGACAACCCAACTAAGCTACACATCATTGAACATTGGGGAGGGCAATTTAGCTTGGCTAAATCACCTAACTGACATATCCCTCTTTGACAAAGCATCATCTAGATTTGAAACGTTGGCTCTATTCCCTCCCCACAGGTGCCTGACAGACTTGTTGAGCTTTTCCAGCATTTTCTGTTCCTGTTTGGGACACATCTTTGGACTGTGGGAAGAAACCAGAGCACCCGGAGGAAACCCACACAGAAAGCTTGCAGACTCCGCACAGACAGCGACCAAAGCCGGAATCGAAGCCAGGTCCCTTGCACTATGAGGAAGCAGTGTCAGCCACTGTGGGAGCATCTCGGCATATAATCATAACTTCAGAAGTTCTTCAATCATTGGAAATATTTTAAAGACAGCCTCAGGATCTGAAAGACATTAGGCAGTAGGAATACAATTCTTTCTTTTAACCTTGATGTGGCTAACATATCGATGCAGAACCTGGGGTATAACTTCTTTCTGCATTAACTGCTATCACATAATATATGTATAATTATTCCCAGACAAATGCCTGGAACTATCATGAAGAAAGCTCAGATAATTAAAGAACGTAGGAGTCTTTTGCTGGTGATTATTGTACAAAGAATAATTATACTTTCCATGCCTGGAGGGGAGAATGAGTTTCAGTTTGCGATCTCTGATAAATTTGGAGTGGTTGTTCTGACAGGTGCCACAACAACAAGGTTTGGGAATGCGATGACTGGGGATGGTGGAAGGTATTTGATAATGGCCAGTTCGTGGTGGTCAAGATCCCATTCCCAGTATCCACTTGGAACCTTACAGCTGTAATTTACTCTGACTGATTTTGAAATGTACAATTTGATGAAATGTATGGATAAAGTTAGACATGGAGCAGATGCTTCCTCTGGTGGGACATCTTCGGACGAAAGGTGTGAGGATAAGGGGTAGCAAATTTAAAACAGAGTTGAGGGAAAAAATGCTTCTCCCAAAAGGTTGTGAATCTGTGGAATTTGCTACCTCAAAGTGCGACGGATGCTGGGACAGTGAGAAAATTTAAGAAAGAGTTCGGCATATATTTAATTGGTAATGGATTAAAGTGTTATGGGAAAAAGGCAGGAAAATAGGGATGAGGAGCATCTTAGCCACGATTGAAGGATGGAACAGACTCGATGGGCTGAATGGCCTAATTCTGCTCCTATATTTTTTGAATTTGCGCGCTGTTGTTTTAGGTTTGACGAGGGACTTCAAATGATCAGCATATATTTTGATCTGTGCCCTCTTCCACTTCCCCGGGTGTTAAATATAGAAGTCTAATGGTAGATTGCGTGGACTTGGGTCAAATAGTCATTAAAAGGAAGCAGGCCTCCTCTGCTATTGTGGTGTGAACTGTAGCTGAACACAGGTTTTTGCAAATGGACTGTACAATGCAGTGAAACATGTCAAAATTTAATCTAGATGGACGTGACAGTGCAGTGTTGTGACAGTGCGGCACTGTCAGAGATGTCAGGTGAGATTTTCCAGCCCTTCCTGTCAGTAGGGCATCTTCCAGTCCTGCCGAAGACTATCTCCATCCTCTTCCAGTGACAGGTTCCCCCACTGTGGGACGAGAAAGCTATGCAAAACGCCATGGACATGGGCAGGACTGGAAGATCCCATTGACTTCCAATTGTGAGCTGCCATCTGGAATCGCTGCAGTCCAAGTGCTGTGGGTTGACCCACAATGCCGTGAGAGAGGGAATTCCAGGATTTTGACCCAGCGACAATGAAGGAATACGATGTATTTCCAAGTCAGGATGGTGAGTGGCTTGGCGGGGAACTTGTAGGTGATGGTGTTCCCACGTATCTGCGGCCCTTGTCCTTCTAGATGGAAGTGATGGTGGGTTTGGAAGGAGCTGTCTAAGGATCTTACGTAAATTGCTGCAGTGCATCTTGTAGATGGTATACACTGCTGTTACTGAGTGTCAGTGATGAAGGGAGTGGATGTTTGTAGATGTGGTGCCACTCAAGTGGGGCTGCTTTGTCCTGGATGGTGTTGAGCTTCTTGAGTGTGGTTGGAGCTGCACCCATCCAGGCAAGTGGGGAGTGTTCCATCACACTCCTAACTTGTAGATGGTAGACAGGCTCTAGGGAGTCAGGAGGTGAATTATTCACCACAATATTCCGACTCTCTGACCTTCTCTTGTAGCCACTGCGTTTATGTGGTAAGTCAAGTTGAGTTTCTGGTCAATGTTAACACCAAGCATGTTGTTAGTGGGGGTTTCAACGATAGTAATATCATAGAATGTCAAGGGGCAATGGTTAGAGTGTCTCTTATTGGTAATGGTCATTGTCTGGCATTTGTGTGATGCAAATGTTACTGGTCATTTGTCAGCTCAAGTCGGACAACCTCCAGATACAGGTACAGGGGAGCAAAAAAAAGCTGCTCTTCAACTTTCAAATGAAATAGTAGACTGAGACCCAGTGTTTTACAGCTTTGCTCGAGCGAGACCAGGAATTCCCATTCCAAGTCAACGGACATTTCTATTGTCCACTCCGTACCTGCTCCGATCGGTCATTTACTTCACGGTCAGTTACTTCATTGGTGTTTGCGGGATCTTGCTGTGCACCAATTGTTTGGCCTTTTGCTGTATACGACAACAGCACCCATACTTGCAAAGTCCCAAGTCGACTGAAAACTCTTTTAGGACGCTCAAGGACTACGAAAAGAGTGAGGAACGTCCAAATTATTTTGGCAAATATTAGACAGCACGGTGGCTCAGTGGTCAGAACTGCTGCCTCACAGCGCCAGAGTCCCGGGTTCAATTCCGGCCTTGGGTGACTCTCTGTGTGGAGTTTGCACATTCTCCCAGTGTCTGTGTGGGTTTCCTCCAGGCGCTCCAATTTCCTCCCACTGTCCAAAGACTCTTAAATCGGCCTTGCAGGTGGAAGATGTGGTCAAGAAGGCGTATGGTGTACTGGCCTTCATTAATCGAGAGATTGAGTTTAGGAGTCAGGAGGTAATGATGCAGCTTTATAAGACCCTTGTCAGACCCCACTTGGAGTATTGTGCGCTGTTCTGATCACCTCACTATAGGAAGGATGTGAAAGCTATTGAAAGAGTGCAGAGGAGATTTACAAGAATGCTGCCTGGATTGGGAGGCAGGCCTTATGAAGATAGGTTGAGGGAGCTGGGACTCTTCTCACTGGAGAGACGTAGGTTGAGAGGCGACCTGATAGAGGTTTATAAAATGTTGAGAGGAATAGATAGGGTGGACTCTCAGAGACTATTTCCCCGAGCTGAAATGGTCACTACGAGAGGACACAGATTTAAGGTGCAGGGAAGCAAATACAAAGGAGATGTCAGGGGTAGGTTTTTCACTCAGAGGGTGGTGAGTGAATGGAATCGGCTGCTGTTGGAGGTGGTAGAGGCGAACTCACTGGGGTCTTTTAAAAGACTTCTGGATGAGTATATGGGAACTAATGGGATTGGGGGTTATAGATAGGTCTGTGGCTTGGTAGGTATGGATGTGATCGGCGCAACTCGTGGGCCGAAGGGCCTGTTTGTGCTGTAGGGTTCTATGTTCCAAGTTCTATGTGCGGATTAGGTAGATTGCCTGTACTAAAATTGCCCCTTAGTGTCAGTTTGCACATTTTTCGCATGGGTTTCCTCTAGGCTCTCCGATTCCCTCCCACACACTAAAGATGTGTAGGTTAGATGGATTGGCCATGGTAAATTGCCCCTTAGTGTCAGCACGGTAGATGCGTGGGGTTACAGAGATAGTGTGGGATAGTTGGCGATGCAGGTTCGATGGGCTGAATGGCCTCCTTCTGTACTGTAGGGATTCTACGATTATGGAGTATGCGCAAGCACTGTTGGGCGGAGGATTTGATACTGCGGCCAGCAGGAAACGTAGAGCAAAAAACAAATCAGCAAAATAAATTGTTGCCTTTGACTTACTGTGTACTGTACACGTGAGACCTGGGGTGGGGAGGAGAAGGAACGGCGGGGGGCATGGTGGGGGGGGGGGGAATTGTTACTGAGATACAAAAAAGGTGTCTGGCAGGGAGATGTAGTCATCCCAAGTGGCTAATTGTTCAGTATGTTCACTCGCAACCCACAACCTCAACCCCCTGGAAACACACATGGTGAATCAATAGTCTGGAAAATGACAGGGAAAGTCCTGGAGCTTTCCTGATACACTTTCCCAGCAGTCATGCTTGGGACTGTGAATGTTGCAAAGTTAACCCAATGTATACATTCACGCTAATTACAAGACGGTTAGTTCTTTTTTCAACGCAATTTTTCTTGCCCTGTTTAATAATGTGCTGCTGGTATTTTGCAGATTCAATTATGTAGCAACAATCTGAATTTAGATTATGCATTCAACATTGCAAAAAACTCTCCAGGCGTTTCACAGAAAAATAGGAGCAGGAGGAGACCATTCAGCCCTTCGAGCCTGCACGACCACAATCCTACCTCATAACCCCATACATTTACCCTGCTAGTCCACCTGACACTAAGGGGCAATTTACCATGGCCAGTCCACCTAACCTGCACATCTTTGGACACTAAGGGGCAATTTAGCATGGCCAATTCACCTAATCTACACATCTTTGGACACTAAGGGGCAATTTACCATGGCCAATTCACCTAATCTACACATCTTTGGACACTAAGGGGCAATTTAGCATGGCCAATCCACCTAACCTGCACATCTTTGGACACTAAAGGGCAACTTAGCATGGCCAATTCACCTAATCTACACATCTTTGGACACTAAGGGACAATTTAGCATGGCCAATCCATCTAATCTACACATCTTTGGACATTAAGATGCGATTTGCCTAACCTACACATCTTTGGTCATTAAGGGGCAATTTAGCATGGTGAATCCATCTAACCAGTACCACTTTTGGACTATGGAAGGAAACCAGAGCACCTGGAGGAAACCCACTGAGACATGGGGAGAATATACAAGTTCCATATAGTGACCTGATGCTGGAATTGAACTCGGGTCCCTGGTCATGTGAGGCAGCAGTGCCAACCACTCTGCCACCTTGCTGTTCTTTGAATATAAAAATTCATGTTGACACTCCAGAGTACTACTGAGGGAGTGCTGCATTGTCAACTGCGCTACAAGGGATGTTAGACCTCATTTGATTGTGAAAGATCTCCTGGCATGTTTTTTGGAAAAAGATTCACTCCTGGCATCCTGGAAAGGATCAAACTTTCACTCACCGTCAAGAGAACGGATAATTTGATCCTTGTCTTTGCCTTATTTGTTAGAGTTATTGCTGTCTGCAAATTGATTATTGCTTTGTCTATGGTGGCACAATGGCACAATGGTTAGCACTGCTGCCTCACTGGGACCTGGCTTCAATTGCAGTCTTGGGTCACTGTCTGTGAGGAGTCTGCACATTCTCCCCATGTCTGCATGGGTTCCCTCTGGGTGCTCAGGTTTCCTCCCACACTCTGTAAAATGTGCTGGTTAGAGTGCATTGGCCATGCTAAATTCTCCCTCAGTAAAGCCAAACAGACACCAGAGTGTGATGACAAAGGATATTTCACAGTAACTTCATTGCAATGTTAATGTAAACCTATTTGTAACACTAATAAACTTTAAACTTTAAAACTGCAATGGTGCTCACACTCCAAGAAATTCTTCATTGGCTGTAAGCTTTTCTTTATTCATTTATGGGACATGGATTCCCCTCGTTGGCCAACATTTATTGTTCATCCTTAGCTGCACTTGGAGGGCAATCGAGAGTTAGAACATAGAACATTACAGCGCAGTATAGGCCCTTTGGCCCTCGATGTTGCGCCGACCAATGAAACCAACCTAATGACCCTCTAACCTAAACTATTCCAATGTTATCCATATGCCTATCCACTGACCGTTTGAACACTCTTAAAGTTGCCGAGTCCATAACTGCTGCAGGCAGGGCATTGCACACCCTTACTACCCTCTGAGTAAAGAACCCACCTCTGACATCTGTCCTATAACCTATATGGCTCTGGAGCCATGTGTAGGCCAGACCAGATAAAGATTTCCTTCTCTAAAGAGACATTAGTGAACCAGATGGGTTTTTCCCACAATGGTTTCATTGCTACCAGTAGATTCTTGATTGCAGATATTTTTTATTGAACTCAAATACCACCATCTTCTGTGGCGGGATTCGAACCCGGGTGCCCAGGACATTAGCTGAGTTTCTGGATTAATAGCCTGGCAATAATACTACTGGGCCATCACCATCCCTTTGCTGCTTTGGGATATCCTGCCATCATGAAATGTGCTAAAGAATTGCCAGCTCGTTTTATAATATTCGTTTAACAAGTGTCTCTTTTTTCTGCCAAGTTCAGCAGGACTGACCAACCGATTCGCTGACCTTGGTCAGCGGCAGGTAGAATTTGCCCGTCTCCCCGTCCGCAGAAGCCACAGAGAGGGAGCCACATTGAGGGACAGCCCTTACCACCTTACACAGCTATTGTGACTTTAGCACAGGAGTAGCAAAGAATGGGGAAATTCACAGCAAACCTTGTCTGCTCTACACCACTCAACCTAATAGACATGTAACTGGTTTGTCAATAGATGTTATGCCTGGATCAGAATTCCATTAAACCGGAGATAAAAACAGCCAATTTGTTAATTTTTGCCCCACAGATCATTTAATCAGCCGGCAGTTCAATCTAAGCAAGTGCACTGTCGGAAATGTTGAGCACAGGGGTTCCCCTGAAGGCTTGGCTGATAAAGGTAATAGGCCCGTTTGCACAATTTACGCACCTGGGGTAGCTGCCACAAACACACCCTGATAAATCGAGGAGGCACTCGTGAGTTTTCCATTTATTAATTATCAAGCTGAGATGAGTGATGCCCAGTGTGCTGTTTGATCACGCTGCCATCAGATTCTAACCCCTTGTGGTGGAAGGGGGGGCATTTGGTCTATCATTTCAATGCAGCTCTTTAAAAGAGCTATTCAACCAGTCTCACTCGATTTGATTAGACTTAATATTTTCACATGTATTGGGATGCGGTGAAAAATATTGCTTATTGCGTGCTAAGCATACCATTCATAGAGTACATAGGAGAGAAGGAAAAGGATTTGATTTGTTTTATTATTGTCATGTGTATCAGGATACAGGAAAAAGTGTTGTTCCTTGTGTGTTATGCAAACAAAGCATGCCATTCATAGAGTACATGGGGGGAAGAAGAAGGATTTGACTTGATTTATTATTAACACATGTATTACAGTCAAAAGTATTGCTTATTGCGCGCTGTACAGACAAAGCATACCGTCCATAGAGTATAGGGGGGAAGAAAAGAAAAAGGTGTAGAATGTAGTGTTACAGTCATAGCTAGGATGTAGAGAAAGATCAACTTAACACGAGGTCAAAAGGCTAACAGCAGCATGGTAGAAACCGTTCTTGTCGGTTGGTATGTGACCTTAGACTTTTGTATCTTTTTCCTGATGAAAGTAATCAGAAGAGAGGATGTCCGGGGTGTGTGGGGTCCTTGGTTACGCTGATTGGTTTGCCGAGGCAATGGGAAGTGTAGACAGAGTCAATGGATGGGAGGCTGGTTTGCGTGATGGGACTGGGCTTTGTTCAAGACCTTTTGTAATTTGTAGTACACATCTTTGGACACTAAGGGACAATTTACCATGGCTGATCCACCTAACCTGTACATCTTTCGACACTAAGAGGCAATTTAGCATGGCCAATCCGCCTAACTTGCATATCTTTGAACACTGAGAGGCTAATTAGAATGGCCAATCCACCTAATGTGCAAAACTTTGGACTCTAAGAGGCTATTTAGCATGGCTAATCCACCTAAAGTGCACTTCTTTGGATACTAAGGGGCAATTTAGCATGGCCAATTCATCTAACATCTTTGAGCACTAATAGGAAATTTAGCATGGCCAGTCTACCTAACCTACACGTTATGTTGTGGGATGAAACCAGAGCATCCGGAGGAAACCCATGCAAACATGGGGATAACACGTACACAAAAAGTTACCTGCAGCTGGAATCAAACCCTGATCCCTGGCACTGTGAGGCAGCGTTGCTAATTACAGTGCCATCGTGCTGCCCGGAAAATGATATGGCATTGCAAGTGCTCATCTAAATTGCTTATTAACTATTGTGAATATTCCTGCCCCTACCACTCTTTCAGGCAATGAGCTCCATAATAGAACATAGAACATAGAACATAGAACATTACAGCACAGAACAGGCCCTTCGGCCCTCGATGTTGTGCCGACCAAATAAAAAGCAATGCCCCTCCAAACTAAACCATTCCCTTCTCTTCATATACTTATCAATTAACCTCTTAAACGCCACCAAACTTGGCGCATCTACAACAGCTGCAGGCAGGGCATTCCACTCCCTAATCACTCTTTGAGTAAAGAACCTACCTCTGATATCCGTCCTATAACTCATACCCCTTAATTTAAAGCTGTGTCCCCTCGTGCTAGCTTTCTCCATCCTAGGAAAAAGGCTATCACTGTCCACCCTATCTAAACCTCTAATCATCTTATATGCTTCAATAAGATCCCCTCTTAGCCGCCTCCTTTCTAACGAAAACAACCTCAAATCCTTCAACCTCTCTTCATAGGACCTGCCCTCCATACCAGGCAACATCCTGGTAAACCTCCTCTGTACCCTCTCCAATGCCTCCACATCTTTCTTATAATGTGGGGACCAGAACTGCACACAATACTCCAAGTGCGGCCGCACTAGAGTTTTGTACAGTTGCAACATGATGCTGCGGCTCCTAAATTCAATCCCCCTACCAATAAAAGCTAAGACTCCATATGCCTTCTTAACAACTTTATCCACTTGACTGCCTACTTTCAGGGATCTATTGACACATACACCAAGATCCTTCTGTTCCTCAACACTATTAAGAGCCCTACCATTAGCCCTATACTCTACACATTTATTGTTCCTGCCAAAGTGCATTACCTCACACTTTTCCACATTAAACTCCATTTGCCACCTCTCGGCCCAGCTCTGCAACTTGTCCAAGTCCCTCTGCAAACTATAACACCCCTCTTCACTATCTACCACTCCACCAACTTTAGTGTCATCTGCAAATTTACTGATCCATCCCTCAATACCCTCATCCAGATCATTTATAAAAATTACAAACAGCAGGGGCCCCAAAACAGACCCCTGAGGCACACCACTTGTCACCGAACTCCACGATGAATATCTCCCATCAACCACCACCCTCTGTCTTCTATCTGCCAGCCAATTCCTAATCCAATTAGCTAAATCACCCTCTATTCCACACATCTGCATTTTCTGTAGAAGTCTTCCATGGGCCACCTTATCAAACGCCTTACTAAAGTCCATATATACTACATCAACCGCCTTACCCCCATCCACCTCTTTGGTCACTTTCTCAAAAATCTCAATGAGGTTAGTAAGGCATGACCTACCCTTCACAAAACCATGCTGACTATCCCCAATCAATTCATTTCTCTCTAAATAACTATAAATCCTATCCCTAATAATTCTCTCCAATACCTTGCCCACAACAGAAGTAAGACTCACTGGCCTATAATTCCCTGGAAGGTCTCTCTTCCCCTTCTTAAACAATGGGACCACATTCGCTATCCTCCAGTCCTCCGGAACCACACCCGTAACCAACGAGGACCTGAAGATCAGAGCCAGAGGCTCTGCAATCTCCTCTCTTGCCTCCCAGAGAATCCTAGGGTAAATCCCGTCCGGCCCAGGGGACTTATCCAACTTCAAACCCTCGAGAATTTCTAGCACATCCTCCCTATCTACTACAATACTTCCCAATTTGCAACCCTGTACCTCAGTGTTCTCCATAGCTACATTTCCAGCACTCTGCGTGAATACTGAAGAGAAATATTTATTCAGTGCCTCACCAATCTCTTCAGGCTCCACGCACAACTTCCCACTGCTGTCTATGACTGGCCCAAGAGGCCAGTCCAAGAGGTCCAAGTTAAATATGTTGGGGAGATGCGCTCAAATCCCATTATGGCAGGTTGTGTAAATTATCTTTAATAAATAAATCTTGAAAGCCACTATTAGACTTGATGACCAAGAAACTAGCGTCAATTGTCGTCATCCGATTCGCTGTGACAATCTGCTGGTTTTACCTGGTCTGGCCTACATATGACATCACACCCACTACATTGTGGTTAACTCTTAACTGCCCCCTGAAATGATCTGATAAGCCACTCAGCTCAGGGTCAATCAAGGACGAGTGGGAAGTGTTGACCTTGCCAGCGATGCTTACAAAAGAGTAAAGAAAAATTGTTAAACCTTCCCCTTTTTTGACAGGGTTTCTATGTTTTGCCACCCGCCCCCCCCGCTACTTTTTGTTGTTACCTTTTCTCTTTCTTGTGAATGTATTTACGTGTCACACAGGCACTCCCTTCTGCCTATCACGACTGTTTAAAGTTTATTTATTAGTTCACAAGGAGGCTTGCGCTGCGATGGAGTTACTGTGAAAATCCTCTTGCTGCCACACTCCGGTGCCTGTTCGGGTACACTGAGGAAGAATTTAGCATGGCCAATCTACCTAATCAACACATCTTTTGGAATGTGGGAGGAAACCGGAGCACCTGCGTATCTTTGGAAACTAAGAAGCTAATTAGAATGGCCAATCCACCTAACGTGCTTATCTTTGGGCACTAAGAGGCTATTTAGCATGGTTAATCCACCTAATGTGCACTTCTTTGGATACTAAGGAAGAGAATGTGCAAACGCTGTGACCCAAGCCGGGAATTGACCCTGAATCCATGGCACTGTGAGGCAGCAGTGCTAACCACTGTGCCACCGTGCCACTACTATTTTTGTCATTTAATCACACTTCCTTACAGACTGTCCCTTATAGGGTGCACAGCAGCACTGCGGTTAACACTGCTGCCTGCAGTGCCAGGTAACAGGGTTCGATTGCAGCCTTGGGTCACTGTCTGTGTGGAGTTTGCATGTTCTTCCTGTGTCTGCGTGGGTTGCCTCTGGGTGCTCCAGTTTCTTCTCACACTCCAAAGATGTATGGTGGCCATGCTAGATTACTCCTTAGGATCCCACAATATGGGGGGAGGGATTAGTAGAGTGAATATGTGGGGTCCTGGGGATATGAACTGGCTGGAATTTTTGTCCGTGTAGGTTTGATGGGCCAAATGGCCTCCTTCTGCACTATAATGATTCTACTTTCCCTATTATGCAGTTATGGTGTCCTTACCTGAGGAAGGATGTCCTTGTTATAGAGAGAGCACAGCGAAGATTTACAAGGCTGATTCCTGGGGTGGCAGGTCTGTCACATGAATAGTGATAAGACCGTTCAAATTATATTTATTCCTGTTCAGAAAAGTGAAAGAGGATCTCATGGAAACTTATAAAATTCTATCAAGATTAGACAAGGTAGATTCAGAAAGAATGTTCCTGATGGTGGGGGGAGTCCAGAACCCGGGATCCTACTTTGAAGATAAGGGGTAAACCTTTCCGAACTGAGATGAGGAGAAATTTTTTCTCCCAGAGGGTGGTGAATGTGTGGAATTCACTCCCACAGAAAGTAGTTGAGGCCAAAACATTGAGTGATTTCAAGAAGAAATTAGATATAGATATTGGGGCTGCAGGATTGAGGGATATTGGGGGGACAAGGGGGGAATCAGGATATTGAATTTGATGATCAGCCATGTTCAAAATGAATAGCAAGAAGTCTCACAACATCAGGTTAAAGTTTATTCATAACGAAATAAACCTGTTAGACTTTAACTTGGTGCTGTAAAGCTTCTACTTGTGCCAATCCAACGCTAGAATATCATAATGAAAAGTACAGGCTTGAAGGGCTAATGGCCTATTCCTGCTTCCAGTTTCTATGTCTCTCTGACTCCCCCCCTCCTGTTTGTCACTGCTTCGAAACTGCCAAGCTTACACAGTTGATGAAAGGTCTTTGATTTGAATCACTAGCGTTGTCCCTCTCAATACAGATGGTGCCTGACCAGCTGGGTACATCCAGAAGCTTGCTCTGATCTTTGACCTGCAGAAAAAAGGGTTGACAGAAAGAGTAAATGGACAGGACTAAAGCCTAACTCGATTGGGCAGGGAAGGTTGTGGTCAGAAAAAAGTGGGTGGCACGGTGGCGCAGTGGTTAGCACTGCTGCCTCACGGCGCCAGAGACCCGGGTTCCACTCCCGGCTCGGGTCACTGTCTATGTGGGGTTTGCACATTCTCCCCGTGTCCACGTGGGTTTCCTCCAGGCGCTCCAATTTCCTCCAAAGATGTGAGGGTTAGGTGGATTGCCTGTACTACAATTGCCCCTTAGTGCCAGGGGGATTAACTAGGGTACATACATGGGGTTATGAGTGATATTGTGGCCGCTGCTTGTTCGACGACCAAATACCACCCTTCTATAGGATTCTACGAAACATTCAGGAGGCTTGCTTCTGCGGCCTGATATTTCCTTCCGTAGTTGAGATGTAAGTCAGCAGCACTTGTGGAGTATTCCTTTTGTAATCGGGTGTAATTTAAATCCAAAATCCCTGACAGTACATTTTTCCTGAATGTTACATTAAGGTTCTGCTTCACTGTATGAATCAAAGGGAGGTTAGCTTAGATATTGAGCTTTTCTAACCCCTGTCTGCAACCATTAAACTCAGGCAAGCTGAATTTGCTGCTGAATCGTGACCAGTTCCGTGATGATTTTCAACGCTAAGTGGGTGAAATAGAGAAGGCAATATTTATCTAAAGCCTTTCTCGTGCGCCACAGATTTAATATTAACCATTTTAATTTTCTTCGTAAACTCAATCGCATTACTTCTGCTCAACGTAATCTTTTTCTCCTCTCGTTGGCTCCCTTGACACAAAATTCCTGGCAGCGTTTATTGATGACTTAGTCAATTCTAGAATGCTTCAAATAAAATAACCATAAAAAAAGCCAGATTTGCGACATAGTGGCTTCAAAGTGATATGGTCCCAATCTGAGTGACTCAGCCACAATGTCATTGCTGAACCTGCACTGGAATTAAACACATTAACTAGAGGCAGCATTGCTGAGTGACACCATAAAAATGATCCTGTGTACAGCGAGCAGGCTTTAAAGCAAATTTGTCACACTGGAAATTCTTACATTGGAAATTGTCCCACTGGAAATTATCATATTGGAAATTGTCCCACTGGAAATTGTCCCACTGGAAATTGACACGCTGGAAATTGTTCCACTGGAAATTGTCACATTGGAAATTATCCCACTGGAAATTATCCCACTGGAAATTGTCACACTGGAAATTGACACGCTGGAAATTGTTCCACTGGAAATTATCCCACTGGAAATTGACACGCTGGAAATTGTTCCACTGGAAATTATCCCATTGGAAATTGTCACACTGGAAATTGTCACACTGGAAATTACCCCACTGGAAATTGTCACATTGGAAATTGTCCCACTGGAAATTATCCCACTGGAAATTGTCACATGGAAATTGTCACACTGGAAATTGTCACACTGGAAATTACCCCACTGGAAATTGTCACATTGGAAATTGTCCCACTGGAAATTATCCCACTGGAAATTGACACGCTGGAAATTGTTCCACTGGAAATTATCCCACTGGAAATTGTCACATTGGAAATTGTCCCACTGGAAATTGTCACATTGGAAATAATCACACTGGAAATTGTCACATTGGAAATTGTCCCATTGGAAGTAATCACACCAGAAATTGTCCCACTGGAAATTGTCCCACTGGAAATTGTCACACTGGAAATTACTCCACTGGAAATTGTCACATTGGAAATTGTCCCACTGGAAATTATCCCACTGGAAATTGACATGCTGGAAATTGTTCCACTGGAAATTATCACACTGGAAATTGTCCCATTGGAAATTGTCACACTGGAAATTACCCCACTAGAAATTGTCACATTGGAAATTGTCCCACTGGAAATTATCCCACTGGAAATTGTTCCACTGGAAATTATCCCACTGGAAATTGTCACATTGGAAATTGTCCCACTGGAAATTGTCCCACTGGAAAGTATCACATTGGAAATTATCCCACTGGAAATTATCACACTGGAAATTGTCCCATTGGAAATAATCACACTAGAAATTGTCACACTGGAAATTATCCCATTGGAAATTATCCCACTGGAAATTGTGACATTGGAAATTGTCCCACTAGAAATTATCCCACTGGAAATTAGCATGCTAAAAATAGTCCCACTGGAAATTGTTCCACTGGAAAGTATCACATTGGAAATTGTTCCACTGGAAATAATCACACTGGAAATTGTCCCATTGGAAATTGTCACACTAGAAATTGTTCCACTGGAAATTGCCCCACTGGAAATAATCATACTGGAAATTGTCACACTGGAAATTGTCACACTATGTTGAAATGATTTGGAAGAAGATGTATCTGGTGTGATCAGTAAGTTTGTGGATGACACAAAGATTCATGGAGTTGCGGATAGCGATGAACATTGTCAGAGAATACAGCAGGATCATAAATAGGCTGGAAAATTGGGTGGAGAAATGGCAGATGGAATTTAATCCAGATAAATGCGAAGTGATGCATTTCGGTAGATATAACGTAGGGGGGAGCTATACAATAAATGGCAGAACCATCAGGAGTGTAGACACACAGAAGGATCTGGGGATGCAAGTCCACAGAACCTTAAAGGTGGCAGCATGGGTGGAAAAGATGGTGAAGAAGGCATATGACATGCTTGCCTTTATTGGATGAGCATAGAGTATAAAAGTTGGCATGTGATGTTGCAGTTATGTAGAACGTTGGTTAGGCCACACCTGAAATATTAAGTGCAGTTCTGGTTGCTGCACTACTGGAGGCTTCGGAGAGAGTACGGAAAAGGTTTAATGAAGATGTTCCCTGGTATGGAGAGTATTAGCTATGAGGTGAGATTGAGTAAATTAGTGTTGTTCTCCTTGGGAACATGAAGGTTGAGGGGTGACTTAAGAGAAGTTTACAAAATTATAAAAAGAATAGATAGGGTGAACAGTTGGAAGCTTTTTCCCAGGTCAGGAATACCAAACACAAGGGGTCACAAATTTAAGGTAAGGGGGAGTAGGGGGGCAAGGTTCAATATGCAGGGGATGTATTTCACTCAGAGGGTGGTAGAAGCCTGGAATGCACCACCAAATGAGGTGGTTGAGACAGACACGCTAGGATCATTTAAGACTTATTTAGATAGCCACATGAACAGACTGGGAATAGAGGGATACAAATGGATGGTGTAGTTAGGAACACATGATTGGAGTGCTGAAGGACCTGTTCTTGTGCTGTATTGTTATCTTTATTGGTGTACAGGATACAATGTCAATGGAATCATAGAATCCTACAGTGCAGAAAGCGGCCCTTCAGCCCATTGAGTCTGCACCAAACACAATCCCACCCAGGTCCTAGCCCAAATGTTATACCCACTAATTCCTCTAACCTAGCACGAGGGGACACAGCTTTAAATTAAGGGGTATGAGTTATAGGACGGATATCAGAGGTAGGTTCTTTACTCAAAGAGTGATTAGGGAGTGGAATGCCCTGCCTGCAGCTGTTGTAGATGCGCCAAGTTTGGTGGCGTTTAAGAGGTTAATTGATAAGTATATGGAAGAGAAGGGAATGGTTTAGTTTGGAGGGGCATTGCTTTTTATTTTGGTCGGCACAACATCGAAGGCCGAAGGGCCTGTTCTGTGCTGTATTGTTCTATGTTCTATGTTCTATGTTCTAACCACAGCTACCCTG
This sequence comes from Sphyrna mokarran, assembly GCA_024679065.1. Lineage (NCBI taxonomy): Eukaryota > Metazoa > Chordata > Chondrichthyes > Carcharhiniformes > Carcharhinidae > Sphyrna > Sphyrna mokarran. The sequence continues at coordinate 2,987,352 of JAGIQG010000032.1, forward strand.
GATACTAAGGGGCAATTTCTTAGCATGGTCAATCAACCTAACCCACACATCTTTGGACTGAGGGAGGAAAACAGTGTACCCGGAGGAACCCACGCAGACACGAGGAGAATGTGCAAACTCCACACAGACAGTGACCCGAGCCGGGAATCGAACCCAGGTTCCTGGAGCTGTGAAGCAGCAGGGCTAACCACTGTGCCACCGTGCCGCCCCAAATGTTTGTACATAATACAAAACCCAATCGTGTTGTGAACTCTCTGATTCTTTATCCTCTGATCTGTCAAACATCAAACTTTTTATTTCAATTTGTTTCATTTCAAATTGTTACATTACCCAAATAAATGTCAGTTTGGCTATTCCATCACGGAAAAGCTTGCCAGTGAACTTCAAGTCTTGTTCTACCTGGACATGTCTTTTCTGCAGCAGGTCATCAGAAGTTGGAAGAGTCTTTGTCACTGCTTCCTCTTTTGAGATCAGGAAAAAAATAAGATGAATCTTGGGACTATCTAATCCATGTAGTTCATCATCATAAGGGGATTTGGTAAACCAAAGAGAAAATTTCCTGTGCATTTAATGATCAGAACCAGGGCACAAACATCAATAGAATCCCTAGAACCATAGAATTCCTACAATACAGAAAGCGGGCTCGTTGGGCCGAAGGGCCTGTTTCCCGTGCTGTGTTGTTCTTTGTTCTTTGTTCTTTGGCCATTCAGCCCATCGAAATTGCACCAACCCTTTGAAAGAGAATTCTACTCAGGTTCTTCCCTACACCTTATTTCATGCATTTACCATGTCTAATCCTCGTAACCTGCACATCTTTGCACACTAAGAAGTAATTTAGCTAATCCACATGGCACAGTGTTTAGCACTGCTGCCTCACAACACAAGGCACTTGGGTTCAATTCTGGCCTCGGTCCTTGTCTGTGTAGAGTGTACATGTTCTCCCCGTGTCTGCATGGGTTTCTTCTGAGTGCTCCAGTTTCCTCCCACACTCCAAGGATAGAATCATAAAATCTCTGCAGAAGGAGGCCATTTGGCCCATCGACCACAATCCCATGTCCACAACCTCACATATTTACACGGCTAATCCTCCTAACACTAGGGACAATTTAGCATAGCCAAACAAGTGAACATGCACACATCTTTGGTGGATCAGCCATGTTACAATGCCCCTGGGAGTCAGGGAGATTAGCAGGGTGAATACATTGGGTAAGAGCTCGATGGGTCAAATGGCCTCTTTCTGCACTGTAGGGATTCTATGATTCTATCAGCGCTGTGGGCGATGATCTGGGAAAAGAGGAATTGAACATGTTACCTCTCTGTTGCACTGTGTTGGATCAGAATCATTATCCACGAGTACAAAATCTCTCCACAGAAAATCGCCCCCAGGTCAACATGTTCTCTATCAGATGCTGTCTTTCATCTGACTAAAGAACCACTGAGTGCAACAAGAGAAAGGTTACTGATGGGAGTGGATGGAACAAAGAAGAAAGAATAACAAAGAGCAACACAGCATGGGAAACAGGCCCTTCGGCCCAACGAGCCTGTGCTGTCATTTAACATTGTGAGTGCCCTCCTCTACCTATGATCTTTGTCTACGCCTATTGGGGAAGATTGAGGGAAGACTAATTTAGAGATAATTTGTTACACCAATCACATTTTTGGAGTGTGGGTAGGAAAGCAGAGCACCTGGAGAAAACCCATGCAAGCACAGGGAGAATGTACAAACTCCCACAGACACCGACCCAAATCCATGTATCTGCACAGCACAGCGATAGTCACTGAGCTGTCGTGTTGCCCGTCAGATGGTCCAGGTCAAGCGTACACTAAGAACGTGAAGCACTAGGCAACTCTCGAAACATCCAAGAGCAGCCCTCGCACGACCCACCGCGTGTGTGCCCCTTGTTGGGCAACAAGGCGGACTGAATCACTTGTGAAATAAAATAAACTTACAAAACCTAGACATTTACGGATTCCTGTACAAGTACAAATACAAGATGGCCAAACACAGACAAAACCCCAAAACTTATTCCTCTTACAACTGAGAAAGGCTCTCTTGGTGGATAAGTCTGATACTTATCAGAGTATCGAGTATAAAAGTTGGAGTGTTGTGGTGAGGTTGTATAAGGCATTGGTGAGGCTGAATTTAGAACATTGTGTACAGTTTTGGTCACCTACTTACAGGAAGGATGTAAATAATGTTGAAAAAGTGCAGAAAAGGTTCACAAGGGTGTTGTCGGGACTTGAGAAGCTGAGTTACAGAGAGAGATTGAATAGGTTAGGACTTTATTCCCTGCAGCATAGAGGGGAGATTTGATAGAGGTGTATAAGATTTGGATGGGTATCGATAGAGTGAATGCAAGCAGGCCTTTTCCACTGAGGCTAGGGGAGAAAAAAAAACAGAGGGCATGGGTTAAGGGTGAACGGAGAAAAGTTTAAACGGAATATTAGGGGGCTTCTTCACTCAGAGAGTGGTGGGAGTGTGGAATGAGCTGCCCGATAAAGTGGTAAATGCGGTGTCACTTTTAACATTGAAGAAAAACTTGGACGGGTTCATGGATGAGAGGGGTGTGGAGGGATCTGGTCCAAGTGCAGGTCAGTGGGACTAGGCAGACAAATGGTTCAGCACAGACAAGGAGGGCCAGAAGGCCTGTTTCTGAGCTGTAATTTTCTATGGTTCTATGGTTAAGAATCAGTGACAGATAGCTGTTTATTCTGTGAAATGAACCTGCAAGGCTAAGAATGAAAAAACATTTGTAGTTAGAATCATAGAAACCCTTTGGCCCATTGAGTCTGCACTGAACACAATTCCATCCAGGCCCTACCCTCATATCCCTACATATTATACCCACTAATCCCTCTAACCTACGCATCCCTGGACAATAAGGGTCAATTTCTTAGCCTGACCAATCAACCTAACCCGCACATCTTCGGACTGTGGGAGGAAACTGAATGGAATCGGCTGCCATCAGTGGTGGTAGAGGCAAACTCGCTGGAGTCTTCTCAAAGACTTCTGGATGAGTACATGGGATTGAATGGGATTGGGAGTTACAGATAGTTCTATGGCCTGGTAGGTATTGATATCATCAGCGCAACTTGTGGGCCGAAGGGCCTGTTTGTGCCCTAGTGTTCTATGTTCGATGAATCTGGAGCAAACCCACGCAGACATGAGGAGAATGTGCAAACTTCACGCAGACAGTGACCCGAGCCAGGAATCGAACCCAAGACCCGGGAGCTGTAAAGCAGCAGTGCTAACCACTGTGCTACCGTGCTCCCCAGGCTTCTCAAGAATGGAAGGTGAGGCCTGGCAGGCAAGATAATCTTGGACGCTGGGGTTATAAACTGGCTGATCCTCACCAATCTCCGCACCTGCCCCTGAGTCTCAGTATTGTTGCATTACCACGCAGGCAAGTGGAGGGGTGACATGTTCCATCTGCAATTATTGGATTAAAAAAAAGCCCAGTGACCGCAAGTGAATTATTAGCCCAGGCTGCATGGTAGCGCAGTGGTTAACACTGCTGCTTCACAGCACCAAGGACCTGGGTTCACTTCCTGGCTTGGATCACTGTTTGTATCTACTTTGCACGTTCTCCCCATGCTCGGTGGGGGGGCAGGATTATCGAAGAGGAATCACAGAATTGTTACAGCACAGGAGGAGTCCATTCAGCCCATCATATCTGTTCCATCTCTCTGAATGGCACATCAGGTCAAGAACAGTAACATCTGTCACCGTTTACAGCTTCTCTGCTGTTTGACCATTTATGGGGCCAATAACCCTATGAGGAGGTGCTAGCATGTCCCAAGGAGAAACATCCTTTGGGGTCTAGCTCTTTGATTCAGTCTTCACCTGGCTTTAACTCTGATTCAAACTGTGTTATTTTCCAAAGGAAAAGACAGTCGGCCTAATAAATATATCTGGGCTGGAGATAGATGGCTCCGTTAAGCAGCCGGAATGATTTTGATAGGAAAAACATTATTGAACATAAGAACATAAGAAATAGGAGCAGGAGTCGGCCATCCAGCCCCTCGAGCCTGCCCCACCATTCAATAAAATCATGGCTGATCTGAAGGGGATCAGTTCCACTTTGCCACTTTCCCCCCATAACTCTTAATTCCCTTGTCTATCTGAAATCTATCTACCCGTGACTTAAATATATTCAGCGAGGTAGCCCCCACCACTTCAATGGGCAGAGAATTCCAAAGATTCACCACCCCTTTGAATGAATAAGTTTCTCCTCAACTCCAAACTAAACTGCCCCCCCTCCTTATTTTGAGGCTGTGCCCTCTAGTTCTGCTATCCTTTCTAAGCGAGAAGAATCTCCCTACCTCTACCCTATCAATCCCCCTCATTATCTTATACGTGTCTATAAGATTCCCCCTCAACCTTCTAGACTCTAACAAGTACAACTCTCCCCTCGTAGGCTAACCCCCATCATCTCCGGTATCAGCCTGATGAACTTTCTCTGCACTCCCTCCAAGGCCAATACACCCTTCCACAAATGCGGCGACCAAAACTGCACACAGTACTCCAGTTGCGGCCTTACCAGCAGCCTGTACAATTGCCTTGATATTCTTGCCTTGCTCAGAAACCAAGGGCAGCACGCAGCCGTTTACACAGCAACATTAAACAATCAGCAACAGCATTGATAAGAAGTTGGAATCAGATCTTGGCATCTATTCTTCTTTCATTCTTTTGAGAGGTTTGTGTCCAAAGACTCCCTCTTTGTTGCTGGATGCACTCTTCCAAATTTCTCTGAGGTTGAAGTAAGCTGCTTCTGAGTGGCTTGCTTGAAGGTGGCACAGAGGTTAGCACTGCTGCCCCTCAGGGACTCAGGTTTAATTCTGACCTCAAGTCACTGTCTGTGTGGAATCTGCACGTTCTGTGTCTGTGTGTGTTTCCTCAGGATGCTCCGGTTTCCTCTCACAATCCAAAGATGTGCAGGTTAGGTGGATTGCTCATGCTAAATTGTTCATTAGTGTCCAAAGACATGTGGGTTAGGTGGATTGGCCATGCTAAATTGAACCTTACTGTCCAAAGATGGTTAGGTTAGGTAGATTGGCCATACTAAATTGAACCTTAGTGACAGGGGGATTAGGAGAATAAATACAAGGAGTTAAGGGGATAGGACCTAGGTAGGATTGGTGTCTGTGCAGGCTCGATGGGCTGAATGACCTTGTTCTGCACAGTAGGGATTCTATGATTGTATGATCCTTGGTCATTATCAAAAAGTTTCAAAGCTTAGGGCAGCATGGTGGTTAACACCAGGGAACCAAGTTTGATGCTTGGCTGTGTGACTGCTTGTGTGGAAGGTTGCACATTTCCCCGTGTCTGCGTGGGTTTCATCCGGGTGCTCCAGTTTCCCTCCACAGTCCAAAGACTTCCCTTTGGAAAAGGTTAGGTGGATTGGCCATGTTCAATTTTTGGGGACAGAGCAGAATAGGATGCTCTTTTAGTGAGTTGGTGCAGACTCGATGGACAGGATGTCCTCTTTATGCATTGTAGGGATTCCATGGTTCTTGTTCATGGACACGCTGGGATCAAACCAAGCTCTACCAAGTCTGAATGCAGATTACAGAGTCAACAGCAGGGTTCTGAGGAATGTGGAGGAACAGAGAGATCTTGGGGTTCATTTTCACAGATCTCTGAAGGTTGCCACTCAAATGGATACAGTTGTGAAGAAGACTTATCATGTGTTAGCATTTATTAACAGAGGGTTTGAGTTTAAGAGCCGTGGGATTATGTTGCAACTGTACTGGATGTTGGTGAGACCACATTTGGAATATTGTGCGCAATTCTCATTATAAGTAGGATTGTGGAAGCATTGGAGAGAGTGCGGAGGAGATTTACCAAGACGCTGCCTGGTTTGGAGGGTAGGTCTTATGAGGAAAGGTTGAGGGAGCTGGGACTTTTCTCTTTGGAGCGGAGGAGGATGAGAGGTACTTAATAGAGGTTTATAAGATGATGAGAGGGATAGATAGAGTGGATGAGCAGAGACTATTTCCTTGGGTAGATGTAGCTGTTACTAGGAGGCATAACTATAAGGTTCATGGTGGGAGATGTATGAGGGATGTCCAAGGTAGATTCTTCACTCAGAGTGTGGAATGCACTGTCTGCTGTGATAGTGGAGTTGGACACTTCAGGAACTTTCAAGCAGTTATTTGATAGACACATGGAGCACACCAGAATAATAGAGAGTGGGATAGCTTGATCTTGGGATTGGACATAGCTCGGCACAGCATTGAGGGCCGAAGGGCCTGTACTGTGCTGTAATGTTTTCTATGTATGTTTTAAGTCCTGTCACTATCAGCAGTGAGGCCACAGAAAGCGGAGAATGTTTGATCGTGTGGTTATTTGAACCCTGCTGCTCATTGGAAGTTGCTACCTTTGGAAGGGTTGGTTTTGACGAAACTGCTGACAAATGAGAGAATAATGATTTGCTAAACTCAGGCTGAGCTATCACAGCTGTGTGTAATGAGCTTAACCGAGCTTATTATCCGACAGAAGGAAAGACTTGTGTTGTGTGGCTCTTTCGCTGGGCTGAACGGGATCATATGCTCCAGGTCTCTCTTCCTACATTAGACATGGAGATAAACCATCTGGAAACTGAGTTGGGGAACGCCACCGTGCAAGCGGGAGGTGACTAACGTTGCGTCTGTCAACACAGTGCGTTAAAGATGTGCTGGTGGAATAGAGAGAGATCGTACGGCACTCTGTACAAGGCACTGGTGAGGCCGCAACTGGAATACTGTGTGCAGTTTTGGTCCCCTTATTTGAGTAAGGATGTATTGGCCTTGGAGGGAGTACAGAGAAGGTTCACCGGAGATGAGGGAATTAGCTTATGAAGAGAGATTAAATAGACTGGGCCTGGACTTGTTGGAGTTTAGAAGGCTGAGAAGGGATCTTACAGAGGCTTACAAGATAATGAAGGGGCTAGATAGGGTAGAGGTAGGGAGATTCTTCCTGCTTAGAAAGGATAGCAGAACTAGAGGGCACAGCCTCAAAATAAGGTGAGGGGAGTTTAGAACAGAGTTGAGGAGGAACTTCTTCACTCAAAGGGTGGTGAATCTCTGGAATTCTCTGCCCATTGAAGTGGTGGAGGCTACCTCGCTGAATATATTTAAGTCACGGGTAGATAGATTTCTGATAGACAAGGGAATTAAGGTTTATGGGGAGAAAGCGGGAAAGTGGAACTGATCCACTTCAGATCAGCCATGATTTCATTGAATGGCGGGGCAGGCTCGAGGGGCTGGATGGCCGACTCCTGTTCCTATTTCTTACGTCCTTGTGTTCTTATGTTCACGCAATGCAGAATTACTTTTCCAATCCCAAAAAAATCCAGATGTGGAGTTACAGCAAGTAGGGAGGGTTGGAGTTGAGAATGGGGAGAGGAATGTGTGTGGGGGAGTAGGGGGGTGGGATTGCGGACTGGGGTAGAGGTTGAGAGAATACCTAGTTGTTGGCTGAAGACAAACCTAGTGCCCTGATCTCTTGACTAGACAAATGGATAGATCAAACATGAGTCAAACATTAGAGGAAAACCTCTGGGACACCAAGCCTACCCTTCTCATGCATTGCTTTCAGAGTGTGCTCTCTCTTGTTCTGCTCTTAACACATCTTACTTCCTGACCTCCAAGCCCCTATTAACACCCTGCCTCAGTATTTATCACTATCATTAACACTCCCTTTGCCTTGTTGTCCATGACATTCTTCTCATATTATCTCACCTGGGCTCCAAGATATTCCTGTCCTTTCACCTGCTGAAACCCCTCGCATACCCCCTTCATCAACAACATTGAGCCCATCACAATTCTACCAAACCAGAAGACATAGGAACAGAAGTAAGCCATTTGGCCCATCGAGTCTGTTCCGCCAACAATTAGATCATTACCGATCTGATGTGGAAATCCTCAACTCCACTTTCCTGTCTTATCCCCATAACCCTCCATTCCCTTACTGATTAAAAATCTGCCTATTTCAACCTTGAACATATTTATTGACCCAGCCTCTACAGAACTCTAGTGGAGAGAATACTACAGATTCATTCTCCTCTGAGAGAAGAAATTCTCCCTCGGTGTGAACGGGTGCTGGAGTGTGGCAATCAAGGAATTTTCACAGTAACTTCATTGCAGTGTTAATGTAAGCCTATTGTGACACGAATAAGTAATCATAAACTTAAGACTGTATGTGTATTTGTTATGTATTTAAGTGGTTGTATGATTTCTTTTAAGAGCGAGTTATATGATTGATGGTGATGTTATTGGCACGTTTCAAAGGCTCCTATTCAGTCTCATGGAATGAGTGAGGAGTAAATGGGTGACGCCTTTACTCTGAGATGGTGCCAGACTGTCCCACAAGGAGAAACAGCCTCTCTGTATTGACCCTGTCAACCCCCCTGAGTCTCCGAAATGTCTCAGTATGGTTACATCTCATTCTTCCAAATCCAATGAGTACAGGCCCAACCTACTCAACCTCTTCTCTTAAGAAAATCCTTTCATACCTCTCTTTAGCTCTGATGAAGGGTCATAAAGCCTTGAAATGTTAACTCTGTTTCTCTCCCAACAGACACCGCCAGGCCTGTTGAGTTTATTCAGCACTTCCTGATTTTATTTCAGATTTCTTGCATCTGCAGTATTTCATGATGGACATTTAGCATCGAAAGCCATCACCCAAATCTCCCGAGAGAGGCAAACAAAAATGGGAGAACTTCTAATAAACTTTCAAAACAACATTTCTCCTTCAGCCAATACTTTTCCTGAGGTTATTTCATCGTGAATTCATTCTGGAAAATGCCTGGATAGGAAGCAATGTGCAGTGTAATTGACAAGCACAACCAGCAAGATATATCAGTGACAAAAATATCTCAATCACTCACAACACAATTTCTGTTGGCAATCCTCTCTCAGTTTTGTACATTTCATTTACTCTCAGTCAGTCCTGTATCACATCCAAAGATATGTAGGTTAGGTGGATTACAAATGGTAAATATGTGGGGTGGGGAGGATAGGCCAAGCGTGGGGTAGTAGCAGGACTGCTGTTTTGGAAAATCGGTGCAGACTCAATAGACTGAGTGGAACCAAAGAACAAAGAATAAAGAACAAAACAGCACGGGAAACAGGCCCTTCGGCCCAACGAGCCCGCGCCGCCATCCTGACGTTCCCACATCTACCCATGATCCCTGCCTATGTTTATAGATCTATGGATTAAAAACCAAATTTGAGACAATTTAGGGAGAATTTGTTTTGCCAATCAGCCTAAGAGCACATCTTTGGGATGTGGGAGGAAACCAGAGCACCTGGAGAAAACCCACGCAAGCACGGGGAGAATGTGCAAACTCCTACAGACACAGGCCCAAATCCACGTATCTGCACAGCACAGCGATAGTCACTCAGCTGTCGTGTTGCCCATGGAATGGTCCAGGTCAAGCGTACAGTAACTATGTGAAGCACTAGGGTACTTTCGAAAAAAAATCCAAGAGCAGCCCTCTCATGACCCATCGCGTGTATGTCCCTCATTAGACAACAAGATGGACAAAAGCACCTGTAGGATAAAAACAAGTACATCAATATCATCATCTATTTACACACTTCCCAGGGACTCCCAAGGCTCATGATCCCTATTTTAAATCAGTTTTCTATACCCCTCCATTCCCATTCTGTTCATGTGCCCATCTAGGTATTTCTTAAATAACTCAGACTACCTGCCACCACCACTTTACTTGGCAGCGCATTCCATACCCCCCCCACCCTCTGTGTGAAAAAAATCCCTCTAGCATCCAAATTATACCTTACCCCCCTCACCCTAAACCCGTGACCCCTCGTGCTATTCGAGTCCATCCTAGGAAAAAGCTTAACCCTGTTTACTCTATCTATACCCCTCATAATCTTGTACACCTCAATTAGATCTCCTCTAAGTCTACGTCTTTCTAAGGAAAACAGTCCCAATTTGCCTAACCTCTCTTTGTAACTCTGACTTTACATACCAGGCAGCATCAAGCACAACCAGCAAGATACATCAGTGACAACAATATCTCAATCACTCACAACACAATTTCTGTTAGCAATTCTCTCTCAGTTTTTTACATTTCATTTACTCTCAGCCAGTCCATCCAAAGATGTGTAGGTTTGATGGATTACAAATGATAAATGTGTGGGGTGGGGAGGATAGGCTAAGGGTAGGGTAGTGAATCTTTTGGAAAATCAGTGCAAAATCAATGAACTGAGTGGAATCCTTTTACACTCTCGGGATTCTATGATTTGATAACTCCAATATTGTAACTATCTGCTTCTCCTAGAGGTGGCACACAGTACAGTGTTTAGCATTACTGCCTAACAGCACCAGGGTACCAGGTTCGATTCCCAGCTTGGATCATTGTCTGTGCACAATCTGCAAGTTCTGCCTGTATCTGTACTTAGTGGGTTTCCTCTGGATACTCCAGTTTCCTCCCACAGTCCGAAAGATGTGCCAGTTACGTGCATTGGCCGGGCTACATTCTCCCTCAGTGTGCCTGAACAGGTGCTGGAGTGTGGCGACTAAGGGATTTGCACAGTAACTTCATTGCAGTGTTAATCTAACCTACTTGCAACAGGAATAAATTAAACTTAAGACTGTATTTGCGTTTGTTATATATTTAAGTGGTTGTATGATTGCTTTAAGAGCCAGTCACATGATTGATAGTGATGTTATTAGCATGTTTCAAAGGCTCCTGTTCGGTTTCATAGAATCCTGAGAGTGCAGAGGGAGGCCATTTTGCCCATTGAGTCTATTCCTGTAACCCCATATATTTACCCTGCTAATTCCATGACACTAGGGTCAATTTAGCATGGCCGACCCAATCTAACCCAGGCATCTTTGAGTTGTAAGAGGAAACCGGAGCACCTAGAGGAAACCCATGCAGACACGAGGAGAACGTGTAAACCCCACGTAGACAGTGACCCGAGGCCGGAATCGAACCCGGGTCCCTGGCGCCGTGAGGCAGCAGTTCTGTCACCTTGCTGCCACTTTTTATTCTGTGTGGGTATCAAGTCCTTCAGTAAATCATGTTGTTGTTTATTGGAATCTACGCGTGCAAATTACTTAAGAAGGTAAGAACTCCGAGCAGGAGTAGGCCATCTGGCCCCTCGAGCCTGCTTCGCCATTCAGTAAGAACTTGACTGATCTTTTAATAGACTCAGCTCCACTTACCAGCCTGCTCACTATAACCCTTTTTCCTTCAAGTTTAAAACCCACAACCCCTTAACACAGAGTAGTGGTCACTCCCTGTGTCACTAAACTCTTCTTTGTTCATATGCCAGTAATGGGTGCCAATTGCAACTGTCAACTAATCTGTCAATGTGCGTGTCAATTATTCCTGCCAATGTACCAATCCGTCACCTCTGCCAAAACATCTATTTTTTATTTCTGCAAATGCATCTGTCAGTGATTCTGTTCCAACACTACACTAGGAGCCAGAGACAAGTGTGTGTCTCCTGAAACAATGTTTACAAGACATTTTTCTTTGTGCATCGGACAGTTGAATGTGGCATCCTGGTATGCATGGCACCATCATATTAAATGAAAGACCACTTGAATTTATTTAAACGTATTTATTGATGTCACAAGGGGCAGCACAGAAGCGCAATGGTTAGCACCGCTGCCTCACAGCTCCAGGGTCCTGGGTTCGATCCCTGGCTCGGGTCACTGTCTGTGTGGAGTTTGCACATTCTCCTCGTGTCTGCGTGGGTTTCCTCCGGCTTCCTCCCATAGTTCAAAGATGTGCGGGTTAGGTTGATTGGCCAGGCTAAGAAATTGCCCCTTAGTGTCCAGGGGTGTGTAGGTTAGAGAGATTAGTGGATATAATAAGTAGGGATATGGGGGTAGGGCCTGGGTGGGATTGTGTTCGGTGCAGACTCGATGGGCCAAAGGGCCTCATTCTGCACTGTATGGTTCTATGGATTATGACACTGCTGTGCCCTGACTCATTTTAATCTCATTTTCCAGAATCCTACCATAGCCTTGTGCCTCAGAGGTAGACTCAGGAAGCTTTTTAACGAGTTGAGCACTTCTACTTCAACCACAAGCACTTACATTAACACTGCAATGAAGTTACTGTGTACGTCCCTGAGTTGCCGCACTCGGACGCCTGTTCGGGTACACTGAGGGAGAATTTAGCGTGGCCAATGCATCTAAGCTTTCAGACTGTGGGAGGAAACCGGGGCACCTAGAAGAAACCCACGCAGACACGGGGAGAACATGCAAACTCCACACAGACAGTGACCCCAGCCAGGATTCGAACCAAATTTAGTTTGACTCCTTTGTACAAATTGTTCAAAATGGCAATGTTTTCAGAGCAACCTGATTTTTCTTGCCCCTTTGACTAATATTTAATTTTACAGATTTTTCAAAGCTACCACTGATAATTTTAGTAAAAATTCTCAAAATAATCCAACCAATTATAACAGACTTCCAGTTATCATATTTCTTCGCATTTCTACCTCGTCACATTTTGGAATTAATGTCTTTCTTACCAATTTAGTTTTATTTGGAAATAATGCCGGAGGCTAGCCAGGCATCGAAAATTTAAATGAAAAGCCCTAATCTTTTGCTTTTACTTTTAATTACTTCAGATACTCTGACCTCACCAGGGCCATTGTCCCTGGCGGTGTGAGGGTTCCCTGCCCCTGTGAGAGGATCCCTGGCCCTGTGGGGGGATCCCTGGCTCTGTGAGGGGGTCCCCAGCTCTGTGAGGGGATCCCTGGCTCTGTGAGGGGGTCCCCAGCTCTGTGAGGGATCCCTGGTGCTGTGAACATAAAAACATAAGAAATAGTAGGCCATCCAGCCCTTCGAGCCTGCCCCGTCATTCAATAAGATCATGGCTGATCTGAAGTGGATCAGTTCCACTTGCTCCCCATAACCTCCTCAAGTTCCTCTTCAACTCCATTCTAAACTGTCCCTCCCACTTATTTTGAGGCTGTGCCCTCTAGTTCTGGTTTCCTTTCTAAGAATCTCTCTACCTCTACCCTATCTAGCCCCTTCATTATCTTATAAGTCTCTATATGATCCCCCCACTCAGCCTTCTAAACTCTAACGAGTACAGGCCCAGTCTATTCAATCTCTCTTCGTAAGCTAACCCCCTCATCTCCGGTATCAGCCTGATGAACCTTATCTGTTCTCCCTCCAAGGTCAATATATCCTTTTGCAAATTTGAATGGCCTAATTCTGGTCCGGTTTCCTTCCACAGTCTGAAAGATGTGCAGGTTAGGGTGGATTGGCCATGCTAAATTGCCCCTTAGTGTCCAAAGATGTGTAGATTAGAGCATAGGATCTGGGTGGTAATATCACTAATCCAGAAACTCCGTTCTGGGGATCCGGGTCTGAAATTATGAACTAACTGCTGTGCCAGGGGTGGGCAAAGGCCAGCCAGTGATGCCCATGTCTTGCAAATGAATTAAGAACAATTCAGGGGCTGAAATGATGAGGAGAAGAGCTGGTAGTTGGAGCTTCTGATCCAAAGCAGAAGGAGAGATATGTGGCTGAAGGTGCCTGCTTAGATCCGAAGCAATGAGACTGACTGTGAATTACCCTCCGGGGTTATATCTAGGTAAGACTGTCAATTATCTGCCAGGTCTATAAATAGAGGGTTGCAGGTGTCAGATATCCACGCCTGAGCAGATTCACAGAAGACAATTATTAATTCAAATTTATCTGGTAGCTTGCTGGAAAAGCAACAGGAAAAGAGGGGGATATAGAAGGAACATTATGAAATCGTAGAATCCCTACAGTACAGGAGGAGGACATTCCGCCCTTCGAACCTGCATCGACAACAGTCCCAACCTGTCCTATCCCAGTAACAAATCCTTCTTTTCATCCTTATTGCATTTACCCGACTAATTCCCCCTGAAATTAAGGGACGATTTAGCACAGCCAATCCACCTAACCGTCACATCTTTGGACACTAACAACCAATTTAGCATGCCTAAATCATCTAATCTTCATATCTTTGGACACTAAGAGGCAATTTAGCATGGCCAATCTACCTAACCTTCACATCTTTGGACATTAACAAGCAATGTAGCATGACTAATCCATCTAATCTTCACATCGCTGGACACTAAGGGGGATTTTGAATGGCCAATCCATCTAACCTATACATCTTTGGATTGTGGGAGGAACCCGGAAGACCCGGAGGAAAACCAAACGCAATATGGAGGACAGGCAGACTCTACACACAATCACCCAAGGTCAGATTGGAACCCAGGTCCTTGGCACTGTGAGGCTGCAGTGCTAATCACTGTGCCACTATATTGCCCACTAAGAAGCCCATTAAAGCTCAGAACACAAGCTGTGAAAGATCGGATCTCTCTCTGTGCAAGTGAGCGGAGGTCAAAGATCCTGTGCATATTGTCCTCATGCACTAAGTCTCATGCACAGAATTTCTCCACAGTGTTCAGTAGCTATTTCCTTTGGTGATTAGGGAATCGGGAGGCTTTGAGGTGAAAAATAGGAATTTCTTTCTTTCACTATTGACTACAGAATCCCTGGGCTGTAGCTAGTCCTGGTCAAGTACAGGAGAATCAAGCTGAAATATGGAGGACCCATTCTTCCTGACAGCACTGCCTCAGCAATCACTAACTATCCTATTTCCTTCATTTGCCTTCATCCATTCCCGAGTTTTTCCTCATTACTAGCCCTTACACTATCCTCCCTCATTTCTCCCCAGCTCGTGTCTCTCACCATACCATATTGCTCTTCAAAATGTTGGTTCTCTTCCACTGACAACCTCCTCCTGCAAAAATATCTCGACCTGTTGGTTTCATGGGATCACGGATCGCAGAAGCAGCACAATGGCACAGCGGTTAGCACTGCTACTTCATAGCACCAGGGAGCCCCATTCGATTCCAACCTTGGTTTACTCTCTCTGCGAAGTTTGCATGTTCTCCCGTGTCTGCGTGGGTTTCCTATGGGTGCTCCAGTTTCCTCCCACACTCCAAAGATGTGCAAGTTAGGTGGATTGGCCATAATACATTGTGTCCACAGATTGCAGATTAAATGGATTGGCCATGCTAAATTGCCCCTTAATGTCCAAAGATGTGTAGGTTAGGTAAAATTGGCCATGATAAATTGTCCTTTACTGTCCACAGATGTGCAGGTTAGTTGGATTGGCCATGCTAAATTGCCACTTAGTGTCCAAACTTGTGCAAGTTGCGTGGTTTAGTCATGGATCGAGGAACCTAGGCCCAAATCCTACAACAGCAGATGGTGTAAAATTTGAATTCAATAAAAATCTGCAATTAGAAGTCTGATGATGATCGTGAAACACTTGTTAACTGTTGTAAAAACCCATCTGGTTCACTAATGCCCTCTAGGGAAGGAAATCTGCTGTCCTTACCCTGTCTGACCTACATGTGACTCCAGACCTACAGCAATGTGGTTGGGTCTCATTTGGAAGACAGTTGGGGACCCTGAATGAAAGCAAAGCAGTGACTTCACTTCAAAGTATTGAATCGAGTTAGGGATGAACCGAGGCAATGAAAGGCGCTATCAGAATGAAAGTTATTTCTTCCACTAAACATTAATAAATTACTAACCCTGCTCCCTTCCCAGAAAACACTGTTCATCTATGGAAATGATGTAGAGATGCCAGCGTTGGATTGGAGTAAACACAGTAAGAAGTCTGACAACATCAGGTTTAAATCCAACCGATTTATTTGATAGGAAACCTTGAAAGCTTGTGAGTTTATTATCAAATAAATCGGTTGGATTTAAACCTGGTGTTGTCAGACTTCTTACATCCATGGAAAGGCAGATAAATAGGGTGGGAAGGAAAGCATATGGTATATTCACCTTTATCAATCAGGGCACAGATTACAAAAGCAGAGAGCTCACGATGGAGTTGCGTAGAACTTTGGTGAGGCCATAGCTGGAGTATTGTGTGCAGTTCTGGTCACCACATTATAAAAACAAAGAACAGTACAGCACAGGAAACAGGCCCTTTGGCCCTCCAAGCCTGTGCTGGTCATTGGTCCAAGTAGACCATTGGTTTGTATCCCTCCATTCCCAGTCTGCTGATGTGACTATATGTCTTAAACAATGCCAGCATGCCTGCTTCCACCATCCTACTTGGCAGCGCATTCCAGGTCCCGACTACTCTCTGTGTAAAAAACATCCCTCTGATATCTAAGTTATACCTTGCCCCTCTCACCTTGAGCCCGTGACCCCTCATGATCGTCACCTCCGCCCTGGGAAAACCCACTGTTCACTCTATCTATACCCCTCATAATTTTGTACACCTCTATTAATTCTCCCTTCATTCTCCGTCTTTCCAGGGAGATCAACCCCAGTTTACCCAATCTCTCCTCATAGCTAAATGGAAGGATGTAATCGCAGTGGAGGGAGTGCAGAGGAGTTTCACCAGGATGCTGCCTGGGATGGAACATTAAAGTTATAAAGAGAGGTTGGGTAGAGTTGGGTTGTTTTCGGTGGAATAGAGAAGACTAAGGGGCGACCTGATTGAGGTGTTGAAGATTATGAGGGACACGGACATAGTGGAGAGAGAGCAGCTGTTCCCCTTAGTTGGAAGGCAAGTTAAAAAATTAGGGGTAAAATATTCAGGGTGTCTAAATATTTGGTCTGGAATGTGCTAACTGTTTGGAATGCGCTGCCTGGGAAGGATGGTGGAGATGGGCTGCCTCACATTCTTTAAAAAGTACCTGGATGAGCACATGGCACATCAAAACATTCAAGGCTATGGGCCAAGTGCTGGTAAATGGGATTAGGTGGGCAAATTAGGGCCCTTCATTCCTCGGTGTAGACTCAATGGGCTGAAAGGCCTCTTCTGCACTGTCGTATTCTGTGACTCTGTAACAGAGAATCGAGGAAAGACTTTGCATTTTTACTATCCTGAGGGAATAGACTGGTGGCATTTCCCTCTTTGTAAACATATAGAAAATGTAAGATTTGAATGCTTCATCTTTGCCAAATATCTCTACGCTTCTGACAAATTCTACTTAAATAAGCATGTTTAAAATTCTGATCTGTTGCTCAACACCTCTCTCCAGTTGGAAATAATGGACCAGGCATTCAAGAATTCCTGCACATTTTATTAATCGTTAAGCAATGTCAAACTTCAAAGAGCAATGTTACATTCAGTGCGCATGCAATATATTTGCCAAATGAATAACGCCTTAGCATGGAATAAATCACATTGTTGCTCTCACCAAAGTCCAACTGTTTTGTTTTTATGATTGAAAGGAATTCCAATCTTTCCCATTGTCTCTGAAATACCTTCACTACAAGGAGTGAAAAACTGCCTCCCACTGAGCGTTACAATCAACAAGGCATTTTAAAAATATGATCACTCTTTAAAGACAGGAAATCTGACAGCAAATCCGAGCAGAGTAAGATCCCACAAATAGCAATTTGATAAGACCAGACTAGATTTGGTGAAGATGGCTGAGGGATAATAATGAAGCTTACTCTTTATGTGTGTACATAACACAGCAGACAATATAGGTCCATAGAATCCTTTACAGTGCAGAAAGAGGCTATTCAGCCTATCGAGCCTGCACCCTTCCCTCATTGCCAGAACTCCACATATTTATTATAGCCAATCTATTTAAGCTGCCTGTCTTTGGACACTAAGGAGAAATTTTAATATGGCTAATTCACCTAACCCGCTCGTCTTTGGATGCAAAGCAGCAATTTAGCATGGCCAATCCACCTAACCTGCACATCTTTGGACACTAAGGGGCAATTTAGCATGGCCAATCCACCTAACCTACACATCTTTGGACACTAAGGGGCAATTTAGAATGGCCAATCCACCTAACCTACACATCTTTGGACACTAAGGGGCAATTTAGCATGGCCAATCCACCTAACCTGCACATCTTTGAACACTAAGGAGCAATTTAGCATGGTCAATCCACCTAACCTGCATACCTTTTGGTGCTAAGGACAATTTAGCATGGCCAATCCACTTAACCTGCACATCTCTGCACACTAAGGGGCAATTTATTAGCATGGCCAATCCACTTAATCGGCACATCTTTGGACTGTGGGAGGAAACTGGAGCATCCAGAGGAAACTCACGCAGTTACAGGGAGAATTTGCAAACTCCACACAGACAGTGACCTGAAGCTGGAATTGAACTTGTTCCTTGGCACTATGAGGCAGCAGTGTTAACCACCCTCTAATTTGCACTATAACATTTAAAGTTTAAATTTTATTTATTAGCGTCACAACTAGGTGACATTAACGCAATGAAGTTACTGTGAAAATAGTCACCACACTCAGGCATGTGTTCGGCTACAGTGACAGAGAATTTAGCAATGCACCTAACTAGTACATCATTTGGAATGTGGGAGGAAACCAGAGCACCAGGAGAAAACCCATGCAGACACGGGGAGAATGTGCAAACTCCACACAGGCAGTGACCCAAGCCAGGAATCGAACTGGGGTCTCTGGCATCCCTGGCCCTGGCAGCAGTGCTGACCACCAGTGTGCCACCCTGAATTGTGGCGGGGAGGGGGGGGTGGTAGGTGAATGGGGAGGGTAAATGAGGCTTGACATGAATTTTGGACACCCATCTTTGCCATCAACGACTAAATTAAGCTAATGGAGCTGAAGGGGGCCATGCATGCTGGGCGGCGAATATCTTGGAAGCTCCTTGAACGCAAGATGAGGTCAGCCAGCCTCGGAATTCTTGGCGAAAATCATTGTACAAGGAATCTCAAACAGGGAAGGCAAACAAATACTGGGAGAAATTGCTCAGGGGACATGGGTTCCCTTTGCAAAAAGCAACTGCAAGGTTATTGGATAAGACTCCAAAGAAAGCAAAAAAAAAATCACATGGCTTTGTGCTGATAATGACCCACAATATACTTGCATGATTCGAAGGGCATTAACAACAGAAAAGAAAGAGTTTGTGCAGAGGGCGAGCCACAAGAGAGAGGGTCCCACTCGAATAGAACGCCTTTCCAGATAGGTGCTAGAATTTTGAATTTGTGCATGTCAAATTGCAGCTAATATTTTCCATAAACCCAATCCAATAATTTGGCACATTTCAAAGAGTTACAACGCTATGATTAACATGTTCACTTTAACTTCAAATTAACCTGATTCATTTAATTGAATGTAAGTCCATAGCTCAGCAGTCCCTGTGATCAGAGGAGATGTATTAAGAGAGAAGGGTTTCAAATTGAATACAGTTCACTCCACACATCACTAATTGTACCGTTTACCATAACCTGAGTCTGTGACCAACACTATTTAGTCAGTTAATGATGATACACAGTCCAAGTTTCCAAGAAATAATTACAAAAAAAAAATCCCCTTCTCTTTTTGCCCTTTCTTAAAGGGACAGCGTGCGTCTCAGTCTTCCTCGTATATTGGGAACTCAGGATATTATTTCACTAGAATCTCAAAGTCTGAACAGAGTGTCTTCTACAAAACTGTTATTTAGAAGGTTTGCTTTAATTGCATAATTTGTCAGCGATATCATTAAGGCGTTCCCAGTATTTGTTTGCCTTCTCTGTTTGAGGTTCCTTGAACAATGCTTTTCACCAAGGATTCCGAAGATGGCTCATCTTGCGTTCAAGGGACTTCCCAGATATTCACCGCCAAGTGAAGGGATTCTTCAAGGTCGTAGCTTCCAGCATGCATGGCTCCTTTCAGCTCCGTTAACTTAATTTAATCGTTGACCGCAAAGTTGGGTGCCCGTTAAGCTTCATCTACCCTCCCCACTCACTCCCCTAAAATTCAGAATGGCACAGTGGGTCAGTACTGCTGCCTCACAATGCCGGGGATGCCAGTTCGATTCCTGGCTTGGGTCACTATCTGTGCAGAGTCTGCACGTTCTCCCCACGTCTGCGTGGGTTTTCTCCGGGTGCTCCATTTCCTCCCACAACTTTAGTGCTGGCCATGCTAAATTCTCCTTCAGTATACAAAGAACAAAACAGCACGGGAAACAGGCCCTTCGGCCCAACGAGCCCGCGCCGCCACACCGATGTTCCCACCTCTACCCGCGATCCCTGTCCATGTTTATAGATCTATGATTAAAAACCAAATTTGAGACAATTTAGGGAGAATTTGTTTTGCCAATTAGCCTAAGAGCACATCTTTGGGATGTGGGAGGAAACCGGAGCACCCGGAGAAAACCCACGCAAGCACGGGGAGAATGCGCAAACTCCCACAGACATAGGCCCCAAATCCATGTATCTGCACAGCACAGCGATAGTCACTGAGCTGTCGTGTTGCTCATCAAATGGTCCAGGTCAAGCGTACACTAACAACATGAGGCACTAGGATACTCTCGAAAAATCCAATAACAGCCCTCTCACGACCCATTGTGTGTTTGCCCTTGTTAGACAAAGCAGACTGAAGTACCTGTAGGATAAAACAAATACATCAATATCATCGACAATTAACACACTTCCCAGGGAACTCTCAAGGCTCATGATCCCTATTTTAAACCAGCACTGGACATGTGCCTGGCTGCTGATTTACTTTCAGTTTTTTTTTTAAATTTTAAGTTTATTATCATTACAAGTAAGCTTACATTAACAACGCAATGCAGTTACGTTTTGTAATCTGTGCACAGCAAAGAACATTTCTTTCAATGAAACCTGTTGTGTTGTTAGTTAGGATCTATGTATGTCGATCTTTTTGAATCATAGAACCCTACAGTACAGAAAGAGACCCTTCGGCCCATCGAGTCTACACTGAACACAATCCCACCCAGCCCTTACCCCTATCCTCACATATTATACCCACCAATCCCTCTGACTTATGCATCCCTAGACACTAGGAGTAATTTCTTAACATTGCCAATCAACCTAACCCGTGCATTTTTTATTGTGGAAGGAAACCAGAGCACTTGGAGGAAACCCACGCAGACACAAGGAGAATGTGCAAACTTCATACAGACAGTAACCCGAGCCGGGAATCGAACCCAGGACCCTGGAGCTGTGAAGCAGCAGTGCTAACCCACTGTGCCACCGTCCCGCTCCTCTTTTAGTGTTAAGACCCACAACCCCTAACATATTTAGGACATTACAAAAACCCTTTTGAAGATAAGGTATTTCATAAGGGATGCGTAACTCAACTGGGCTATGGCGATGCGATTGTTAATTATTCTGTCAGTTATCCAAAACCCTGCATTAAGAGTACAGAAAATATGGGTACAAATTTCACCATGGCAGTTTGAGAATTAGAATCAAGTTTCTTTTTAAAATTGAAATGGCATCAATATCAGTTGCCTTAATGGATTGCTGCAAGCAAAGCTGTTTTGTTAAGTACAGGATTATTCAGTCACAGAAGGAGCATAGAATAGAATCATAGAATCCCTATAGTGCACAAGGAAGCCATTTGGCCCATCAAGCCTGCACCAACAACAGTCCCACCTAATCTCTATCCCTGTATATTTACCCCACTAACCCTATTAAACTACATATCCTGGGACATTAAGGGTCAAATTAGCACGGTCAATGCACCTAAACCATACATCTTTGGAGTGTGGGAGGAAACCGGAGCATGGGTTAGTGGTCAGTGTGGACTCATTGGGCCAAATGGCCTCTTTCTGTAGTGTAGGGTTTCTATGATTTATGTGATGTGAAACCCACGCAGACATGGGGAGACTCCACACAAAGGGTGACCCAAGCCAAGAATCGAACCCGGTCCCTGTAAGGTAGCAATGTTAACCACTATGCCATCATGCTGCATCTACCAATGTGTCACTGTGTTGTCCCAAGGAGGGCATTTTCCTCTCACATCCACTCTCCAAATGAGTGCTGTGATTTAATGCCGTTCCTTGCCATTTCCCCGTACCCTTGCATATTCTTTCTGGGAACGAATAAAACTGGTGATTTTTGTCCGACTGTAGATCAATCATCTTCCACATCACCTGCTCTCTGAGTAAAGTGGCCATCATCCCTTGTTTTCCCCAGGCTGCTTTCCCCTTCGAATGCTAGATTTGACTGATGATAATTCAATCCATGGATCACCACACTTCAAGTGATCGGTAAGGTTGAGAAGGCGGAACTCTAATGAGCACCCTCAGATAGGAAAGGGAATTGACATAAGTTCAAGGTGAGGGGCAGGAGGTTTTGGGGGTATTTGACTTAGAATTAGAATCACTACAGTGCAGAAAGTCTGCACCAACCACAATCCCACCCAAGTCCTACTCCCATATCATTACATACTTACCCACTAATCCCTTTAACCTCAGGATGCTAAGGGCAATTTAAGCATAGCCAATCAATCTAACCCGCACATCTTTGGACTGTGGGAGGAAACCGCAGCACCTGGAGGAAACCCACGCAGACATGAGGAGAATGTGCAAAGTCCAGACCTGAGCCCAGGACCCTGGAGCTGTGAAGCAGCAGTGCTAACCACTATGCTACCGTGATGCCATGAGGAAAAACTTTTTAATCAAGATGGTGGTGAGGTCTGGAATGCGTTGCCTGGGAGGGTGGTGGAGGCAGGATACCTCACATCCTTTAAAAACTACCTGGATGAGCACTTGGCATATCATAACGTTCAAGGCAATGGGTCAAATGTTGGTAACAGTGATTAGGTGAGAGTTCAGATGTTTCTCGCATGTCAGTGCAGACTCGGTGGGCTGAAGGGCCTCTTCTACACTGTAGGATTCTATCTTTCCTCATTGCTGCAATTTTCCAATCCTGGCAACATCCTTGGAAATCTCACTTCCAACCTCTGAAATGGGACTACATCCTTTGAAGTTATCCTTACGAGTATGATGATATTTTACTTACTATTGACGTCAGGTCAACCCCTGGAACCCATGTTATTGAATCCCTGCTACTTACCTGAGTTACCAGAAATTCCCATCTCCCATAACTCTAACACAGAGTAGATGCAGGAAGGATGTTCCTGATGGTGGCGGGAGTCCAAACTAGGAGTATCATAGTCCAAAGCTACTAGTTAAGCTTTTTGGGACTGAGATGAGGAGCAGATGTACAGAGATGAGCGGGTTAGGTTGATTGGCCATGCTAAGAAAGAACATAAGAAATAGGAGCAGGAGTCGGCCATCCAGCCCCTCAAGCCTGCCCCGCCATTCAATAAGATCATGGCTAATCTGAAGTGATTCAGTTCCACCTTCCCGCTTTCTCCCCATAGTCCTTTAATTCCCTTGTCTATCAGAAACCTAAAGAAATGGCCTCTTAGTGTCCAGGGATGCATAGGTTAAAGGGATTAGTGGGTATAATGTGTAGGAATATAGGGATAGGGCCTGGGTGGGATTGTGCTCAGTGCAGACTCGATGGGCCGAAGGCCTCTTTCAGCACTGTAGGGTTCTGTGATTCTATAAATTTCTTCACCCATAGAGTGGTGAGACTGCGGAATTCGCTACCACAGAAAGCAGTTGAGGTCAATACAATTATGGGCAAAATTTTCCAATCTCGCCCGCCGTGGGAATCGTAGTCGGCAGGACACACTCAATGGACCTTGGGCAGGATTTGGGGGTGAGCGTGGCTGGAAAATCCCACTCTGTATGTTTGCAGTGAAGAGTTAGCTGTAGCACCTGAGGGAAAGGGGGTCGAGGGATATGGGGAGAAGGCAGAATCAGGTGATTGCATTGGAAGATCAGCCACGATTACAATGAATGGTACTTGAAGGGCTGAATGGCCAAAGCCTGCTCCGATTTTGAGCAGCACAGTCTTGGAGGGCCGAAGGGCCTGTTCATGTGCTATATTTTGTGCTTTGTTCTATTTTCTCTGCAGTCAAGCACTTTGAGATTCTAGTGTCTGCTCCTCTGAACTCATCAAATGGGAGACGGCTGGAGGTTCACACCCAATTTTCAACCTCTCTTGCATGTTTTGTACCCTCTTCCTCTGCGAGGGGATCAATGAGAGTGAGGGCTGAGTGGACGGAGATGTGAGGAAGAGGGTAGACAGAGAGCGACAGCGGTACCTGCATGGAAAGTTGGTGTGAAGAATGATGTGTTGGGGTAATTTTCAGGAGACAGAGGGAGGGAATCGGGTGATACACACAAACACACACACACCAGCATGTGGATAAATGCACCATTTCCTGCATTGCATCAGTCTTTGAATCACTTCCTGCACTGGAATTAGGAGGTTGTGTTCTTGCTGCTTATCATCTCCAATGCGTTCCTGGTAGCCCTGCCAAATTCCTCCTCCCGTTGCTCAGAAGGTTGCACTGAAACAAGTACAGCCTCTAGATTCCATTCGAAAACTCTCTTCTCTTTGACTCCTAACCTCAAACTTTGGCAAATTGGAGTGCACTGGAGGCAAAATGGCTTCGTGATGGTCAGTGAGATGTAGGGTGAGGTTTTCCAGCCCCACCAGCCACTGGGATTGTCCGACCCCACCGAAAATCAATGGACTTTTGGCTGGGCTATCGCTTCTCCCACAGCAGGATGGAAAATCCTGGCATAATCCTCCAGAAAGCCAGGAATTACATGTCAGTGTAGTGACTGGTCTAATCGTATTGATTGGTGCTGACCTCTCTCCAAGTTAATACACCAGCCCTGTTCCCAGCATATTGCAAACTCACAATCCTGCCCTCAGTCTGTGATATTGCACATGTGCTACACTCAGTGCCTGTTTGTGAAACACTGAGGTGCATTCTCCAGTCCCGCTGTCCGTGACGGGACTGGAAATTTGACAGACTATTTAAAGGTCCATTGACCTTGGGCAGGAATTTCTGGTGTCAGGTTGGGTGCAGTGAGAGAATCCTACCCCTTCGTTCTGATAATCCAACCCAAATATCCCATCCTATGAACACATGTGATCGGTGCAACTTGTGGGCCGAAGGGCCTGTTTGTGCTGTATTGTTCTATGTTCTATGTTCTATTCTGCTATCTTACCTTTATGTTACTTTCAGCACCTGCTTAACTGAATTTTGGATGCATGACAGTGCAGAAGGAGGCTATTCAGCCCATCAAGTCTGCACTACAGTAAATCCCATTCAGATCCCTTTCCTGTAACCCTACGTATTTACTCCACTAATCCCCTAACTTAACATCTTGTGCCACTAAGGGACAATTTAGCATGGCCAATCCACCTAATCTGCACATTTTTGGACATCAAAGGACAATTTAGCATTGTCAATCCACCAAACCTGTATATCTTTGGAGGAAACTGGAGCACCTGGGGGAAACCCACACAGGCATGGGGAGAACATGCAAATTCCACATAGACCCGAGCCGGGAATCGAACCCAGGTCCCTGGTGCCGTGAGGCAGCAGTGCCACTGTGCTGCTCTTCCACATGTCCTTCGCCTTCAACACTATCATGAACACCCCCCTTGTCTTGTGCCCATGACATCTTTATCAAATTTCTCCAAGCTCCTACCTGTCCCCGACCATCAATTTTGCTCCACCCATTCACTCTGTCCCCTCTA
This sequence comes from Sphyrna mokarran, assembly GCA_024679065.1. Taxonomy (NCBI): domain Eukaryota; kingdom Metazoa; phylum Chordata; class Chondrichthyes; order Carcharhiniformes; family Carcharhinidae; genus Sphyrna; species Sphyrna mokarran. The sequence continues at coordinate 3,012,708 of JAGIQG010000032.1, forward strand.
AAACAGACCACACCCTCTCTTTCGCTCTCAGGAGGAGTCACAGGGACAGAGAATGTTAACTCTTTCTCCCATAGGTGTTGCCACATCAGCTGGGTTTTCCAGCATTTTCTCTGTTTAATTCCCCCATCTCTAACCTTGGATTGTTGACCTTACTCTGGGACTAAGCTGCTTGCTGACGAACAAGAAGCTTTATTTTAAAATCACTCGACCCAAATAAATGAAGATGCGCAGGTTAGGTTGATTGGCCATGCTAAATTTCCCCTTAGGGCTGTGATGGTTAGAACATAGAAAAAACTACAGCACAAACAGGCCCTTCGGCCCACAACTTGCGCCAAACATATGCCTATCTACTAGTCTTATCTTTAACCCTCTATTCACTCTGAACAAGCTAACTTACCCTTGAATGGACAGACTATAGAATCTCTTTATTGTCTTACACGGAGGTGGCATGATGATTAGCTCTGCTGCCTCACAGCGCCAGGGACCAGGGTTCAATTCCAGCACCATGACCCAAGGTTAGAGGGATTAGCAGGGTAAATATGCGGGCTTTCAGCAATAGCACCTGGGTGAGACTGTTGTTGGTGCACACTCGATGGGCTGAATAGCCTCCTTCAGCACTGTCAAGATTCTATGATAAGCCTGCAGTGCACAAGTTTCTTGTTCGTAGAATTCCAGAAGGAGGCCATTCAGCCCATCTAGTCTGCACTGGCCACAATTCCATCTAGGCCCTATCCCCATAACTCTATTTGTTTACTCTAAACCCCCTAATACTAAGGGTCAATTTAGCATGGCCAATCAACCTAACCCACACACCTTTGGACGGTGGGAGGAAACCGGAGCACGCGGAGGAAACCCATGCAGACACGAGGAGAATGTGCAAACTCCACACAGACAGTGGCCCGAACTGGGAATTGAACCCAGGACCCTGGCGCTGTGAGGCAGCAGTGCTAACCCACTGTGCCACCTCCTTGTTGCAAGACATTAAAGAGATTCATTCAAAGGTATGTTAGCTTGTTCTAGAGTGAATGCTGCAGCGATCCATCAATGTAAACGGAATTCACCGGAATAAAAAAATCATTCATTACACCGCAGAGGACATGGTCTGGTATCAAAATGGTTTGTTTCAATAAATTGGCCCTTTTTCCATAAAATGTTCCAACACTGTAGGCCATATTCCCAATAAAAGCTATTTTTTTCCTGTTTAATGGACCTTGTTATAGAGTGAGAGCATTTCACTGCAACGCAATAAATGAAAGCTATTAATTCTAGTACAATGTGCTGTGATCAAGCACAAAAGCCATTCTTTACATTATGAAAGAAAAGGAAAGCAGAGACCATGGCTGTGATCTTCACAGGGAAGTGTGAAGGGAGCATCTGAAGCCAGGATCCGCTGGCGAGAACAGCCAGACAAGGGGATCTGGAGTACTTGGTGGAACCATTGCTATGAGCCAGTCAATTTGAACATTACAGGCACAAGGTTTGAAAAACAAAAACAAGATAGGCATTAATGGGTGCTGGGAGTCATTTAACTTACTTAGGAATAGCCCTTCCAGGTTTCTAGAAGCCAGATCCTTCTGGGTGAATCTAATTGAAAATTTTTGACAAAGCAACCGAGAAGGTTGATGAAATGCGGTGGATGTTTTCTACATGGATTATAGGTAAGTGCTTAACAAAGAACTAGAGAGAGGGGCAGCATGGTGGCACAGTGGTTAGCACTGCTGCCTCGCAGCACCAGGGACACAGGTTCAATTCCAGCCCTGGGTGACTGCCGATGTGGAGTTTGCACATTCTCCCCATTTCTGTGTAGTTTTCCTCCGGGTGTTCCAACTTCTTTCCACCGTGCAAAAATGTATAGGTTAGATAGATTGGCCATGCCAAATTGTCCCTTAGTGTCCCAACATGTGGAAGTTAGATGGATTGGCCTTGCTAAATTTTCCCTTAGTGTCCAAAGATGTGTAGGTTAGATGGATTGGCCATGCTAAATTTTCCCTTAGTGTCCAAAGATGTGTGGGTTAGGTGTACTGGCCATGCTAAATTGCCCCTTAATGTCCAAACATATATTGGTTAGGGGGATTAGTGGAGGAAATAGTTGGGTTACAGGAAAGATCTGGTTGGGAGTCTGTATCAGACAGTTAGCACAGATTCAATGAGCTCCTTCTACATTGTAGGAATTCTGTGATAATTCCATGACCCATCATCTAAGGGAAAGATTATAGCATTGTGGACCTGCCATGCAAGGACCCAGGCTAATCCTCTGCGAACATGAGTTTAAATCCCACCACAGCAGATGATGGGACGTACATTGAGTTACTAAAATCTGATTGTAAGTCAGGCCATGATGACAATAAAATTATTATCGATCGTCATAAAATCCCACCTGGTTCGCTAATGCCCCTTAGGGAAGGAAATTTGTCGGAGGACCCAAGTCTGTGGCTATTCATTCAATTGGTAAAAGCCAGTGTGCCCAAGTCTTCCATGCCAGCAGGGGGAACTATATAGATATATAGATATATAGAACATTACAGCACAGAACAGGCCCTTCGGCCTTAAACTCCTCCAACAGGTTGAACAACAGCCACAGCTATAACCCTCTATCCATGCAGAATTAATGGAGGCCTCTCTCTTGCTCTGTGGCCCAGTCTGGGCACTTGCTAGGGTTTAATTTCAGCAAGGAACCCATCTACCACAAGGATGATGCCACACCAAAATAGTCCCAAGTATCCAAATAATTGATACGAAACAGCAACTCAGTTTTACTGCTTTTCCCATGGTTCTGCCTCCGAACCCAGCTCTGTGGGAACGGCAAGATTCTGCCCAAGAGGTCTATTCCAGTCAGAGGAGGTTCTCCCGATGACAAACAGTATCTGTATAATGTTCCCCTGAATGTAAAATCTCTTCATTACTCATCAACCCATTGACCAGAAACTCCACTGGACTTGCCCCATAAGCACAGTGGCTACAAAAGCAGGTCAGAGACTGGGAGCACTGCAGTGAGTAACTCACCTCCAGACTCCCCAAAACCTCTCCACCATCCATAAGGCAGGAGTGTGATGGAATACACCCTACTTGCCTGGATGGGTGCAGCTCCAACAACACTTGAGAAACTTACATAATCCAGGACAAACTTGATTAGCACTCCATCCACAAACATTCACTCCCCCCACCACTGACGCTCAGTAGCAGCAGTGTGTACCATCTACAAGGTGCACTGCAACAATTCACCAATTAGACATCAACTTCCAAACCCACCACCACTTCCATCCAGAAGGACAAGGGCAGCAGATACATGGGAACACCACCAAGTTGCCTTCCCAAACCACTCACCACCCTGGCTTGGAAATATATTGCTGTTCCTTCGCCACCACTGGGTCAAAATCCTGGGATTCCCTTCCTAACGGCGTTGTGGGTCAACCCACAGCACATGGACTGCAGCGATTCAAGGAGGCAGCTCATTATCACCTTCTCAAGGAATGGGTAATAAATGTTAACTAGCCAGCGATGCCCATGACTGAATTTAAAAAGACCTTGCCCTTAAATAAAAGCATCCTCTAGGTTCTCTCAGCTATTTGTTCCAATACAACTTGCCCTACCTCAGAACTAAAGTTCCTCGATCTTCACCCAAAGGAGAATGGGCCACCATCAAACCGTCCAATCTGGCGAAGTTTGCCCCAAGTTAATCCAGTCGATTCCAATCCCCCCTTTGCGATAATGCTTCCATGAGACATTCTTGCTTCAGGACAGTGGGAATAATCCTAGAGTAAGTGTTGGAAATTAGGAGCGATGAGCCTGATTTGTAGCGATTCTGCCGTATGAATCATCCCAGAAGCAAGAACAGCGTTTCAGAGAAAGTGATACTTATCGGGAATAAATATTCTTAACTGTGTAATCAGCTACCTGCAGAATAGAAATTGTCTGCTCTAATACAGCGAGACCATTTCCTCAATCAAAACAAATGACTTGTGCATTGTCTTAGAAAAATAACTAGTTCATTTAAATGCAATGGGTTGAGAAAAAGGGAAGATTGTCCACTCATTACGACTGATCTAATTTTACACTGAAAGATCTTTCATTTGTAGTGTGAGCCTTGCTCCAGCATGAAAGTGATACATTTGAACTGTTGGAGAACAAAAGAAAACACAGTTAATTCCAAAGTAATTGGTATTTGTTCAGAATTAAATCTATTTATTGTATTAAGTTGATTAAATGGGACAGGAGGGGGCCATGTTGTCTGGGCAATCCGCCAATATCCATGGCGTGAGAATCGTTACTCGCTGGGGGCTGGGTTACTCACAAACTCAAACGTTCTCATTTTGGAACAGGCTAATTGTAAGCCATTTGCACTGTGGGAAGGACGTCAAGGGTTTGGAGAGGATGCAAAAGAGATTTAGCGTAACAGCACCACGATTGACTTCAGCGGTGTGGAGAGGCTGGGGGGGGAGTCACGTTATTGCCCGTCGAACCAAGAAAGTTTAGGCAAGATTCAAGCAACAGTGAAGCAGCACAGTAGCGGCACGGTAGCACAGTGGGTTAGCACTGCTGCTTCACAGCTCCAGGGGCTGGGGTTCGATTCACGGCTTGGGACACTCTCTGCGTAAAGTTTGCACATTCTCCTCGTATCTGTGTGGGTTTCCTCCGGCTGCTCCAGTTTCCTCCCACAGTGTAAAGGTGTATGGATTGGCTATGCTAAGAAATTGCCCCTTAGTGTCCTGAGATGCGTAGGTTAGAGGGATTTGTGGGTAAATATGGGTGAAGGGCCTGGGTGGGATTATGGCTGGTGCAGACTTGATGGGCCGAATGGCTTCTTTCTGTGCTGTAGGGTTTCTATGATTTCCATGAGATGTTCAATATGTTACAAGATTCCAGCAGAGTGAGCAGGGAGAATTTGTTTCTGTGCCAAAGGGATCAGTGACCTTCCTCATCCAGGTTATTATTGCCAGTCCGTATGTGGATTAAAATCACCCACTATTATTGCCATCCCTTCATCAGAAGCAGACAACTTTTCTTCTTGTATACTTTGTCCTATATTGTAGTTAGTTAGTTGTAGACCAGTCCCATTTCCCCCACCATTTCTCAGCCCCACCCAAACCAATTCCACATCCTGATGTCTTCAATCAGTCATCTCTAAGTTTAAGGTTAGATGTTAGTGTCACAATTAGGCCTCCATTAACAGTGCAATGAAGTTACTATGGAATTCCCCTAGTCACCACACTCTGGTGCCTGTTCGAGTACACCAAGGGAGAATTCAGCAAGGCCAATGCACCCTAACCAACACATCTTTCAGAATGTGGGGAAAACTCTCAGAGGAATTCCGTGCAGACATGGGGAGAAGATGCAGACTTCAGACAGAGTTCCTGCCCGTGATTACTGACTTTCTGTGTATACGTGTGAGTGATGTGCGAGTGAGTAGAGTGTGCATGGAGTGAGTGAGGGAATGGCATTAGAGTGTGTGTGTGTGTGTGTGTGTGTGCACATGTGTGTGCATTTGTGTGAGTGTGTGCGCATGTGTGTGCTTTTGTGTGTGTGTGTGTGCGCATGTGTGTGCGTTTGTGTGCGTGTGTGTATGTACATGTGCGTATGTGTGTGTGCGTGTGTGTGTTTGTATGTATGTACATGTGCGTATGTGTGCGTGCATGTGTGTGTGTGTATGTATATGTGTGTTGTGTGTATGTATGTACATGTGCGCATGTGTGTGTGTGCGTGTGTGTTTGTATGTATGTACATGTGCGTATGTGTGCGTGCATGTGTGTGTGTGTGTATGTATATGTGCGTATGTGTTTGTGTGTGTGTGTGTATATGTATATGTGCGTATGTGGGTGTGTGTGTGTGTGGTGTGTGTGTGTGTATGTATATGTGCGTATGTGTGTGTGTGCGTGTGTGTGTGTGGTGTGTAGTGTGTGTTTGCATTTGAGAAATTGAACTCAAATGCAGTGCCAATTGAAACTCCCTCTCCATATTTAAATATGAAGGGCGGTACGGTAGCACATTCTCTCCATGTTTGCGTGGGTTTCCTACCACAGACCAAAGATGTGTGGGTCAAGTTGATTGGCTGTGCTAAATTGACCCTTAGTCTTCCGGGATGCATAGGTTAGAGAGATTAGCAGGGTAAATATTTGTGCCTGCGGGGATAGGGTGGGATTGTTGTCGGTGCAGACTCGATGGGCCGAATGGCCTCTTTCTGTAGTGATTCTACCCTTCTATATTGAAATAGTTTTCCAACACTCAACATTGGATTTCCCAGCCTCACTCAGCCCCAAGGGGAGAAAATCCCACACGAGGTCATTGGATATTTGCATTGCCTGTGTGTCACCCGCTATGGTCCCTGAGGCAGGCAGGATGGGCAAATTCTGCCCTCAGTGTCTGGATGTGAAGAATGGTCAGTTAGTGGAGGGTAGGGGACCTGCCCGACCATGTGGAAGAAGAGGGAGTAAACACAAGGTCCCATTGACCAAACCCACTGCTTTAACAAAATTCGACACCAGGCCATTTAGAACATAGAACTTAGAACACTACAGCACAAACAGGCCTTTCGGCCCACAAGTTGCACCGATCATATCCATATCTACCAAGCCTATCTGTAACTCCCAATCCCATTAAATCCCATGTACTCATCCAAAAGTCTCTTAAAAGACCCCAGCAAGTTCGCCTCCACTACCACTGCCGATTCCATTCACTCACCCTCTGAGTGAAAAACTTACCCCTAACATCTCCTCTGTACCTGCTTCCCAGCACCTTAAACCTGTGCCCTCTCATAGCAACCATTTCAGCCCTGGGAAATAGCCTCCGAGAATTCACCCCATCCATACCTCTCAACATTTTGTAAAAATCTATGAGGTCGCCTCTCAACCTTTTATGGCTCACTTGTCTTACTCCTGAGTTTCTGGGGATTCCGTAAATGTCTGACTAAGTTTTTGCATGTTTATTGATAGCCTTTTCTTTTAATCCACAGGTGATTGGGTCCGCCTTGTTGTCCAACAAGGGGCATACACGTGGTGGGTCGTGCGAGGGCTGCTCTTGGATGTTGTTTCGAGAGTTGCCTAGTGCTTCACGTTGTTAGTGTACGCTTAAACTGGACCAGCTGATGGGCAACACGACAGCTCAGTGACTGTCCCTGTTTGCTGTGCAGATACAAGGATTTGGGTTGCTGGGAGTTTGCACAGTCTCCCTGTGATTGCGTGGGTTTTCTCCAGGTGCTCTGGTTTCCTCCCAAAGATGTGTCCTTAGGCTGATTGGAGTTAACAAATTGTCCATAAATTAATCTTCCCTCAATAGGCATAGACAAAGGTCATAGGTAGAAGAGGGCACTCACAATATTAAATGGCTGCGCGGGCTCGTTGGGCCAAGGGGCCTGTTTCTCGTGCTGTGTTGTTCTTTGTTCTTCATCTCTCCAGGGAAAAGGACCCAGCTCCCTCAACCTATCCTCATAAGGCATGCCTCCCAATCCAGGCAACATCCTTGTAAATCTCCTATGGAACTTCTCCATAGCTTCCACATCCTCTGTTAATCTCTCTTCTGCTTTCACACGAGACACCCTCAGTGTGACAGAATATCTTCATGGTACATTTCATTCGCAACAAACGTGCAGGGGGAAATTGATACGGACAGAACGGTGAAACAAGCCGCGGGCATATGTTGGAGTAATTAGTTAGCAAATTTTAGCCTGTGTTTATTACCGGTGCCAAAAAAAAAAGAATGATCACTGACAACAATAAAAAAACTCAGGACCCAGCAGTCTACGATTTCACTCCAACACTCTGGGGAGGCTTCAAATCGCAAATTGCATAAAAGTTGCGTTTCCTTCCTGCTCCTGACAGACTCCCTTTAACTGGGTTTTTTTTTTAAAACATTGTCTTGCGGCTGTCAGCTTTGGTGTGGCACCTGGCTTCATGTTCCTAATTAGTCTCATTTAATTAATTATATTCTGCTATGCATCCCTCTTTTTATTAACTTTTAACAGGGCACCAATCAAACCTCGAGGAGAGAGGGAAAAAGAGTGGGGAGGCGGAAATCCTCCTTTATTTTTCAGGATGCCGCGTCGAATTCCTCTCCAGATTAGAAGGTGGCGGGGAGAGGGCGGTAAAAGAGATAGCGAGGAGCGACAAGGCATCCCAGTTAACCTCCTCTCACCCTCAATTTGCTTGCCCCTTTCTCTCTAGATTGTGTGTACAGGGTGTCGGTGCAATCTGTACAAAAAGTGGAGAATAGCACATGTGGGTGGCACAGTGGGTTAGCACTGCTGCTTCACAGCTCTAGGGACCCTGGGTTCGATTCCCGGCTCGGGTCACTGACTGTGTGGAGTTTGCACATTCTCCTCGTGTCTGCGTGGGTTTCTTCCAGGTGCTCCGGTTTCCTCCCACCGTCCAAAGATGTGCGAGTTAGGTTGATTGGTTGTGCTAAAATTGCCCCTTAGTGTAGAGGGATGCTTAGGTTACAGGGATTAGTGGGTAAAATATGCAGGGATATGGAGGAGGGCCTGGGTGGGATTGTGTTCAGTGCAGACTCGATGGGCCGAAGGACCTCTTTCTGCACTGTGGGGTTCTATGGTAGCAAAATACTTGATGGGACATCACTGGCTTCAGGTCATGTTTGTGTGCCCTAGGCACAAAGTTATCGGACAGTTGAATGCACAGCAGGTAGCACAGTGGTCAGCACTGCTGCCTTGCAGCGTTGGGGACCCTGGTCCAATTCCTAGCTTGGGTCACTGGCTGTGCAGAGTCTGCACATTCTCCTCTTGTCTGCGTGGGTTTCCCCCCACAGTCCAAAAGATGTACTGGTCAGCTGCATTGGCCATGCTAAATTCTCCAAGTGTACCCGAACAGGCGCCGGAGTGTGGCGATTTGGGGATTTTCGTAGTAACTTCATTGCAGTGTGAATGCAAACCGATTTGCGACACTAATAAATAAACTATTCACAAATTCGTCAGTGTATTTCTGATACACTCCAGAGTCTAAATTAACCTCACGTTGCTAAAAAGGTTTGTAGCTCTCAATGTCACAATCTTTGATATAATTAAGGAAGCAGCAGTTCAGACAAGTCAGTAAATTACATGATATTGATCTAATCTGGGTTGGGATTAGATAACGCTTTAACTGTCTGAAATGAGATTGCTGCCTTACATTCACTAACTACCTCTCGTGCTAATACATGATAATGAGCACATTTTTGATCTGTGACAGTCTTCTTTCGGTGTTTGTTTTTGAAGTAAGCTGATGAATAAATTTGCAAATAGTGTTGCACAATTTAAATTGACGAGAGTCGATGCTCTATGTTAAAAAGAGAATATGAGAAATGGGACTTTTCCATTTAATCGTTCAGGGACGTGGGTGCTTGGCTGGGCTAGCATTCATTCTTCATGCCTACTCACCCGTCCGAATGTGAGGGGGTGAGTTGCCTTCTTGAACTGCGTCAGTCCCTGAGGTGTAGTGCTGTCAGGGAGGGGATTCCAAGTTTTGACCCAGTGAGGAAACCGCGATATATATCCAAGTCACACAATCATAGAGGTTTACTTCAAGGAAACAGGCCCTTCAGCCCAACTTGTTCGTGCTGTCCCTTTTTTATTAAACTACTACCGTCAGAACATTGAATACAGGAGTTGGGACGTCTTGTTGAAGTTGTACAAGACATTGATAAGGTCACATCTGCAATACTGTGTGCAATTCTGGTCACCCTATTACAGAAAAGATATTATTGAATTTGAAAGAGTGCAGAAAAGATTTACTAGGATTCTACCGGGACTTGACGGTTTGAGTTATAAGGAGAGGCTGGATAGACTGGGACTTTTTTTCTCTGGAGCGTAGGAGGCTGAGGCGTAACCTTGTAGAGGCCTACAAAATAATGAGGGGCATAGATAAGGTAGATAGTCAATATCTTTTCAGAAAGGTCAGGGAGTCTAAAACTGGAGGGCATAGGTTTAAAGTGAGAGGAGAGATACAAAGCATCTAGAGGGGCAATATTTTCATCCATGGTATATTGAGTGTCTGGAATAAGCCAAGGGTAGTAATAGAGATAGGTATAATTTTATCTTTCAAAATTGTAGATAGTTACGTAGATAAGATGGTTTTAGAGAGATATGGGCTAAATGCAGGCAATTGGGATTAGCTTAGAGGTTTAAAAAAATGGGAGCATGGACAAGTTGGGCTGAAGGGCCTGTTTCCATGCTGTAAACCTCTATGCCTCTACTAAGCTATTCCCAAATCCCCCATTTGGTTCATATCTTTCCATGCCAATCTTATCCATGGAATTGTCTAAATGCTTTTTAAAAGACAAAATTGTAGCCGTTTCTACTACTACCTCTGGCAGACACTCACCACCCTATATGTGAAAAAATTGCCCCTCTGGACCCTTTTGTATCTCTCCCCTTTCACCTTAAACCTGTGCCCTCTAGTTTTAGACTCCCCAACCTTTGGGAAAAAGATGTTGACTATTTAGCTGCTTTATTCCCTTCATTATTTTATAGACCTCTATAAGATCACCTCTCAGCCTTCTACGCTTCAGAGGAAAAAGTCCCAGTGTGACCAACTACACACACTTTTGGATTGTTGCATTGTCTTTTGCTGAAGGATATCTTCCCCATTATACCCAGCCTTCCAATGAGATAGGTGTGTGCCTTGGAAGGGTGTTTATTTGTGGTGTGTGCTGCCCTTGTCCTTCTCGATGATAGTGGTCTTGGGTTTGGAAGGTTCTGTCTAAGGATGCTTGGTGGACTGTTGCAGCATACCTTGTAGATGGTACCCACTGCTGCCAGCGATGGTGGAGGGAGTGAACGTTTGAGGTCGGGGTAGCAATCAAGCGGGCTGCTTTGTCCTGGATGGTGTCAAACTTATTGAGTGCTGATGGAGCTGTACTCATTCAAGTAACTGGAAAGAATTTCATCACATCCCTGACTTGTGCCTTGTAGATGGTGGACAGAGTTTGGGAAGCAAGGAGATGAATTACTCACTGCAGATTTTCTGAAATCTTATCTGAAGTAGGTCATTTGGACCTTCAAGTCTGCTCCACCATTCAACAACAGCACTGTAGATTTTGCACTCAATCCCACCATCCTGCACTATCTCCATGTTCCTTAATAAGAATATAGCACTTGAAAAATCTGTAGCCCTTACCTCATTCTTTTTCGTTTATGATATGCAGGGTACAGTGGCACAGTGATTAGCACCGCTGCCTCCCGGTGCCAGGGTCCCGGGTTCAATTCTCAGCTTGGGTCACTGCCTGTGCTGAGTCTACCCTTCCTCTCTGTGTCTGCATGGATTTCCTCCGAGTGCTCCAGTTTCCTCCTACAGTTTGAAAGATGTGTTGGTTAGTTTATTGGCCGTGCTAAATTCTTCCTCAATGTACAGGTGCTGGATTTGGCGACTTGGGAATTTCCACAGTAACTTTATCACAATCTTTACGTAAGCCTTCTCGTGACAATAAATAAATAAACATATAAAGTTATAACTGCTATTTGATAATTCTGTTGATGAACCCTTCCATCACTTTACTGATTGAGACTAAAGAAATGGTTTAGTCATTTGAAGGGTTAGATTTATCCTCCTTTCTGTATAGGGCAAGTTTTTGACCTTGTTGGGTAGATGCCAGTGTTGTAGCTGTACTGCAAGGGACTTGGCAAGGGGTCCAGCAAGTTCTAGAGGACAAGTCTTTGTTACTATTGTTGGAAAATGTGTGGCCATGCTAAATTGCCAATTAGCGTTCAAAGCTGTGTAGGTTAGGTGGATTGGCCATGTTAAATTACCAATTATTATTCAAAGATGTGCAGTTTAGGTGGATTAGCCATGCTAAATGTTTAGGGTTACAGGGATGTGTTGGGTAGAGGGGAAAACCGGGATGGAATGCTCTCTCGGAGAGTCGATGCAGACTCGATGTGGCAAATGGTCTCTTTTGCTCTGTAGGGATTCTATGTTTCCATTATATCGTTCTTGCAACCTCTAGCTTGATGCCAGCCGCTCCTGATCCTTGATATCCTTTTGTTGAAGAGTCATATGGCCTAGAAACAGTTCCTGTTTCTCCATCCACAGATGCTGGAAGACCTGCTGAATTTACCTAACATCTTCTGTTTTTTATTTCAGATTTTTAGCTATATTTTGCTTTTAATGAGCTCCTTCTTCACCTTTTCTCCCAATTGTTCTAGCCATAGTCATGGCCTGATCTACCTTTTTAGCAATAGACATGTAACATCACATTTTAAAAAGAAGTATATTCTCCATAACTAATGCAGAGATTGGAAGATGGGAGCTATATCGATGAATTATGTATCATAGATAGATGTCCTACAATGCAGAAAGAGGCCATTTGGTCCATCGAGTCAGCACTGACCACAATCCCACCCAGGCCCTCCTCCCATATCCCTATATATTTACCCATTAATCCCTCTAACCTACACATCTCAGGACTCTAAGGGGCAATTTTGGCATGGCCAATTAACTTAATCTGCACATCTTTGGGAGGAAATCAGTGCACCCAAAGGAAACCTATGCAGACATGGGGAGAATGTACAAACTCCACATAAAACAAGAACAACGAACAAAGGGAACAACACAGCATAAGAAACAGGCCCTACAAGCCCGTGCTACCCATTTTAACACTCAGTGAGTGCCTCATTCCAATCCTTCTTCTACCTACAACTTTTGTCTACGCCTCTTGGACTCCACAATAAAGCGGTGCAAATTTAGAGAATTATATTTGCGCCAGATTAAGGAAGGTTTAATTTAGGGACAATTTGTTAACATCAATCAGCCTAAAAGCACATTTTGGGGGTGCAGGAGGAAACCGGAGCAGCCAGAGAAAACCCACGCAGACGTGAGGAGGATGTGCAAACTCCACACAGATAGTGACCCAAGCCAGGAATCGAACCCAGGTCCCTGCAGCTGTGAAGCAGCAGTGTTAACCGTTGTGTTACTGTTCCATGGTAAAAGAATAAAAGTGCATTGTCCTCACACGGACATATTATTTGTGCTTCAAGCCTCCTTCATTTTAATTTAACCCTAGATCTTTTATCTGATCAATTTCCACTTGATAAAGCTTGCATGACTGAGCTTAGCACCTGCTGCAGTTTCAGCAAGGATTTACCCAAGGAAGGTGAATTGTCAGAAAATGCTCCCATTTGTCTTTATGTAAATACTGAAGCATAGAAACTAGAAGCAGGAGTAGACCATTCGGCCCTTTGAGCCTGTTCCACCATTCATTACAACCATGGGCTGATCGTGAAAATTAACACCCTGATCCTCCTCTTCCCCCTTTACACCTTGATCCCTCTAGCCCCAAGAGGTATATCTAATTCTTCTCGAAATCATACAATGTTTTGGTCCCAAAGAACAAAGAACAAAACAGCACGGGAAACAGGCCCTTCGGCCCAACGAGCCCGCGGAGCCACCCCGATGTTCCCACCTCTACCCGCGATCCTTATCCATGTTTATAGATCTATGGATTAAAAAACCAAATTTGAGACAATTTAGGGAGAATTTGTTTTGCCAATTAGCCTAAGAGCACATCTTTGGGATGTGGGAGGAAACCGGAGCACCCGGAGAAAACCCACGCAAGCACGGGGAGAATGCGCAAACTCCCACAGACACAGGCCCAAATCCATGTATCTGCACAGCACAGCGATAGTCACTGAGCTGTCGTGTTGCCCGTCAAATGGTCCAGGACAAGCGTACACTAACGACGTGAAGCACTAGGATACTCTCGAAAAAAAAATCCAAGAGCAGCCCTCTCACGACCCATCGCTTGTATGCCCCTTGTTAGACAACAAGGCGGACCAAAGCACTCAACTGCATTCTGGATCCCCCACTCTCTGTTTATTTATTAGTGTCATAAGTAGGCTTACATTAACACTGCAATGAAGTTACTGTGAAAATCCCTCAGTTGCCACATTCCGGTGCCTGTTTGGGTACACTGAGGTTTGGCATGGTCAATGCACCTAACTGGTGCGTGAATGAAGAAATTTCTCCTCACTTCAACCCTAATAGGTTTACGCCTTACCCACAAACAATGAGTTCTAGTTCTTGACGTCCCCAACCATCGGGAACATTCTTTCTGAATCTATCCTGTACAAAGCTGTTAGAATTTTATAAGTTTCTATAAGATCCCTCTTCTCAACTCTAGTGATCCTAACCGACTTAGTCTCTTCATATCATAGACTTGCCTTCCCTGTAACGTATAATGCATTTTCCTCTTCTGTTTGCATTGTCCTTTGTTTTTTGTAGCTTTGTTTCCTCCAGTAAGAGTGAAATTTGTATGTATAGCTGGGAGGTAGGCTTGTCTCTTGTCTCACATCTGAACCAGAAGGTGGGGGTTAGAAGCTGAATCCAGTGACCTGTTCAGAACATAGGCTAACACTTCAGTGCAGTACTTGAGGTGATGGTCTTTGAGATGGGTTAGAACATAGAACATAGAACATTACAGCGCAGAACAGGCCCTTCGGCCCTCGATGTTGAGCCGACCAATTAAGAAAAAGCAATGATCCTCTAACCTAAACCATTCCCTTTTCATCCATAAGCCTATCCATGGACCTCTTAAATGCCCTCAAACTTGGCGCATCTACAACAGCAGCAGGCAGGGCATTCCATACCCTTACCATCCTCTGGGTAAAGAAGGATAGGAAGCCAAGGTTCAGATAGGACTCTGATGTAGATTGCTAGATCCCATTATACTATTTTGAAGAGGATTATTAACTTCTGGTGTCCTGGTCTACAATTATCTTTTAACTCACATCTCAAAACAGATATTCTGGACATAGATCATAGAAAAAGAACCATACAGTGCAGAAAGAGGCCCTTTGGCCCATCGAGTCTGCACCAAACACGATCCCACCCAGGCCTTACCCCCATATCCCTATATATTATACACACTAATCCCTCTAACCTGCGCATCCCTGGACACTAAGGGGCAATTTCTTAGTAATAAACCTAATCCGCACATCTTTGGACTGTGGGAGGAAACCCAAGTGCCCAGAGGAAACCCACGCAGACACGAGGAGAACGTGCAAACTCCACACAGACCTGGACTGGAGCCTGGAATCAAACCCAGGACCCTGGAGCTGTGAAGCATTATGCTATTGGAAGTTTGTTGGGCACAACTTTGGTGCCTGCATTATAAAAATACTTCGTTCACTGTAAAGCACTTTGAGATATCCTGGAGTTGTCTAAATGCACTACATCAGCCTTTGCAATGTAAGGGTGACACAGTGCACTGTGGTTAGCACTGCTGCCTCATTGTGCCAGATACCCAGATTCATTTCTGGCCTTGGGTCATTGTATGTGTGTGCAGTTTACACATTGTCCTCATGCTTGCATGGGTTTCCTTCTGGTATCCCAGTTTCCTCTCAAAGTCCAGAAGTGCAGTTTAGGTGGATTGGCCATGCTAAATTGCTCTTCAGCTGTTCGAAGATGTGCAGGTCAGGTGGAGGAAGGAACTGAAGGCACTGTTGTTAAGTTTGCAGATGATACAAAGAGACAGTAGTATTGCAAAAGCAGGGGGAACTGTAGAAAGACTTGGACAGGCTAAGAGAGTGGGCAAAGAAATGTCAGATGGAATACAATGTGATAAGGCATGAGGTTATGCACTTTGGAAGGAGGAATGGAGGCATAGAGTGTTTTCTAAATGGGAAAATGCTTAGGAAATCAGAAACACAAGGGGACTTGGGAATCTTTGTTCAAGATTTCCTTAAGATTAACATCGGTAGTTAGGAAGGCAAATTTAGCATTCATGTCGCGAGGGCTAGAATATAAGAGTAGAGGTGGACTTCTGAGGCTGTATAAGACTCTGGTCAGACCCCATTTGGTGTGTTGTAAGCAATTTTGTACCTAAGGAAGGATGTGCTGGCCCTGGAAAGGGTTCAGAGGAGGTTCATAAGAATGATCCTTGGAATGAAGAGCTTGTATGAGGAGCTGGGTCCGTACTCGTTGGAGTTTAGAAGGATGAGGGGGGATCTTATTGAAACGTACAGGATACTGCGAGGCCTGGATAGAGTGGACGTGGAGAGAATGTTTCCACTAGTAGGAAAACCTAGAACCAGATGCTTCAGCCAGAGATGAGGAGGAATTTCTTCAACCAGAGAGTGGGGAATCTGTGGAACTCTTTGCTGCAGAAGGCTGTGGAGACCAGGTCATTGAGTGTCTTTACAACAGAGGTGGATAGGTTCTTGATTAATAAGGAGATCAGGGGTTAAGGCAGGAGAATAGGGATGAGAAAAATATCAGCCCTGGTTGAACGGTGGAACAGACTCGTTGGGCTGAGTGGTCACATTCTGCTCTTGTGTCTTATGGTCTTAAGGATTGGTCTTGTTAAATTGCCCCTTTGTGCCCGAAGATGTGCAGTTAAGTGGATTGGCCCATCTAAATGGCCCCTTAATACCCAATGATGTGTCGGTTAGATGGATTGACCGTGCTAAACTGTCTCATAAGTTAGGTGGATTGGCCATGGGGATGTATGGGATTACAGAGATGGATGGGGAGGAGGGGGTAATGCCTGGGTAAGATGCTTTTTGGAGAACCAGTGCAGTCTCGATAGGCCAAATGCATTTGCACTGAAGGGTTTTCACCAAGGATGCCATCAGGGGATGAAGGAGTACAATATCAAGGGTAGTAGTCTTAGGGTGGATAGTGATAGCCTTTTTCCTAGGATGGAAAAAGCTTGCACAAGGGGACACAGCTTTAAATTAAGGGGTGATAGTTATAGGACGGATATCAGAGGCAGGTTCTTTACCCAAAGGTGGTTCGGGAGTGAATGCCCTGCCTGCAGCAGTTGTAGATGCGCCAAGTTTGGTGGCGTTTAAGAGGTTAGTTGATAAGTATATGGAAGAGAAGGGAATGGTTTAGTTTGGAGGGGCATTGCTTTTTATATTATTCGCGCAACATCGAAGGCCGAAGGGCCTGTTCTGTGCTGTAATGTTCTATGTTCTATAAGTGTTGAGGAGCAGAAGGACCTTGGGGTCGGGGTCTAAAGGACTTTTAAATCAGCCTCATAGGTAGAGGATGTGGTCAGGAAGGCGTATGGTGGACTGGCCTTCATTAATTGAGGGATTGAGTTTAGGAGTCGGGAGGTAAAGCTCCAACTTTATAAGACCCTTGTCAGACCCCACTTGGAGTGCTGTGCGCAGTTCTGGTCACCTCATTACAAGAAAGATATGGAAGCTATTGAGAGGGTGCAGAGGAGATTTACAAGGATATCGCCTGGATTGGGAGGCATGCCTTATGAAGATAGGTTGAGGGAGCTAGGTCTCTTTTCCCTGGAGAGACGAAGGTTGAGAGGCGACCTGATAGAAGTTTATAAAATGTTGAGAGGTATAGATAGGGTGGTTTCTCAGAGGCTATTTCCCAGGGCTGGGTACAGGTTTAAGGTGCTGGGGAGTAGGTACAGAGGAGATGTCAGGGGTAGGTTTTTCACTCAGAGGTGGTGGTTGGATGGAATTGGCTGCCATTGGTGATGGTAGAGGCAAACTCGCTGGGGTCTTTTAAGAGGCTTCTTGGTGAATATTGAGGGTTATAGATAGGCCTGGTAGGTGGGGATATGATTAGTACACCTTGGGGGCCAAAGGGTCTCTTTGTGCTGCAGTGTTCTATGTTCTATGTTCTCTTCAGCACAATTCAGTCATTTTCTTGCCCAATCCCCAAGGCCCTGTGAGTATATTTCTTTCAAGTACACGTCCAATTTGTATTTTAAACCATTTATTGTCTCTCGAGGCAGTGGTTCCCGGGTTCTAACTGCTCGCTGTGTAAACAGGTCCTTCCTTACATCTCCCTCCATGCATCTGTACCCAAAGCTGCAAACCTCTCTCTTTTCATTCCATACCTTTAGCCAATGGGCATGGCTGTGGTTATTTTTTGGAAGTCCTCTGAACCTTGCTCCCCAATGTCAAATCCCTCCTCCATCCACCTTTGGCCAAAGTTTTGAAGCTTAGTTATTAGTGTCACAAGTAGGCTTACTTAACACCGCAATGAAGTTATTGGGAGGTGATGGCATTATGGCTTGATTTTTTTTACATCTAGAAACGCAACTTATGCTTGAGGGACCTTAGGATTCCAACCAAGGCAGATGATGGAATTTGAACTCAATAAAAAATATCTGGAATTAAGAATCTACTGATGACCATGAAACCCCATTGTTAATTGTTGGAAAAAACCCATCTGGTTCACTAATGTCCTTTAGGGTAGGAAATCTGCCATTCTTACTTGGCCTGGCCAACATGTGAGTCCAGGTTGACTCTCAGCTGCCCTTTGAAATGGGTTAGCAAGCCTTTCAGTTGAAGGACAACTTGGGTTGGACAATAAGTGCTGATGTGGAGATGCCAGTGTTGAACTGGGGTAAACACAGTAAGAAGTCTCACAACACCAGGTTAAAGTCCAACAGGTTTATTTGGTAATGAACACCACTATTTTTTGAGACTCTGTCTCTTCGTCAGGCGAGTGGAGAGTCCTGATCTCAAACATGGCATACGAAGGCACACACTCAGTTTACAAAATACTGATTAGAATGCCAGTCTTTTCAGCTAATTAAGCCTTAAAGGTGCAGATAATGTGAGTGGAAATAGCATTGAGCACAGGTTAAAGAGATGCGTAAGACACCTTTAAGATTTGACTAGCTGTAAAGATTCTAATCAGTATTCTGTAAGCTGAGTGTGTGCCTTTATATGTCCTGCTTGTGATCAGAATTTTTCACTCATTTGACGAAGGGGCAGAGCTCTGAAAGTTTGTGGCTTGCGCTACACCAGTTGGATTTCAACCTGTTGTGAGATCTCTTACAATAAATGCTGGCCCAGCCAGCGACACCTATGTCTTCTGAATGAATGGAAGCGGCATAAGAATTTGGGCTGGTGTCTGCGAGGGTTTGCACATTCTACCCGTGTTTGCGTGGGTTTTCTCCGGGTGCTCCGGTTTCCTCCCACTCCCCAAAAACGTACTCATAGGCTGATTGGTGTAACAAATTGTCCCTAAATTAGTCTTCCCTCAATCTTCCCCAATAAGCGTAGACAAAGGTCATAGGGAGAGGGGGGCATTCACAATGGCGGCGCAGGCTCGTTGGGCCGAAGGGCCTGTTTCCCATGCTGTGTTGTTCTTTGTTCTAAGTCTCACAACATCAGGTTAACGTCCAACAAGTTTACCCCAGTCCAACTGAATGGAGTCTGGCCTGATCAATCTCTCTTTGCTGTTCCTCACATTCAAACATTAGTGAGTGAAAAGCGAATGATTTGCCTGATGGATTTCCCTGAGGACAAGGAGAGGCAGTGGGGGAGCATTCCCTTTGAAAATAAAATGCTGGGAAACGGGGAGAGGTTTTTACGAGGGATGGCTGATGATAGCTGGCAACAGGGAGTGTTTTTTTTGTCAGCAGCTTAGGGTTGGTTTTACTCCCTCACACTTGCCCTACTCCAAAAGGATAAGTCCCTTGAAACAGTCATTCTCCAGTCTGTAAGCTGACAGCAGTGTGGATTAATCAGGAGTTTAGATAAACATGTGGCATTTTTATGAATAGTTGTGTCACAGTTTATCAGTTCATTCTAATGAGAAAATCAGCATCAAAGATCTGAAGTTGCAGCGGAAGCGATTTGCATCGGCAGGCAGCTGAGGGCCTATGAAATTAAATCACAAGAATTGTTGCAGTACAAAGCGAGGCCATTCTGCCCATCGTATCAGCACCAGCTCTCTGAATGAGCAATTTATTTAGTGCAATCATTCCGTTTTCTCCCCGTAAAACTGTTCGCTCTTCCTGATCAGGTAACAGTCTAATTCCTTCTTGATTGCCTCAACCTACCACTGTTACAATCCAGAGTGCGATAGGGCAGCACAGTCGCACAATGGTTAGCACTGTTGGTTCACGGCGTCTGGGACCTGGGTTCGATTCCCACTTCGGGCACGTTCTCCCAGTGTCTGCGTGGGTTTCCTCTGGATGCTCTGATTTCCTCCCACAATCCAAAAGACGTGCTGGTTAGAGTGCATTGGCCATGCTAAATTCTCCCTTAAAGTAGCCGAACAGGCACAGGAATGTGGCGACGGGGGGATTTTCACAGTAGCTTCATTGCAGTGTTAATGTAAGCTCACTTGTGGCACTAATAAATAAACTTTAAAAATTCAAAAAGTGAAAAATGTTGTCCTTGAGTCACTTTTCCTTCTTATGCCAAGTATTTTAAGTCTGTATCCCTCTTGTTCTTGATCCTTTCGCAAGCTGGAGCAGTTATTCCTTATTTACTCAGCCCTGGCACCTCATGATTTTTAACAGTCTTTCTAATCTCTTCTCAGCCTTCTCTTCTCCAAGGAAAACAGCTCCAATTCCTCTGATTTATCTTCATAATTGAAGTGCCTCAACTCTGGAACCCATTCTCATCTATTCTTTCTGCGTTTTCTCCAATGCCTAGAAATCTTTCTTCAGGTATGGCAGAATTGGAAGCAAGAGGCAGCACAATGGTACAGTGGTTAGCACTGCTGCCTCACAATGCCACAGATCTGGGTTCAACTCCGGTCTTGTGTCACTGTCTGTGCGGTATTTGTACGTTCTTGTGACTGCATGCGTTTCCTCTGGTTGCTCTAGTTTCGTCCCATGCGCCGAAGACATGTAAGTTAGGTGGATTGGCCATGCTAAATTGCCCTTTAGTGTCCAAAGATGTGCAGATGAGGTGGATTGGCCATGCTGAATTGTCCCTTAGTGTCCAAGATGTGCAGGTTAGGTGGATTGGCCATGCTAAATAAAGAACAAAGAACAAAGAGCAACACAGCACGGGAAACAGGCCCTTTGGCCCAACAAGCCCACGCCACCGTCCTAACGTCCTAATGACATATCCTTGACTTTAGGCTATGCCTATTGTTGAAGATTCCCATATAGGGACCAATATAGGGACAATTTGTTACCCAATCAGCCTAAGAGCACATTTTTGGGATGTGGGAGGAAACCGGAGCACCGGAGGAAACCCACGCAACCACGGGGAGAACGCGCAAACTCCCGCAGACACAGGCCCAAATCCATGTGTCAGCACAGCAACAGCGATAGTCTCTGAGCTGGCATGTTGCCCATCAGATGGTCCAGTTTAAGCATACACTGACGACGTGAAGCACTAGGCAACTCCTGAAGCAACCTCCAAGAGCAGCTCTCGAACGACATGCCGCATGCATGCCCCTTGCTGGTCAACAAGGTGGACCGAATTGCCTGCAGAAACAAATAAGACTTAATTAAACATGCTAAAAAAAAAACTAAGACATTCCCGAGACGAAACTAAAAGATAGTCTACTACTATTTGGTCCTCCCGATATTCAAACAGTTCTGCTATATCCCTCTGTCTGCAGACCGCTCATGTGGCTGTCCAAGAGACCCTTAAACAACCCTAGCATGCCTGCTCCCACCACCTTACTCGGCAGTGCATTCCACACCCCCACTACCCTTTGTGTGAAAAACTGGCCTCTAATATTCGTCTTATACATAGCCCCCCTCACCCTGAGCCCGTGACCCCTCGTTCTATCCATTTCTAATGGTGGAAAAAGCTTACCACCATTTACTCTATCTATACCCCTCATAATCTTATATACCTCTAAAAGATCCCCTCTCAGCCGACGTCTTTCAAGGGAAAACAACCCCAGTGTTTTCAATCTTTCCTCGTAAGACAGCCCTTCCATACCAGGCAGCATCCTGGTAAATCTCCTCTGCACTCTCTCCAGGGCCTCTACACCCTTCCTGTAGTACGGCGACCAGAACTGGACGCAGTACTCCAGATGAGGCCTAACCAACGTTCTATACACCTGCAACATCAGACTCCTACTCTTGTATTCTATACCCCTTCCTATGAAGGCTAACATACCATACGCTTTTTTTACCACATTCTCCACCTGTACTGACACCTTCAGAGACTGCAGGTCTCTCTGCATCTCTATACTCCGGATAGTTTTAACTAAATTGCCCCTTAGTGTCCAAAGATGTGCAGATGAGGTGGATTGGCCATGCTAAATTGCCCCTTAGTGTCCAAAGATATGTGGGTTAGTGGATTGGCCATGCTAAATTGCCCCTTAGTATCCAAAGATGTTGGGTTAGATGGATTAGCTATGGTGAATATGTGGAGTTTTCAGGATAAGATGGGAGAGAGATTGTGGGTTGGACACCCTGTCAGAGTGCCGAATCAATGGGCTGAATGGCCTCTTTCTGCACTGTAGGAATTCTTTGGTTCCACGATTAGAAAGCTGAGTTTGGAAAAGTGTTCGACTTGGCATCCTTGCTCTTGTACTTTATTCTCTATAAATAAAGTCTAAGATACTGTCTACTTTATGAACTACTCTTTAGATATGTTAAGAATAGAAGATTGGTTAGGGCAAGATTAGGGCCAGTCATAGACAGCAGTGGGAAGTTGTGCGTGGAGCCTGAAGAGATTGGAGAGGCACTGAATAAATATTTCTCTTCGGTATTCACGCAGGGTGATGTAAACGTAGTTATGGAGAACACTGAGGTACAGGGTAGCAAACTGGAAAGTATCGAAGTAGATAGGGAGGATGTGCTAGATATTCTCGAGGGGTTGAAGTTGGATAAGTCCCCTGGGCCAGACGGGATTTACCCTAGGATTCTCTGGGAGGCAAGAGAGGAGATTGCAGAGCCTCTGGCTCTGATCTTCAGGTCCTCGTTGGTTACGGGTGTGGTTCGGAGGACTGGAGGATAGCGAATGTGGTCCCATTGTTTAAGAAGGGGAAGAGAGACCTTCCAGGGAATTATAAGCCAGTGAGTCTTACTTCTGTTGTGGGCAAAGTATTGGAGAGAATTATTAGGGATAGGATTTATAGTTATTTAGAGAGAAATGAATTGATTGGGATAGTCAGCATGGTTTTGTGAAGGGTAGGTCGTGCCTTACTAACCTCATTGAGTTTTTGAAAAAGTGACTAAAGAGGTGGATGGGGGTAAGGCGGTTGATGTGGTATATATGGACTTTAGTAAGGCGTTTGATAAGGTGGCCCATGGAAGACTTCTACAGAAAATGCAGATGTGTGGAATAAAGGGTGATTTAGCTAATTGGATTAGGAATTGGCTGGCAGATAGAAGACAGAGGGGGGTGGTTGATGGGAGATATTCATCGTGGAGTTCGGTGACGAGTGGTGTGCCTCAGGGGTCTGTTTTGGGGCCCCTGCCGTTTGTAATTTTTATAAATGATCTGGATGAGGGTATTGAGGGATGGATCAGTAAATTTGCAGATGATACTAAAGTTGGTGGTGTGGTAGATAGTGAAGAGGGGTGTTTTAGTTTACAGATTGACTTGGACAAGTTGCAGAGCTGGGCCGAGAGGTGGCAAATGGAGTTTAATGTGGAAAAGTGTGAGGTAATGCACTTTGGCAGAAACAATAAATGTGTAGAGTATAGGGCTAATGGTAGGGCTCTTAATAGTGTTGAGGAACAGAAGGATATTGGTGTATGTGTCAATAGATCCCTGAAAGTAGGCAGTCAAGTGGATAAAGTTGTTAAGAAGGCATATGGAGTCTTAGCGTTTATTGGTAGGGGGATTGAATTTAGGAGCCGCAGCATCATGTTGCAACTGTACAAAACTCTAGTGCGGCCGCACTTGGAGTATTGTGTGCAGTTCTGGCCCCCACATTATAAGAAAGATGTGGAGGCATTGGAGAGGGTACAGAGGAGGTTTACCAGATGTTGCCTGGTATGGAGGGCAGGTCCTATGAAGAGAGGTTGAAGGATTTGAGGTTGTTTTCGTTAGAAAGGAAGCGGCTAAGAGGGGATCTTATTGAAGCATATAAGATGATTAGAGGTTTAGATATGGTGGACAGTGATAGCCTTTTTCCTAGGATGGAGAAAGCTAGCACGAGGGGACACAGCTTTAAATTAAGGGGTATGAGTTATAGGACGGATATCAGAGGTAGTTCTTTACTCAAAGAGTGATTAGGGAGTGGAATGCCCTGCCTGCAGCTGTTGTAGATGCGCCAAGTTGGGTGGCGTTTAAGAGGTTAATTGATAAGTATATGGAAGAGAAGGGAATGGTTGAGTTTGGAGGGGCATTGCTTTTTATTTTGGTCGGCACAACATCGAAGGCCGAAGGGCCTGTTCTGTGCTGTATTGTTCTATGTTCTATGTTCTAAAATGCAGATGTATGGGATAGAGGGTGATTTAGCTAATTGGGTTAGGAATTGGCTAGCAGATAGAAGACAGAGAGTGGTGGTTGATGGGAGATATTCATCGTGGAGTTCGGTGACAAGTGGTGTACCTCAGGGGTCTGTTTTGGGGCCCTGCTGTTTGTAATTTTTATAAATGATCTGGATGAGGGTATTGAAGGATGGATCAGTAAATTTGCAGATGACACTAAAGTCGGTGGAGTGGTAGATAGTGAAGAGGGGTGTTGTAGTTTGCAGAGGGACTTGGTCAAGTTGCAGAGCTGGGCCGAGAGGTGGCAAATGGAGTTTAATGTGGATAAGTGTGAGGTAATGCACTATGGCAGGAGTAATAAATGTGTAGAGTATAGGGCTAATGGTAGGATTCTTAGTAGTCTTGATGAACAGAGGGATCTTGGTGTGTATGTGCATAGATCCCTGAAAGTAGGCAGTCAAGTCGAGAAGGTTGTTAAGAAGGCATATGGAGTCTTAGCTTTTATTGGTAGGGGGATTGAATTTCGGAGCCGCAACGTCATGTTGCAACTGTACAAAACTCTAGTGCGGCCGCACTTGGAGTATTGTGTGCAGTTCTGGTCCCCACATTATAAGAAAGATGTGGAGGCATTGGAGATGGTACAGAGGAGGTTTACCAGGATGTTGCCTGGTATGGAGGGCAGGTCTTATGAAGAGAGGCTGAGGGATTTGAGGTTGTTTTCGTTAGAAAGGAGGCGGCTAAGAGGGGACCTAATCGAAACATATAAGATGATTAGAGGTTTAGATAGGGTGGACAGTGATAGCCTTTTTCCTAGGATGGAGAAAGCTAGCACGAGGGGACACAGCTTTAAATTAAGGGGTGATAGTTATAGGACGGATATCAGAGGTAGGTTCTTTACCCAAAGGGTGGTTCGGGAGTGGAATGCCCTGCCTGCAGCAGTTGTAGATGCGCCAAGTTTGGTGGCGTTTAAGAGGTTAGTTGATAAGTACATGGAAGAGAAGGGAATGGTTTAGTTTGGAGGGGCATTGCTTTTTATATTGGTCGGCGCAACATCGAAGGCCGAAGGGCCTGTTCTGTGCTGTAATGTTCTATGTTCTATGTTCTATGAGTGTGGCCAGAAAATCACACCCATGGAATCATTCAATGCAGAAGAGGCCCTTCAGCCCATCAGGTCTGCACCCAGACTTGAGAACCACCTGACCTCCCACTTAATCCCCCACCTAATCGCAGAAAGATCTTAGGGTCCGGGTTCATAGGACTCTTAAATCGGCCTCGCAAGTAGAGGATGTGGTCAAGAAGGCGTATGGTGTACTGGCCTTCATTAATTGAGGGATTGAGTTTAGGAGTCGGGAGGTAATGCTCCAACTTTATAAGACCCTTGTCAGGCCCCACTTGGAGTACTGTGCACAGTTCTGGTCGCCTCACTACAAGAAGGATGTAGAAGCTATTGACAGGATGCAGAGGATGCAGAGGAGATTTACAAGGATGTTGCCTGGATTGGGAGGCATGCCTTATGAAAATAGGTTGGGGGAGCTAGGTCCCTTTTCCCTGGAGAGACGAAGGTTGAGAGGCGACCTGATAGAGGTTTATAAAATGTTGAGAGAAATAGATAGGGTGGATTCTCAGAGGATAGGGAGGATTCTCATTACGAGAGGACACAGGTTTAAGGCGCTGGGGGGCAAGTACAGAGGAGATGTTAGGGGTAAGTTTTTCACTCAGAGGGTGGTGAGTGAATAGAATCGGCTGCTGTCAGTGGTGGTAGAGGTGAACTCACTGGGGTCTTTTAAGAGACTTCTGGATGAGTACATGGGACTTAATGGGATTGGGAGTTACAGATAGTTCTATGGCCTGGTAGGTACTGATATGATTGACACAACTTGTGGGCCAAAGGGCCTGTTTGTGCTGTAGTGTTTTATGTTCTATGTTCTAATCCCATTTACCAGCATTTGGCCCATAGCCCTGAATGTTATAAAGTACCAAGGGCCCATCCGGGTACTTTTTAAAGGATTTCAGGCGTACACCACCCTCCAAGGTAGCACATTCCAGAATGCCCCCACCTTCTGAGTAGAAAAGGTTTTTCTCACTTTCCCCCCTAAATCTCCCAACCCCTTGCCTTGAACTTATGTCCCCTCATGACTGATGCTTCAACTAATGGGAAGAGCTGCTCCTTGTCCACTCTGTCCATGGCTTTTCTGTGTAGAAGCAACATATTGCTCATGAAGAGGATGGATTTGAAGATTTCAACTCCTTACAATTCTGCATAACACTTGATAGAACATAGAACATAGAACATAGAACAATACAGCACAGAACAGGCCCTTCGGCCTTCGATGTTGTGCCGACCAAAATAAAAAGCAATGCCCCTCCAACTAAACCATTCCCTTCTCTCCATATACTTATCAACTAACCTCTTAAACGCACCAAACTTGGCGCATCTACAACAGCTGCAGGCAGGGCATTCCACTCCCTAATCACTCTTGAGTAAAGAACCTACCTCTGATATCCGTCCTATAACTCATACCCCTTAATTTAAAGCTGTGTCCCCTCGTGCTAGCTTTCTCCATCCTAGGAAAAAGGCTATCACTGTCCACCCTATCCAAACCTCTAATTATCTTATATGCTTCAATAAGATCCCCCCTTAGCCGCCTCCTTTCTAACGAAAACAACCTCAACTCCTTCAACCTCTCTTCATAGGACCTGCCCTCCATACCAGGCAACATCCTAGTAAACCTCCTCTGTACCCTCTCCAATGCCTCCACATCTTTCTTATAATGTGGCGACCAGAACTGCACACAATACTCCAAGTGCGGCCGCACTAGAGTTTTGTACAGTTGCAACATGATGCTGCGGCTCCTAAATTCAATCCCCTACCAATAAAAGCTAAGACTCCATATGCCTTCTTAACAACTTTATCCACTTGACTGCCTACTTTCAGGGATCTATTGACACATACACCAAGATCCTTCTGTTCCTCAACACTATTAAGAGCCCTACCATTAGCCCTATACTCTACACATTTATTGTTCCTGCCAAAGTGCATTACCTCACACTTTTCCACATTAAACTCCATTTGCCACCTCTCGGCCCAGCTCTGCAACTTGTCCAAGTCACTTTGATGTCCAAAGTGGGCCAGGAGACCCTGTGTAATTCCAGGCCTGTGCTGAGTTACTTGACATCAGTTCAGGAAACCATTGAGTTTGATACAACTGGTCTCCTAGAACCATAGAATCATAGAACCCTACAGTGCAGAAAGAGGCCCTTCAGTCCATTGAGTCTGTGTCAAACACAATCCCACCCAGACGCTACCCTCTATATTATACCCACTAATGCCTCTAATTTATGCATCCCTGTATGTTAAGGGGCAATTTCTTAGCATTGCCAATCAACCTAACCCGCACATCTTTGGACTGTGGGAGGAAACCCAAGTACCCAGAGGAAACCCACACAATACAAGGAGACTGTGCAAACTCCACAGACAGTGACCCGAACCAGGAATCGAACCCAGGACCCTGGAGCTGTGAAGCAGCAGTGCTAACCACTGTGCTATTGTGCTGCCCTACGTAGTTAGGTAGTAGGTAGCGGTACTAATTATTCATGCATACATAAGGCAACGATTGGAACGAGACTGTCTATGCTGCTTTCCATGGTTAAATAGTCCACCAATTCTGATTTTTTTCAGTTTACATACCTCCATACAAAGACTTTTGACAACAAATTGCAGCATTACAGGGACTCATGGAATTGTAGTCTCACAAAGCTCACTACTATCAGTAGAGAAAGTGGGAAGATTGTTGGAGGTAAGGTGAAGGTGTAGGAGGCTGAGCAACCCTCAAAGAAACTAAGAAAGAACCTCAAGGTTTCTAACCTTTCACATGGTTTCACTTGGAAGAACATAGAACATAGAACATAGAACACTACAGCACAGAACAGGTCCTTCGGCCTTCGATGTTGCACCGACCAATATAAAAAGCAATGCCCCTCCAAACTAAACCATTCCCTTCTCTTCCATATACTTATCAACTAACCTCTTAAACGCCACCAAACTTGGCGCATCTACAACTGCTGCAGGCAGGGCATTCCACTCCCGAACCACCCTTTGGGTAAAGAACCTACCTCTGATATCCGTCCTATAACTATCACCCCTTAATTTAAAGCTGTGTCCCCTCGTGCTAGCTTTCTCCATCCTAGGAAAAAGGCTATCACTGTCCACCCTATCTAAACCTCTAATCATCTTATATGTTTCAATAAGGTCCCCTCTTAGCCGCCTCCTTTCTAACGAAAACAACCTCAAATCCCTCAGCCTCTCTTCATAAGACCTGCCCTCCATACCAGGCAACATCCTGGTAAACCTCCTCTGTACCCTCTCCAATGCCTCCACATCTTTCTTATAATGTGGGGACCAGAACTGCACACAATACTCCAAGTGCGGCCGCACTAGAGTTTTGTACAGTTGCAACATGACGTTGCGGCTCCGAAATTCAATCCCCCTACCAATAAAAGCTAAGACTCCATATGCCTTCTTAACAACCTTCTCGACTTGACTGCCTACTTTCAGGGATCTATGCACATACACACCAAGATCCCTCTGTTCATCAAGACTACTAAGAATCCTACCATTAGCCCTATACTCTACACATTTATTATTTCTGCCATAGTGCATTACCTCACACTTTTCCACATTAAACTCCATTTGCCACCTCTCGGCCCAGCTCTGCAACTTGTCCAAGTCTCTCTGCAAACTATAACACCCCTCTTCACTATCTACCACTCCAGCGACTTTAGTGTCATCTGCAAATTTACTAATCCATCCCTTCAATACGCTCATCCAGATCATTTATAAAAATTACAAACAGCAGGGGCCCCAAAACAGACCCCTGAAAACAGACTTGGAAGGAAAAGTTTGACGCCAGGTTAATCAAAGTGAAAAGCTAATATTCCCATCTTCAATATATTCAGGATGGTGCCAGAGTGTGGCAACTTAAGAACATAAGAAATAGGAGCAGGAGTCGGCCATCCAGCCCCTCGAGCCTGCCCCGCCATTCAATAAGGTCATGGCTGATCTGAAGTGGATCAGTTCCACTTTCAACAAAGAACAAAGAACAAAGAACAACACAGCACGGGAAACAGGCCCTTCGTCCCAACGAGTCCGCGCCGCCGTCCTAACGTCTTAATGGCATATAGAGACCAATATAGGGACCAATTTGTTACCCAATCAGCCTAACAGCATGTTTTTGGGATGTGGGAGGAAACCGGAGCACCCGGAGAAAACCCACGCAACCACGGGGAGAACGCGCAAACTCCCGCAGACACAGGCCCAAATCCATGTGTCTGCACAGCAACAGCGATAGTCCCTGAGCTGTCATGGTGCCCATCTGATGGTCCAGTTTAAGCATACACTTTCCCACTTTCTCCCCATAACCGTTAATTCCCTTGTCTATCAGAAATCTATCTACCCGTGACTTAAATATATTCAGCGAGGGAGCCTCCACCACTTCAATGGGCAGAGAATTCCAGAGATTCACCACACTTTGAGTGAAGAAGTTCCTCCTCAACTGTGTTCTAAACTGCCTTATTTTGAGGCTGTGCCCTCTAGTTCTGCTATCCTTTCTAAGTGGGAAGAATCTCTCTATCTCTACCCTATGTAACTCCTTCATTACTTTGTAAGTCTTTATAAGATCCCCCCTCAGCCTTCTAAACTCTAACAAGTACAGGCCCAGTCTATTCAATCTCTCTTCATAGGCTAACCCCTTCATCTCCTGTATCAGTCTGGTAAATCTTCTCTGTACTCCCTCCAAGGCCAATATATCCTTTCCCAAATGCAGGAGCCAAAACTGCACACAGTACTCCAGACTTCTGGCAAACTGGGCCCAACATACTCTCTAAATAAAGTTTATTTATTTATTTATCACAGGTTACATTAACACAGCAATGAACTTACTAAGAAAGTTCTATTTTTTACTCTCGTTCTGTCCTTTTAAAACTCCAACTCTTGAAAATTCCCTAACAATGCTTTCATCCCCTCCAATGTCAACACTATAGATAAGAAAGACCACCAACGCCTCTACTTTCTCAGGAGACTAAGGAAATTTGGCACGTCAGTTACGACTCTCAATAACTTTTATAGATGCACCATAGAAGCATCCTTTCTGGTTGTATCACAACTTGGTATGGCTCTTGCATTGTCCAAAACAGCAAAAAAAATTACAAAGAGTTGTGAACGAAGCCTCTGTCTACAATACCCACTGCCTCAGGAAAATCAGCCACCCATTCCAGACATGCTCACTTCCACATTCTTCTTTTGGGACAAAGATAGAAAAGCCTGAGGTCACGTATCAACCAATTCAAGAACGTCTTCTTCCCTGTTGTCATTAGACTTTTGAATAGACCTGCTTTATATTAAGATTTTTCTCGACACCCTGGCTATGATTATAACACTATATTCTGCACTCTCTCCTTCCCTACTCCCCTATGTGTTCGATGAATATGTCTATATAGCATGCAAGAAACAATATATTTTACTGTATCCTAATACAGGTGACAATAATAAATCAAATTAAACTTCACTAACCACCTCTAGCAGATAGACAGTTAATTCTTCCATGAAACATGAATATCTTACTTTTAAAATCGCTGATGAACCTCAGTCTGCAATGGAAGCTCCTCAAATTGTGAATGAATTCTATTTTTGTTTTCATTTTGCTGTGGCTCCTGGTTCAGGACATCCCCACTATTGGGAGTATCCTTTCTGCATCTACCCTATCTAGTCCTATTAGAATTTTCATCCCTTGCCTCAATCCTAGCCCAGTTAAAATTCACTGCACTCCCTCTATAGCAAGAACATCCTTTCTCAGACCTGTCCTAAATCTATTTTGCAAGTAAAACTCTGGCAATTAAACCATGGCCATTTGACACACAGGGTGGGATTTTCTAGCTGAGGTCAATGGACCTTTGCGTGGTCCATGTTTCGCCCACCGAGATTCTTGTGACCAGCAGAACAGGAAAGCTTGCCCCATGGAGTCTACTTTAAGGAAAGGAAATCCTATGTTTCCCATTTCGTGACCCTGAGGAAGTCTGCTGGTGCATCCTGCACCACGTGTGTGCTCCATCTGGGGTGGCAGATGGGTTGAACTGGTCTTCACCGAGTGGGTAAGCAGGGTACAGAACAAATGGTTTCATACAACCTGGTGGAGTATTTTAACTGTCAGTCGACTATTAAAATTGGAGTATCGAGTATAAAAGTTGGAGTGTTATGGTAAGGTTGTATAAGGCATTGGTGAGGCCGAATTTAGAGTATTGTGTACAGTTTTAGTTACCTTGGAAGGATATTAATAAGGTTGAAAGAGTGCAGAGAATGTTCACAAGGATGTTGCCGGGACTTGAGAAGCTGAGTTACAGAGAGAGAGATTGAATAGGTTAAGATTTTATTCCCTGGAGCGTAGAAGAATGAAGGGAGATTCGATAGAGATGTATAAGATTTTGATGGGTATAGATAGAGTGAATGCAAGCAGGCTTTTTCCACTGAGGCTAGGGGAGAGAGACAACAGAGGGCGTGGGTTAAGAGTGAAAGGAGAAAAGTTTAAAGGGAACATTAGGGAGGGCTTCTTCACGCAGAGAGTGGTGGGAGTGTGGAGTGAGCTGCTGGATAAATGCAGGGTCACTTTTAACATTTAAGAGAAACTTGGACGGGTTCATGGATGAGAGGGGTGTGGAGGGATGTGGTTCAAATACAGGTCAGTGGGACTAGGTAAAAAATGGTTCAGAACAGACAAGAAGGGCCAAAAGGCCTGTTTCTGAGCTGTAATCTATGGTTCTATGACAGTTCTGTGGCAGAATGATGTTTGCACGTCTGCACGGACAGAAAATTGAGTGGGGATGGGTGCAGGGTTACTGAGTGGAGTGTATCAGTCACGATTTGCCCACACAGCTCATTGAGTAAGTTTAGTCAACGTTGTAATGTAGCAGCTAATTTCATCAAAGTAGCACTTCTTTGATGATCATCCTCGGGAAGATTTCAATGTCTGATCCAAAAGGCAGCACCTCTGACACTGCAGCACTCCCTCAGCAAGAAAGCATAAGAAGCTATAAAAGATTGAGAATATAGACCAGTCCATCACGCAAACCAACCTCCCATCCATTGACTCTGTCCACACTTCCCGCTGCCTCGGCAAAGCAGCCGGCATAATTAAGGACCCCACGCACCCCGGACATTCTCCCTTCCACTTCCTTCCATCGGAAAAAAAATACAAAAGTCTGAGGTCACATCCCAACCGACTCAAGAACAGCTTCTTCCCTGATTTTGAAAAGACCTACCTCGCATTAAGTTGATCTTTCTCTACGCCCTAGCTATGCCTGTAGCACTACATTCCGCACCCTCTCCTTTCCTTCTCTATGAACGGTATGCTTTGGCTGTGTAGTGCACAAGAAACAATACTTCTCACTGTATACTAATACATGTGACAATAATAAATCAAATCAAATTAGCGTTATGGCCCACAATTAGTTGCTCTGTTTTCCTTGATGTCACCGCGTCACAGGAGAACAAGTAGCCAACAACTGCCCTGCTATGAATCATTGTCCAGTGTCTTGTGTTGGAAGTTCAAGCCGGGTGCAATAACATGCTATTCCCCTGTGTCGCTCCGAAAGATTGTCATCCGAATGGGGTATTAGATAGATCCAAGAACAGGAACCTGCATTCTATCATGAATAGCATCTTCAGACTCATATCTATAATATAAAAAGTGTTTCTACTGCCAAAAAGACTTTATCCATCCTGTTCTAAATAATTAATGTCTGCTCCCTCAGTCACTCTATTCCCGTCCTCTGGAATTCCCTCTCTTTCCTGCATCCAGGAAACACATGAGTGGCCTTCTCTTAACCCACACCCACTATTATCTCCTCTCCTTCCTCACCTTGTCTGCGCTAAAGTGCTCTGAGATGTCCCTTTGTAGTCAAAAGCACCACAAAAATATAAAAAGAGATCATATTCTATGAGTGGAATTACATAGTTAGAATATAGAACAGTGCAACTCAGGAACAGGCCCTTCAACCCACAGTGCTGTGCTGAACATGATGCTAAATTAAACTAATCCCTTCTGCCTTCCCTGGTCTATACCCCTCTATTCTGTGCACAGTGGCACAGTGGTTAGCACTGCTGCCTCACAATGCCAGGGATGTGGGTTCAATTCCCAGCTTGGGTCACTGTCTGTGCGGAGTCTGCACATTCTCCCTGTATCTGCGTGGGTTTCCTCCAGGTGCTCCGGCTTCCTCCCACAGTCCAAAGATGTGCACGCTAGGTTGATTGGCCATGCTAAATTGCCCCTTATTGTCCCAGGATATGTAGGTTGAGGGATTAGCAGGGTAAATATATGGGGTGCAGGGATAGAGCTTGGGAATTGGTGTCGGTGCAGACTCAATGAGCCAAATGGCCTCTTTCTGCACATATGGTTTCTATGATTCTACTCCTTGCATATTCATGTTATTGTAAATGCCCCTTAAATATCTTTATGGTATCTGCCTTCACCACCACCCCGGCAGTACATTCCAGTGAGAAGTCTCACAAGATCAGGTTTAAGTCCAAGCAGTTTATTTGATAGTAATCCCACAAACTTTCAGAATTGGTGTTCCTTCGTCAGGTGTGAGGAAGGTCCTGATCAGATTTGAGCACTGCATAAAAGTCTTGCCCCTCAAATCTCCTTTAAAAATTCCCCTCTCACCTTAAGTGCGTGTCCCCCTAGCATTTTACATTTCAACTCTGGGAAAAAGATTCTGACTGTCAACCCTATCTATGCCCCTCGTAACTTGATAGATTTCTATCAGGTTTCCCCTCATTCTCTGCCACTCCACAGAAAACAACCCCAGTTTGTCCAGCCTCACACAGCTAAATGTTAAAAGATAGGGAATACCTTTAGGTGATTGGATATAGACATGGAAACTTTTATGCAAAGACAGGCTTTTGATGCGTGGGATGGTTTGCTCCCATGCTGAAGTGTACAATGATCCGTTGAGTGGAATTCTCCAGCTATTCATGCAAGTGAGAGTTTCCAGTCCCACTGCAGTGAATGAAGATTTGGCTGAGCGCCAAATTCTCCGCTCTCGCTTGCAGCAGGATGTGAATGGCTGGAACATTCCAGCTGTAATTCATAAATCATTATAAACTACTTTAAAAAATAAGTGATGGTGTTTTCCATCCTGGGAACAGAAATTCCTGTCCGATGTCAACTAACCTTTCACTTGTCCGTCAAATTATCCGTCTGACTGTTTTCCTTAGAAAGACGTAGACTTAGAGGAGATCTAATAGAGGTGTACAAGATTATGAAGGGGTATAGATAGAGTAAACAGAGTTAAGCTTTTTCCTAGAATGGACTCAAATAGCACGAGGGGTCACGGGCTTAGGGTGAGGGGGGTAAGGTATAATTTGGATGCTGGAGGGAGTTTTTTCACACAGAGGGTGGTGGGGGTATGGAACGCGTAAAGTGGTGGAGGCAGGTACTCTGGAGTTATTTAAGAAATACTTAGATGGGCACATGAACAGAATGGGAATGGAGGGGTATAAAAACTGATTTAAAATAGGGATCGTGAGCCTTGGGAGTCCCTGGGAAGTGTGTAAATAGATGATGATATTGATGTACTTGTTTTTATCCTACAGGTGCTTTGGTCCACCTTGTTGTCTAACGAGGGGCATTCATGCGATGGGTCGTGTGAGGACTGCTCTTGGATTTTTTTTCAAGAGTATCTAGTGCTTCACGTAGTTAGTGTATGCTTGACCTGGACCATTTGATGGGCAACACGACAGCTCAGTGACTATCGCTGTGCTGTGCAGATACATGGATTTGGGGCTGTGTCTGTGGGAGTTTGCGCATTCTCCCCGTGCTTGCGTGGGTTTTCTCCGGGTGCTCCGGTTTCCTCCCAAAGATGTGCTCTTAGGCTAATTGGCAAAACAAATTCTCCCTAAATTGTCTCAAGTCTGGTTTTTAATCCATAGATCTATAAACATAGACAGGGATCACGGGTAGAGGTGGGAACATCGGGGTGGCGGCGCGGGCTTGTTGGGCCGAAGGGCCTGTTTCCTGTGTTTTGTTCTTTGTTCTTTATCCCCCCCCACTATAATTTTCATGGTAGGTGGGATTGAAACATTTGGGCTAATGTCTCTTTGGACAGGGTTTTCCACCTCCCCCACCCCCCCTCCCCCCACCCCAACCCCCACTCCCCCTCCCCCCATCCCACATGATCCTTGGTGGTGGAAATTACCCACATTAGCCAGTTGTTGGATTCTGCTGCTGTCAATGCACTTTCTCATGATAGGCAAACCGCAGCCTTCCCCCAAACCCCCGCCACGCGCCACTGGGAAGCCCACCACGGTGGGTTCAACATCAGTAGGATTGGAAGATCCCACCGATAAGAAAATTCCAGCTTGTGTCTTTGGAATGCTATGCCGTAGGTTGTGATGGAGGCAGAATCAATTGAAGCATTTGAAGGGGAATTAGATTGTTATCCGAAAAGTAAGAATGCACTGTGTTATGGGGAGAAGGCGGAGGAATAGGTGAATTGCTTATCCAGAGAACCAGTGCAGAAGGGACGGGCCGAACGGCCTTCTTCTGTCATAGAACAATTCCGTGATTCAGTAATCTTCATCATAATAGCACTCCTTTCGTATGAAGAGATGCCGGCGTTGGACTGGGGTAAATACGGTAAGAAGTCTCACACAACACCAGGTTAAATTTGTGAGACTTCTTACTGTGTTTACCCGAGTCCAACATCGGCATCTCCACATCATGACCACCATCGACACCTCAAACTCCAAGAGGATCTCCAAGCAGATAGCGCGTATCGACAAAGACATCAAGCCTTTAACCTGGTGCTGTGAGACTTTTTACTCCTTTCAAATATCAGAGCTTTTTGGAGGGTCAAGTTAGAGTTGCAAGGTGATTAGCAGAATAATAATATTTGTCAGCACATCATTACCAAGCTTGTATTTCATTGAGAGAATTGTCGTTGTTGGATGAAATAGCAGACCATCTTAGGGAAGTAACTGGAAATAATGTTAGAACGAATGAAAACTCACAAACAGCAAGCTGAGGCACTGGAAGGAGTAATAAAGTAGAGGAACTCAAAGAGATCATAGAGTCTAGAGATACACAGCACAGAAACAGGCCCTTAGTCCCAAATCGTCCTTGCTGACCTGACTTCCGAAACTGCACTAATCTTATACATTATAGATTATAATCTTATAATCTTATTTGCCGGCATTTGGCCCATATTCCTCTAAACCTTTCCATCTACCTGTCCAAATATCTTTTAACTGTTGTAATTGTACTCGCCTCTACCACCCGCTCTGGTAGCTCATTAGAACAGTAAGAAGTCTCACAACACCAGGTTAAAGTCTAACTGATTTATTTGATAGTAATCCCATAAGCTTTCGGAAATGCTGCTCCGAAAACTTGTGGGTTTACTATTAAATAAACTGGTTGGACTCTAAGCTGGTGTTGTGAGACTTCTTACTGGGTTTACTCCAGTCCAACACCGGCGTCTCTACATCAGCTCATTAGAAACACATACCACCCTCTGTGTGAAAGAGTTACATAGAACATAGAACATAGAACATTACAGCACAGAACAGGCCCTTCGGCCTTCGATGTTGCGCCGACCAATATAAAAAGCAATGCCCCTCCAAACTAAACCATTCCCTTCTCTTCCATATACTTATCAACTAACCTCTTAAATGCCACCAAACTTGGCGCATCTACAACTGCTGCAGGCAGGGCATTCCACTCCCGAACCACCCTTTGGGTAAAGAACCTACCTCTGATATCCGTCCTATAACTATCACCCCTTAATTTAAAGCTGTGTCCCCTCGTGCTAGCTTTTTCCATCCTAGGAAAAAGGCTATCACTATCCATGTTGACCCTTTTAAATCTTTGCTCTCTCACCTTAAACCTATTGCCTCTAACTTTGGACTGCCCTGGGGAAAAGACCTCGACTATTCACCTTATTTGTGCCTCTCATGATTTTATAAACCTGTATAAGATCACTCCTCATCCTCCTGCCATCCAGGGAAAAGAAGTCCCAGCCTACCCAGCCTCTCCTTGTATTTTCCAGGCACAACACACAGGAAAACGTCCAGGAATCAAGCGGGAATTGAAACATTTAGGTCAGAACTTTTCTGCCCCACCTGCCACGGGAATCATAGTAGATGGGACACGGACAATAGAACAAAGAACAAAGAACAACACAACACAGGAAAGAGGCCCTTCGGCCCTTCAAGCCCACACTGCCCATTTTAACACTCAGTGAGTGCCTCATTCCAATCCTTCTACCTACAACTTTTGTCTGCATCTCAAGGACTCCACAATAAAGGAGTGCAAATTTAGAGAATTATATGTGTGCTAGATTAAGGGAGGTCTAATTTAGGGACAGTTTGTTAACACCAATCAGCCTAAAAGCACGTTTTTGGGGTGTGGGAGGAAACCGGAGCACCCGGAGAAAACCCACGCAAGCAGAGGGAGAATGCGCAAAGTCCCACAGACATCGGCCCAAATCCCTGTATCTGCACAGCAAACAGTGACAGTCACTGAGCTGTCGTGTTGCCCATCAGTTGGACCAGTTTAAGCGTACACTAACGACGTGAAGCACTAGGCAACTCTCGAAGCAACATCCAAGAACAGCCTTCGCTGTATGCCCCTTGTTGGACAACAAGGCGAATCGAATCTCCTGTGGACGTAAAAGAAAGTACATCAATAAACACACACAGGTTATACAGACATTCACGGAAGGTCCCCAGAAGAGCAATGGCAAAGCTCTGTTGACCTCAGGTGGGGTCTTCCAGTCTTGGGGTAAGCGCAGCTGGAAAATCCCACACTTATTATGAGTTCTCTTCCATGTTTTTCTCATTGGCTGCTGAATTTGGCACTCAGAGGTATCTGTAACTCACTGGTGTCTTAGGACAGTGGCTGTTAGTGCAGCCTGAGCCTTGTGTGTGAGATGTTTAAAGTTTGTTTATTAGAGTCACAAATAGGTTTATATTAACACTGCAATGAAGCTGCTGTGAAAATCCCCTAGTCGCCACATTCCAGCGCCTGTTCAGGCATGCTGAGGGAGAATTTAGTGTGGCCAATGCACCTAACCAGCATGTCTTTCAGACTACGGAAGGAAACTAGAGCACACCCATGCAGACACGGGGAGAATGTGCAGACTCCACAAAGACAATGACCGAGTTGGGAATCAAACTTAGATTGAGGAGGAGGAGGAGGAGGAGGAGGGGGCTGAGGGTAGAGTAATGAAATTTGCTGATGACACGAAGAAAAGTGGAAAAACAAATTGCGTGGTGGGTGTGGAAAGTCTGCAGAGGGATCTGGGTAGACTGAGTGAGTGGGCGGGGACCTGGCAGATGGAGTATAATGTTAGCAAGTGTGAGGTTATCCACTTTGGTAGAAGTAACAGTAGGAGGGATTATTATTTAAAAGGCGAAAAGCAGCAGCATGCTACAGTGCAGAGGGACCTGGGGGTCCTTGTGCACAAATTCCAGTCTGCAGGTGCAGCATGTGATCAAGAAAGTGAATGGGATGTTGGCCTTTATAGTGAGGGGGATAGAATATAAAAGTAGGGAGGTCTTATTGCATCTGTACAGGGCACTGGTGAGGCCACTGCTGGAGTACTGTGTGCAGTTTTGGTCGCCACATTTACAAAAGGATATATTGGCCTTGGAGGGAGTGCAGAGAAGGTTCACCAGGCTGATACCAGAGATGAGGGGGTTAGCTTATGAAGAGAGATTGAATAGACTGGGTCTGTGCTCATTGGATTTTCGAAGGCTGAGGGGTGATCTTATAGAGACATGTAAGATAATGAAGGGGATGGATAGGGTAGAGGGGGAGAGATTCTTCCCGCTTAAGGAAAGGATAGCAGAAATAGAGGGCACAGCCTCAAAATAAGGGGCGGGGGGGGTCAATTTAGATCAGAGTTGAGGAGAAACTTCTTCACTCAAAGGGTTGTGAGTCTCTGGAATTCCCTGCCCGTTGAAGTGGTGGAGGCTACCTCGCTGAATATATTTAAGTCTCTGGTAGATAGATTTCTGATCAGTAAGGGAATTAAGGGTTATGGCGAGCAGGCGGGTAAGTGCAACTGAATTACTATCAGATCAGCCATGATCTTATTGAATGGTGGGGCAGGCTCGAAGGGTTAGATGCTCCTGCTCCTATTTCTTATTTTCTTATCCCTGTGCTATGAGGCAGCAATGCCAACTACTGTGCTACTGCAGGGTTGGGAATCAAGAAGGAAAGCAGGGTGCACATCAAGACATATCCTCACCAAGTGTCCATAAGCTTGCACTTGAAGTAGAAAGTTTATCAGAGGTTGCCCAGAACCCGAACCCTTTCCCCACTCTGATCCAGAGATCTGCAAATCTTCCATCACGCCAGCTTGTGATCAACTAATTCTGTGCCGAACAAGAACCTTTTGGCCCATATATCTCAGTTACAAGTTGCCTTTAAGATCTCTGTCGTCAGGGGACCCACTGTTGCAAGATCTCTTTAATGCAGAAAGCAAGCCCACAGAAATGTTGCGAAGGTGGCGGAAAGACCATTGACACGAAAAAAACTTAGCATATATATATGTATATATATATATATATATATATATATATAAAAATGATACTTGCGCACTTCCTTCAAAAGAAAAAGAAAAAAATTTTTTTTACACATTTTTGGAAAGCTGTGGGTTTCATTCCATTAACCTTCAAGTAGCTTAAGGATCTGTTTGTGAAAAAAAAATGACAAGAAGTCAACTTGACGGGTCTGTAGTGAGACAGTTAAATGCCCTCGCTGCTCAGGATAATTAATAAATAAAATACCAGGGGAGTCCTGCTGTGGCAATGTGTATGACAGGTCTGTCTCTAGTGCGCTAAAGCATTAAATGACCAATTTCTGTCAGACTAACTTCCAGCGTTACAGAGGTTCCCTTTCTTTGCAGTGAGTTTTTTACCAACTGATGGCTCCAGTTCATTTCTGCGGAATTAATTGGTCCCTCAATGAATTGCGTTGACAGGGCAATTTATCATGTGTTTGGCCTGACAGTGTGAGGGAGGCGGGGGGAGGGAGGAGTAGGGGAAAGGAGAGGGGGGGGGATGCCCAAGAAGCTGCTTTTTACTTCGCTCCCGACTACAGAATAGAGGAGACTCAATCGAGCGGCACCTTCTATTGATTCAGATCAATATCTGGGTGTTATTTAAACTGGAGCAAGTTCCCCCTCCCCACCATTTCTGAACATTCACACTTGTTCCCCAACCTCCCACCCACTTCTGCCTTGATCTCTGCATCTGGTTAGTACTGCTGCCTCACAGCGCCAGGGACCCCCGGTTAGATCAGGGTGGCACAGTGGGTTAGCACCGCTGCCTCACAGCGCCGGGGATCCCAGGTTCGATTCCCGGCTTGGTTCACTGTCTGTCTGTGTGGAGTTTGCATGTTCTCCCCGTGCCTGCGTGGGTTTCCTCTGGGTGTCTCAGTTTTCTCCTGTGCTCCAAAGACATATGGGTTAGTTGGATTGGCCAGGCTAAATTGCCCCTTAATGCCAGGGGGACTGGTTAGGGTAAATGCATGGGGTTATGGGGATGGGGCCTGGTTGGGATTGTGATCGGTACAGACTCGATGGGCTAATTGGCCTCCTTCTGCGTTGTCGGGGTTCCATGATTCTTGTGTGGAGTTTGCATGTTCTCCCCATGTCTGCATGGGTTTTCTCCATATGTTTTCCTCCTACAGTCGGAAAGATGTGCTGGTTAGGTGCATTGGCCGTGCTACATTTTCCCTCTGTGTGCCCGAACAGTGTGGCGACTAGGGGTTTTCAAAGTAACTTCATTGCGGCGTTAATGTCAGCCAACTTGTGACTGGTAAATAAACTTCTGACCAAACTCCCTTTGGTTTTAATGGCAGCGCTGAGCCGCTGATCTGCATCACATTGTCTCCGCAAAGCGCTGTTTTACCTCTTGGAAACTTTCACGCAATGTGCCGGGAGCAGAAAAATAATCCCCAGTTCGAGTTCCTGGAGGCACAATGTTGGGCTGCTGTTCCCAAGCTCTGCCTGAAAGGCCTGGCGGGGTCTTGCTGTGTGAGCTGTGTGCTGGGTGACACATGGGTAACAATTGCAACAGTGTGGGGTGCGAGGCAGTACAGAGCAGGAGAGGTAAGGAATCAGGTGCAGCCTTATGTGCCTCAAGGGATGTGGCGAATAAGTAAGAATCCGAGGTAGGAGAGAATTAAGCACAGAACCATAGCATCCCTACACTGCAGAAAGAGGCCATTTGGGCCACCGAGTCTGCACTGATTCTCTGAAAGAGCTTCTTACCCAGTCCACCTCGCTTTTCCCCATCGCTGTAACCCCAAATATTTACCATGGCTAATCCCCCTAACTAAAACATCTTGGGACACTTTGAGGAGCAAATTGGCATAGCTAATCCACCCAATTGATACATCTGGGGTCACTTTAAGGGTTAAATTTATCAAAACCCTATAGTATAGAAAGCCCATACCGACCACAATCCCACCCAGGCCCCACCCCCATATCCATACATATTATACCCAATAATCCCTCTAACCTATGCATCTACGGTCAATTTAGCACAGCCAATCAACTTAACTCACACATCTTTTGACTGTGGGAGGAAACCAGAGCATCCAGAGGAAACCCACGCACACACAAGCAGAATGTGCAGTCTCCACACAGACAGTGACCCAAGCCGGGAATTGAACCCAGGTCCCTGGAGCTGTGAAGCAGCAGTGCTAATCACTGTGCTACCGCACTGCCCATGGTACCATTGGCACTGCCCAGTTGTATGGGTGAGGTAAAGGGTAACTCGGGCCCTTCTCTGGAAAGTCTTCATTTGCGTCCCTAGTAAGAAGCGTTGGATGCCAGATAAGATGAAGGAATATCAAATCCAGGTGCCTTGCCCTCATCCCAGACAGAAGTTGTCGCGGACATTGGAAACAGCAATTCTCTGGTCATGTTAACTGCGTTGGCTAAGATCGACAAATCGGTACGACTATTGATCAAGATTTCAACTTTGTTAATGGGAATACCTGGAGTTTTGTATTCTTTCTTTGTGCTGCTGTTGATTATAGCTCACCATTAGAGTAGGATTGAAGGGGAGCAATGTCACTCGACTATTAATCCAGAAACTCAGCTAATGTTCTGAGGACCCAGGTTCGAATCCCACTATGGTAGCCGGGGGAATTCGAATTCAATAAAAAAAATCTGGAATTAAGAACCCTCTAATGATCACGGAGCCATCGTTGATTGTTGGAAAAACCCATCTGATTTACTCATGTAATTTAGGGAAGGAAATCTGTTGTCCCTACGCAGCCTGGCCTACATGTGAATCTAGAGCTACAGCAATGTGATTGACTCTCAGCTGCCCTCAGGCAACTAGGGATGGGCAATAAATGGTGGCCCAGCCAGTGACACCCATGTCTTATGGATGAAAAATAAAGTTGAAGAAAGCAAAGGGAGATGGGCGACTAAGTCACAGTGTCAACAGATTTGACTCTATTATAAATTCTTGTTTCTGTAAAACTAGGAATGCTGTTGGGTTCGAGGAAAAAGGGCACCAGCCGCTAAAGGACTGCTGCTCCTACGACGCAGTAAGAAGTCTCACAACAATTGCAGGGGCTGGGGACATCTGAAATGTGGACCATATTTAAGGAACAGCTTCTGCATGTCCTTAATGAATATGTACCTGCCAGGCAGGGAGGAAGTGGTCGAGTGAGGGAACCATGGTGTACTAGGGAAGTTGAATCTCTGGTGAAGAGGAAGAAGGAGGCTTATATAATGATGAGACGTGAAGGCTCAGTTAGGGCAATAGAGAGCTATAAATCAGCCAGGAAGGAGCTAAAGAGGGAGTTGAGAAGAGCTAGAAGAGGACACGAGAAGACTTTGGCGAATAGGATTAAGGAGAACCCTAAAGCTTTTTACAGGCATATAAATAATAAAAGATTGGTTAGGGCAAGATTAGGGCCAGTCAGAGATAGCAGTGGGAAGTTGTGCGTGGAGCCTGAGGAGATAGAAGAGACACTGAATGAGTATTTTTCGTCAGTATTCACGCAGGAGAAAGACAGTGTTGTCAGGGAGGATACTGCGATACCAGGTTGTAGACTGGGTAGGATTGAGGTTCATAAGGAGGAGGTGTTAGTGAATCTTGAGGGTATGAAAATTGATAAGTTCCCTGGGCCAGATGGGATTTACCCTAGGATTCTCTGGGAGGCTGGAGAGGAGATTGCAGAGCCTTTGGCTTTGATCTTCATGTCGTCGTTAGCTACAGGTATAGTG
Source organism: Sphyrna mokarran (assembly GCA_024679065.1). Classification (NCBI taxonomy): domain Eukaryota; kingdom Metazoa; phylum Chordata; class Chondrichthyes; order Carcharhiniformes; family Carcharhinidae; genus Sphyrna; species Sphyrna mokarran. Next base: position 3,056,058 of record JAGIQG010000032.1, read on the forward strand.
CCGGAAGACTGGAGGATGGCAAATGTTGTCCCTCTTTTCAAAAAGGGGAGTAGGGACCATCCTGGAAATTATAGACCGGTGAGCCTGACTTCTGTTGTGGGCAAGGTCTTGGAAAGAATTATAAGGGATAGGATTTATAAGCATCTAGAGAGGAATAAATTGATTAGGGATAGTCAGCACGGTTTTGTGAAGGGTAGGTCGTGCCTCACAAACCTTATTGAGTTTTTGAGGAGGTGACCAAAGAGGTAGATAAGGGTAAGGCAGTTGATGTAGTGTATATGGATTTTAGCAAAGCGTTTGATAAGGTTCCCCATGGTAGGCTACTGCAGAAAGTGCAGATGCATGGGATTGAAGGTGATTTAGCAGTTTGGATTAGGAATTGGCTAGCTGATAGAAGACAGAGGGTGGTGGTTGATGGGAAATATTCAACCGGGAGTGCAGTTACAAGTGGTGTACCTCAAGGATCTGTTTTAGGGCCACTGCTGTTTGTCATTTTTATAAATGACCTAGATGAGGGTGTAGAGGGTTGGATTAGTAAATTTGCTGATGATACCGCTGACGGGGGGAGTTATAGACAGCGAGGATGGATGTTACAGTTTGCAGAGGGACATAGATAGGTTGCAGAGCTGGGCCGTGAGGTGGCAAATGGAATTCAATACGGATAAGTGTGAGGTGATTCACTTTGGTAGGAATAACAGGCATATGAAATATAGGGCTAATGGAAGGACCCTTAATAGTGTTGTCGAGCAGAGGGATCTTGGGGTACAAGTACTTAGCTCTTTGAAAGTTGGCACCCAGGTTGATAAAGTTGTTAAGAAGGCGTACGGTGTGTTAGCTTTTATTGGTAGAGGGATTGAATTTAGGAGCCGTGAGGTTATGTTACAACTGTACAAAACTCTGATGTGGCCGCACTTGGAGTATTGCGTACAGTTCTGGTCGCCGCATTATAAGAAAGATGTGGAAGCATTGGAAAGGGTGCAGAGGAGGTTTACCAGGATGTTGCCTGGATAGTGGGAAGGCCTTATGTGGAAAGGCTGAGGGACCTGAGGTTATTTTCATTAGAGAAAAGAAGGTTACGCAGTGACCTAATTGAGGCGTATAAGATGATCAAGGGATTGGATAGGGTGGATAGTGAGAACCTTTTTCCTTGGATGGTGATGACCAACACAAGGGGACATAACTTTAAATTAAGAGGTGGTAGTTATAGGACGGATGTCAGAGGCAGGTTCTTTACACAGAGGGTGGTGAGAGCGTGGAATGCCCTGCCTGCAGCAGTTGTGGACTCGCCTACTTTGGGGGCATTCAAATGTTCGGTGGATAGGCATATGGATGATATTGGAATAGTTTAGGTTAGAGTGTCCACTGGCCAGCGCAACATCGAGGGCTGAAGGGCCTGTACTGCGCTGTAATGTTCTATGTTCTATGTTCTAACACCAGGTTAAAGTCCAACAAGTTTATTTGATAGAAAACCTAGGACATACATTGCATAGAATGTACAGCACAGAAACAGACCGTCCACACCAACTGCCCCACTCAAGCCTCCTCTTACCTTTCTCCATCTCACTCTATCACCATAAACTTCTACTTTTCTTCCTATATTTATCTATCCTGCTTCCCTACAAACACATCTATTTTTTTTGTCTCTTCTCTCCATTCTCTGGGGGATTTGAATCTAATGAATTCCTTGTTAGATTTAAAACCCTGGAATCCCTACAATGTAGAAGGGGACCATTTGGCCCATCAAGTCCAGGGTCCGGGTCCCGACTCTTAAATTGGCCTCACAGTGGAGGATGTGGTCAAGAAGGTGTAGGGTGTACTGGCCTTCATTAATCAAGGGATTGAGTTTAGGAGTCGGGAGGTAATGCTGCAGCTTTATAAGACCCTTGTCAGACCCCATTTGGTGTACAGTGAACAGTTCTGGTCGCCTTACTATAAGAAGGATGTGGAAGCTATTGAAAGGATGCAGAGGAAATTTACAAGGATGTTGCCTGGATTGGGAAGCATGCCTTATGAGGAAAGGTTGAGGGAACTCAGTCTTTTCTCCCTGGAAAGACAAAGGTTGAGAGGCGATCTGATAGAGGTTTATAAGATGTTGAGAGGTATAGATAGGGTGGATTCTCGGAGGCTACTTGCCAGGGTTGCTACGAGAGAACAGAGGTTTAAGGTGCTAGGGAGTAGATATAGGGGAGATGTCAGAGGTAAGTTTTTCACTCAGAGGGTGGTGGGTGAGTGGAATTGGCTGTTGTCGGTGGTGGTGGAGACAAATTCGATAGAGTCTTTTAAGAGACGTCTGGATGAGTACATGGAACTTAATCACATTGAGGGTTATGGGTAAGCTTCTAAATGAGTACATGAGATTTATGGGGATTGAGAGTTATAGATAGGCCTGGTAAGTAGGGATGTGATCGGCTCAACTTGCCTGTTTGTGCTATAGTGTTCTATGTTCTAAGTCTGCACTAACTCGCTGAAAGAGGATTTTGAGCCAGGCCCATCTCCCTGTTCAATCTCTCTAACTGAGTCTATTTAGCATGGCCAAATCAATTAACCTGCACATCATCATTACATACTAAGGGCCAATTTAGCATGGTCAATCCGCCTAACCTACACATCTTTGAAGTATGGAAGAAAACTAGAGCACCCAAGGAAACCCACACAGATAAGGAGGGAATGTGCAAACTCCACACAGATAATGACCACAGGCTGGAATTGAACTGGGTTCCTGGGGCTGTGAGGCAGCAGTGCTAACCAATGCTAATGCTAATATCTAATGCTTATGCAGTACTAGGAGCCAGAATAAAACCCAGTCCATCGCACGAACCAGCCTCCCATCCATTCGCTCCGTCTACACTTCCCACTGCCTCAGAAAAGCAGCCGGCATAATCAAGGACCCCACGCACCCCGGACATTCTCTCTTCCAGCTTCTTCCATTAGGAAAAAGATACAAAAGTTTGAGGTCATGTGCCAACCAACTCAAGAACAGCTTCTTCCCTGCAGCCATCAGACTTTTGGATGGATGTATCTTAAGTTGAACTTTCTCTACATCCCAGCTGCGACTGTAACACTCCATTCTGCACCCTGTCCTTTCTTTCTCTGTGAACGGTATGCTTTTTCTGAATAGTGTGCAAGAAACAATGCCTTTCACTGTTTACCAAAACAAGTGAGAATAAATCAGCCTGAAAAGACAATCTTCTTCACATTTGTCCTTTGAACTTACTCCCTCACTTGGCAATGCAAAGACATATTTGGAACACAATGTCTTGAACCATCAGGAGTTTGGATTCTGCAGATATGTTATTCCTTCTTTGTATGGGGGCTCCTCAAGCTGTTGCATCTGCTCCTGAAACGTGGGCACATCACATCTTATTCGCACTGCTGTAATTAATACCTTGATCAAAACCTCCTCCTCTTTTACATCCTTCCCTACCTTGCCTGAAGATCCTATATTCTGGAATATTGAGCAGCCAGTCCTTCCCCCTCTCAACCATGTCTCAGTGACAGCAATTACATCATATCCCCATGTTCTACTTTGTGCCTCAACCCATCTGCCTTGTTCATCAGACTCCTTGTATTAAAATAAATAGCATCCAATCTTGCCAAACTCCCTTGTGCCTTAACTGCCTATAACTTCTATGTCTTCTTGCTGTCTCTTTTCATTTTGGTTGTGCATCTCCCTCTGCTGAACCCTCTCTCAGGATCATAAGGCCCTGCCAAGTTGGTTTAAACCCTTCCCAACAGCAGTAGCAAACCTCCCTGCAAAGATGCCGCTCTCATTTAGGTTCAAGTGCTGCAGATATGCCTTGTACAAATCCCACCATCACCAAAAACAGTCCCACTGTCCCAGAAATCTAAAGCTTTCCTTTCTGCACAATCTCTCCAGCCACACATTTAGCTGGACTGAACTAATTTCTATACTCACTAGCTCGGGGAACCAGAAGCAACCCAATTGATGGGAGGCAGGACATATCATTAGCTTACTCCAAGGCAAATCCCTTCCCTTGTAGCAAACAAGAGGGCAAAGTAGAAGGGATCCAGAACTTCAAGCTTTTAGGTGTCCAGATCAGTAACAACTTGTCCTGGGTCCCCCATGTTAAGAAAGTTCACCAAGCTTTCTCGAAAGACTAAGAAAATTTGGCATGTTTGCTACGACTCTCACCACTTTTACAGATGCACCATAGAAAGCATTCTTTCTGGTTGTATCACAGCTCAGTATGGGCTGCTGCTCTGCCCAATTCTACAAGAAACTGCAAAAGTTTGTGAATGTAGCCCAATCCATCACACAAAACAGCCTCCCAACTACTGACTTGGTCTACACTTCCCACTACCTCGGCAAAGCAGTCAGCATAATTAAGAACACCACGCACCCCGAACATTCTCTCTTCCAACTTCTTCCTTCGGGAAAAAGATACAAAAGTCTGAGGTCACGTACCCAAGAACAGCTTCTTCCCTGCTGTTGCCAGACTTTTGAATGGACCTACCTTGCATTAAGTTGATCTTTCTCTACACTTGTTGATAGTAACACTACATTCTGCACTCTCTCGTTTCCTTCTCTATGAACAGTATGCTTTGTCTGTATAGTGCGTAAGAAAGAACACTTTTCACTGTATGTTAATAATGTGACAACAATAAATCAAATCAAATCGAATCGAATCAAACACTATAGGCTGTAATGCTGACAGAGTTGGCCGTATCATCTGTTGATCCTGCTCTACCACTCAATAAGATTTGGTCTTGGCCCACTTTTGTGCCTTTCCCCAGTAACTTTTGACTCCTTACTGTTCAAACATCAGTGTGTCTCAGCCTCAAACATACTCATTGACTCAGCTTCCAATCTCGGGTAGATAATTCCAAAGATTCCGAGAGAAGAAATTCCTCCTCAACTCTCTCTGAAATATTGGCTCCTTTTTCTGAAACTACACCCTTAGTTCAGGAACTTTCCTACGAGGGGAAACAAAGAGACAACATCTACCCAGTCAAACCTCCTCATAATAACCCCTCAAAAAGCCCCCCTCCTCCACTCCATTAGGGCTATCTGTCACATCCCTCAGGTTGTCCTTTGACACTCTGTACCTTTGTTCTGCCATTAACAATTTCCAATCTCTTATTGGATGCTATTAGCACCATTCCGAACCTTTATCATTCCCAGTTATATTCCTTTTTTTTGGTCTGTGTAATCTCTATCAATTCCTATCCATCCTTCTTAAGTCTTGCCTTATTCTCTGTCCAAGAAAGGTCATCCAGACTCGAAACATTGGCTGAATTCTCTCTCCACAGATGCTGTCAGACTTGCTGAGATTTCCCAGAAACGTTGGTTTCTGTTTGAAATTCCAGCATCTGATTTGCTTTCTCCTCTCCACAATTTTGCTCTTCTAAACATCAATGGATGTAGGTCGGATCAGTTCAACCTTTACCTTATAAGACAACCCCTTCATCCCAGGAATCAAATGAACCTAGTTAGGTGACAGAAAGGTGACAGTGATCATTAGCATGAACATGTTCCTGGATTCATAGAATCATAGAATCCTACAGTGCAGAAAGAGGCCCTTCAGCCCATCGAGTCTATACCTACACCATATCTGTACATATTTTACCCGCTAATTCCTCTAACCTATGCATCTTAGGACACCAAGAGGCAATTTTAACATGGCCAATCAACCTAACCAGTACATCTTTGTACTGTGGGAGGAAACCAGAGCACCCAGAGGGAACCCACGCAGACACAAGGAGAACATGCAAACTCCACACTGGCAGTGACCTGAGCCGAGAATTGAATCCAGGTCTCTGGAGCCACGAAGCAGCAGTGCTAACCACATTTGTGCATAATTACAAAAATTATAGGACTGTTTAAGCAGAGTTATATTTATTGGGATGCCATGGTGCACAGTGGTTAGCATTGCTGCCTCACGGCACCAGGGAAACGGGGTTCGATTCCCGGCTTGGGTCACTGTCTGTGTGGAGTTTGCACATTTTCCTCGTGTCTGCATGGGTTTCCTCCGGGTGCTCCGCTTTCCTCCGCAGTCTGAAAGATGTGCTGGTTAGGGTGCATTGACTGTGCTAAATTCTCCCTCAATGTACCCGAATAGGTGCCGGAGTGTGGGCGACTAGGGGATTTTCACGGTAACTTCATTGCTGTGTTAATATAAGCCTATTTGTGACACTAATAAATAAACATCAAACTTTATTCGTTTTCATTAAAAGGCACAGCTTCAGAATCTTCCTCCTTACACATCAGACTCAACGATCTCTGTATTGCTACTTCACCTCCTCCCACCTCTCTCTAACAATGCCTGCAAGCTGACCCTTTAGACCCAACGCTGAAAGGAATTCCTTCTCTCGGTAGCAACGTAATGAAGCAGGCACTAATGATTTTGGACACCAGAGTCAGGGCTATAAAGTAACAGGGTCTCTGTTTCACCACCTCAATTGTTCCAGCTGGAATTCAGTGGAGGGACACATTTTTAGAACATAGAACATTACAGCGCAGAACAGGCCCTTCGGCCTTCGATGTTGCGCCAACCAATTTGGAAAAAGCAATGACTCTCTAACCTAAACCATTCCCTTTTCGTCCATAAACTTATCTACTAACCTCTTAAACGCCACCAAACTTGGCGCATCTACAACTGACGCAGGCAGGGCATTCCATACTCTTACAACCCTCTGGGTAAAGAACCTACCTCTGACATCCGTCCTATAACTACCACCCCTTAATTTAAAACTATGTCCCCTTGTGCTAGCTTTCTCCATCCTAGGAAAAAGGCTATCACTGTCCACCCTATCTAAACCACTAATCATCTTATAGGTTTTTAGGAGTTTCTGTATAGGAATTTCAATGGGCAGGGCTCTGAGTCCCCGGTTCCTTTAGCAACCGATAAATCTGAGACAGGGAATTTTTTATTGAAGGTGTGGGTCAGCCTCAAAGGTACATTTTACCCATGCCCTTACTGAGTTCTCAACCCAGATTATCGCTGAATGATAGCAAATTGCTGAGATCATTTTATTACAGGTAGAGTGAAGAAATGAAGTCATAAGATGCAGAAGTAGGCCATTCAGCCCATCGAGTCTGCTCTCCCATTCAATGAGACCAGGGTTGATCTGATGTAACAATCGTCAACTCCACTTTCCCTCCTTGATTCCTTTACTGATTAAAAATCTGTCTACCTCAGTCTCGAACATACTTAACCCAACCCCTACAGCCCTCTGCGAGAAAGAATTCCATACATTCACTGAGAGAAGAAATCCCTCCTTACTTCTGTCTCAAATGGGTGACCCCCTTACCCCGAGATTACGCCTCTGGTCCAATGTTTGAACCTCTGGGTTGCTGTTCAGTAAAGGAGACAAGGATTCATACAGTATCTTTATTTCTCCATACACTCCATACACAATTTTTCACCAATACCCAGTGCCTGTAGTCCCTTTATATCACTGCCTTCTTTTGAGCAATCGATATCATCAACTTGGACTCTCCCACAAGGGGGAATTGCCTCTAGCATCTACCCTGTCAAATCCCCTGAGAATCTGGTACGTCTCTATAAAGCAATCCCTCATTTTTCTAAACTCCAATGAGTACAGGCCCAACATACTCAACCTCTCCTCTTAAGAAATCCCTATCAGAATCAAGCTACTCTGCCTCAGCTACTATCAATGGAAGAAGCTCCCTTACAGCTTCCATAGTCAAACCTCATGTAAGCATCTCACTTTATTCCTACAGTAACTTTTACCCTTCCCCTTCTCAGTTAATAGCTTTGATTATCTCCTCACACTTCAAAGGCTCCTTGTCCATGACTTTGCCTTCTCTTCTTTCTGCCCGAGATAGCTCATCGTGATTTTAATCTACACTTTAATTCCTGTTAGATCCTTACACATCTAACCTCCTACCTGTATTCAGTCTTAACCTTTCATATGTACTTACAGTTGAAAGAGAATCTCTGGTAATGGGGAATGGTTGGGAAGAACGGCAAATAGTTAGCGTTACTGCCTCAGCACCAGAGACACAGGTTCAATTCCAGCCTTGGGTAACTATGTGGAGTTTATATGTTCTCCCCATGTCTGCATGGGTTTCCTTCAGGTGCTCTGTTTCCTCCCACATTCCAAAGATGTGCAGGTTAGGTGGATTGGCCATGCTAAATTCCCATAACTTCCAAAGTTGTGCAGGTTAGGTGGATTGGCCATGCTAAATTGCCTCTTACTGTCCAAAGATGTGCAGATTGGATGGATTGACAATGCTAAATTGCCCCTCGGGGACAAATGTTCCCATCCTGCCTGCCTGCTACTGAAACCAGGGCAGGCGAGGGGTCGACTATGTAAAGATCTGTTGACCTCAGGCAAGAATCTCCAGTTTCAGGAAGAGCTTGGCCATGGAATCCCATGGGGATTATCAGAGTAAATACATTAGGTTACGGGGAGAGGGTCTGGCTATGATTGTTGTCAGTGCAGGCTCGATGGGCCAAATCTCCTCCTTCTACCTGGTAGCGATTCCATTCAGTAGCTTGGCTAATCTTCATTAGCGAAATTGAACCAAGTCTTTTGTTGCACAAGCTTTGGCAACTTAGCCCATCGCTCGTGGGCCAGCTGAGTCTTTAGATGTCTAACGGAACCCAGCCAAATGTTATTGGCATGCTTTTCCAAGGTTCAGATGATTCACTGCATCATTGCTGTCATAAGACAAGCAACTCAGTGCATAAAGGCAGCAAAAAAATCACTTGCCCTGTTCGAACCTTGAAGGCACTTGGAGGAAAAATATCGACAGCCCCGGTTATAAATTAACCTGTTAGTACGCAGTTAGTTGTATCACATTATTGAACAGACTTGATAATAGAACCTTAATTGCATCACCAAATAGTCTCTACACCAGCTCATTATGTACTCATCCTTATTAGCTAGCTAATGCTATTAACACATATGTATCAGTCAAAATGAATCACATGTTTGTAAGTAATCTCTAGAATTACACCATTCAACAACATATTCAATATCTCGGAATTCCTGCGAGGACTGTAATTATATTAAGGTTGGAGGCCTCCGATGTTTTTTGAAAAATATGATACGTAACAAATGTTGATTCGTGAAGGTTGCCCAAGCCAATTTAATAATAAGGGATATTCAAATTAAATGAGCAACATTTTCCCTGGATTTGTTTACACTGAAAAGTTCAAAAGCCCCCAGGAAGAGCTTTTGATAATCCATTAAATAATTGTATTAAAAGTGTGACTGATGTGAATCAAGCCACAGTACGCTGATATATTGAATGTTGAACCCTGTTGCTATTGATGTCACGATAATCCATTCTTTGTTGCTAAGGCAGTGATGTAAATTGCAGCTCTGTTTAGCCAATATAATTGCAGTTAGAAGATGTTTCCAACTGTAATACAACTCATAAGCAGGGAGGGTTTAACCTATAACTACGTATTCTTACAATGTGTTACCATTTCTGCTCATTCAACCCCAGGGTAGAAAGATCACGGGGACAAATCTGACTCCCAAAACATTTTCTTCCATTTGTTTGTGGGAAATGGATGTCACTAGCAAGGCCAGCATTTAATGCTTATCCCTATTTGCCCTTGAGAAGGTGGTGGCATGTAGCAATCTAGAGTCATTGTAACACCCACTGTGCTGTTGTCCAGAATGATGAAGGAACGGCAGTGATGAAGAAATATTCTGATAGTGTGCTGGACCAGAACCCCAAGGTGAACCCTGACAGGAAACGTAAAATTCCAGGCAGAAGGAGGCCATTCAGTCCATCTTGTCCATGCCAGCCTGAGGAAACTCCAGTGCCCTTTCTAATCCCATCTTGTTACACCCAGCCTTGTAGCTTACAGCACTTAAGGTGCAAATCCAAGCACTTTTTAAAAGACCTCTTCTTTCACAATCAACTTAGCGAGTGAATTCCAGGCATTCATTCTTTGCCTAAGAAAGTTCTTCTTCATGTCCCCTCTACACCTACTGCTACTTTTTTTACTCATTTCTTGGGACATACGTATTGTTGGTTGGCCAGCATTTATTGCCCATCCCAAGTTGCCTTTAAACTAAGTAGTTTGTTAGACCATTTCAGAGGGTGATTGGGACTCAGCCACATTGCTGTAGCTCTGGACTCACACATAGGCCAGACCAGGTAAGGGTGGCAGATTTCCTTCCCTAAAGGATGTGACTGAACCAGATGGGTTTTTCCGACAATTAACAATGGTTTCATTGTCATCAATAGAGTCTTAATTCCAATTATTGAATTCAAATTCTACTATCTGCTGTGGCAGGGTTCAAACCCCAGTCCCCAGAACATTAGCTGAGTTTCTGGATAAGGAGTCTCACAATAACACACTGAATTGTCACCTCCCCTTATGCCTTGAATCTATGTCCTCTCATTCTAGAATTCTCCACCATGGGAAAGAATTTTACCCTGTCCATTCTATCTCTTCCCCTCATAATTTTGTACACTTTCATGAAGTCACCCCTCAGCCTTCTTTTTCCCAAGGAAAATAACCCAACCCAATATCCAATCTTTCCTCATAGCTACACTTTTCTAGCCCTGGTATTCTTCTTGTAAACCTACTCTGCATTCTCTCGAGAGCAATTTTATCTTTCCAGTAATATGGTAACCAGAACTGCACACAGTACTCCAGTTCTGGCCTGACTAGTGTTTTATAAAATTCCAGCATTATATCCTTAATTTTATATTCTATATCTGAGCCAATGAAGAACAACATTCTATATTAGACAATACTTTTTTTCTATTTTGGTATAAATGTGAATAAAGGGTACTTTCTCCTAGTAATAATTCTACTGGCAAAGTTGTTTTATAGTGAAACAAATATTATTTAATGTAACTTGAACAAATGAAGGAATTTAACTATTAACAATTTAAATGTAACTTGAACAAATGAAGGAATTTAACTATTAACTGCTGAACAATATGTAAAAATGAAAAGGAAGCATCTTTAATTTCTAACTTATCACTGTTTCAGTTCCAAATAAGCAACATTCCTCTTATAGACTTAAATGCCACTTTAAATACAGTTAGCAACCATAGATATACTTTCTATAAGGAGTATAGATAGTCTTGAAGCTCTCAGAGAGAGATCAAGCTCTGGAAGCCTGCAAAGCCCTTCTAACTTCATCCAGACTTCCAACAAAATGGAAAATGATCCAAGTCTATCTGATCCATAAAAACATAGGATAAATCCAGTTCAGCCATTACTGCTCCATTAAAATATTCTCAATCATCATCAAAGTGATGGAAGTTGTTATGAGCACTTGAGCAAGCATTCAGGTAGCATTTACCAACACGCTGCTCTCCAACATTTGGATTACAGCAGGATCATTGCGTTCCAAACCTCATTACTACTTTGGTTCAAACATAGATTGGAAAAAGATTCCCCGGCCTCCAAGCTGTGTGTTTCCTGCCAGTGGGAGGTGGTTCTTTGTTTGCTGGTGGTGGGGTTCTCTGGTCACGCCTCTGTCCTTGGGAATTCCTATTGACATCACTCCGTATTGATGGGAAACTCATGAGTAGGGAGTGCACTACCGGCATGAAAAGCCAGAGAATTCCGACCCAAACAAAAGTCTACGGTCACGTCCCAACCGAATCAAAAATAGCCTCTTCCCTGCAGCCATCAGACTTTTGAATAGACCTACCTCACACTAAGTTGATCTTTCTCTATACCCTAGCTGTAACTGTAACACTACATTCTGCATCCTCTCCTTTCCTTCTCTATGAACAGTATGTTTTCTGCAGAAAGCATGCACAAAACACTGTATATCGATATATGCGGCAGTAATAAATCAAATCAAAATCAAATCCAATCAAATCTTCAGTAATACAACCAGGATGTTGCCGGGGGCAAATTCTTTGTTGCTTTCAGTGTCTTCATCGGCTTCTTGACATCATGCAGAGTGAATCAAGATGTCTGAAGACTGGCATCTTGTGATGTTGGGAGGAGTCTGAAATTAAAAATCTTTCCCCTATCACTTCTGGCTGAAGATGGCTGCAAATGCTTCAGTTTTATATTATCCTTAATGCTCACAGGCTGGACTATGCCTTCATTGAGGGTGGGAATGCTCCTCCTCTTACCCACTGTTTAAATGCTTACCACCACTTGTGACTGGACGTAGCAGACCCTATCCAGTTTGGATCTGATTTACTGGCCATGGGATCACTGAGGATTTTGTTTCTGCTGTTTTGCATGTCTGGCAGCTTTACCAGATTAGGACCTTGTTTTTAGCTATGTTCCAGCATGTTCCTCCATGAATTTGCGTTAACCTCCTGATAGTGATCGTGGAGTGCGGGATGTGCGGGGATATGGGGTTACGGCTTGTGATTGAGGACAATTCTGCTCCCGCTGATGGTCCACAGTGCCTCATTGATACCTAGAGCTGCTCAATCTGTTCTGAACCAATTCTCCTCCTCATTGTGTTAGTGTGTACAGTAGTTAGCATCACAGCGCCAGGATCCCTGGTTCAATTCCAGCTTTGGGCCACTGTCTGTGTGGAGTTAGCACCTTCTCCCCATATCTGCGTGGGTTTCCTCCAGGAATTCCAGTTTGGGCACAGTGGTTAGCATCACAGCGCCAGGACCCCCGGCTTGATTCCAGCTTTGGGTCACCGTCTGTGTGGAGTTTGCATATTCTCCCTGTGTCTGCGTGGGTTTCCTCTGGGTGCTCCAGTTTCCTCTCATAGTCCAAAAATGCGTAGGTTAGGGTTGACTGGCCTGACTAAATTGACTTCAGTGTCGGGGGGACTGGCAGGGTAAATGAGGGTTATGGGAATAAGGCCTGGGTGAGATTGTGGTCAGTACAGACTCAATGGGCCAAACGGTCTCCTTCTGTATTGCAAAAATTCTGTGAGTCTATGATTCAATGATAAATTGCCCCATAGTATCGGGGATGTCGGGGGCGGGGGGTGGGGGGGGCAATAGAGGAGGGGGCATGAGTATAGAGCCTGGGTGGGATTGCTGTCGGTGCAGGTTTGATGGGCTGAATGGCCTCCTTCTACATTGTAGGGGTTCAATGACTCTATGAACATGATGGGTAACATCCTCAGTGTGAAGGTGGGACTTTGTCTCCAACAGACCTCTGTGACTCTCATTTCTACGATTGCTGTCAATGAGAGACACATCTGTGACAGATAGATTTGTTAGGTCAAGGTCAGATTGTCTTTTCCTTATTTGTAGATTGAGTTTGGTGGAACATCCTTGAGGACTCAACCATCAGTGGTGCTATTGAGCCACTGTTAATGATGGACATTGAAATACAGTGCTTCCTCCCAGCGGTGTTCAACAAGGAGAAGTACACATTCAACGCCGATGGAAAGAAGTAGTTAGTAAACAGCAGGAATTTTCCTCCACCTAATTCCAAGTCACTCCTTCTCTGCCGCAGCATCATCACCTCTTGTGTGCCCGTCTTACCGAGAATTCAGAGAAGATAGTGAATAAGACACTGGCTGTTGGTTATCTTTTGGTGAATATGATTTGGGGAGGTGATGGCCCAGTGGTATCATCGCTAAACTATTAATCCAGAAACTCAGCTAATGCTCTGGGGACCCGGGTTCGAGTCCCACCCCTGCAGATGGTGGAATTTGAATTCAATAAAAATCTGGAATTAACGCCCATGAAACTATTCTAACTAACGCCATGAAACCATGGGTCAAAAACCCATCAGGTTCAGTAATGTTCTTTAGAGAAAGAAATCTGCTGTCCTTGCCTGGTCTGGCCTACATGTGGCTCCAGAACCACAGCTGACTCTCAACTGCCCCCCAAGGGCAACTAGGGATGGGCAATAAATGCTGGCCCAGCTGGCGATACCCATGTCCCACAAATGAATAAAAAATATGGCTGTGAAGTCAGTCATATGAAGGTATTGGGTTTGATTCAGTCAAATGATTTCAATAAGAAATTGGATAGGCACTTGAAAAAAAGTGGACTTGCAAGGCAATGGACGGAGCAAGAGGATAGACTGGCTGAATTGCCTTACAGAGTGCCCAGTATGGAGTTGATGGGCGGAATGGCCTCCATCTGTGCTGGCTGACTCTATGATTCTCTACAATTCTACATCAGGAGTTTGCTTGTCAAGAAGCTTTGACTAAGGGTCATCTGGATTCGAAACATCAACTCTTTTCTTTCTTTATATGGACTTTGAAATACCCAGGTGTACAGTGCTTACTCCAAGTGGTGTTCAACAAGGAGAAGTATATGTTCATTGCTAAAAGAGGAAAGTAGTCAGTCTGTTTGGCTGATTGGTTAGATCTGGCGCACATATAACTCCCTAAATTTGCACTCCTTTATTATGGAGGCCACAAGATGTAGACAAAAATCGTAGGTGGGAGGAGGATTGGAATGAGGCACTCACTGTGTGTTAAAATGGGCAGTGCGGGCTTGTAGGGCCGAAGGGCCTGTTTCCTGTGCTGTGTTGCTCTTTGTTCTTTTCACAGATGCTGCCAAACCCGGGGAGAATTTCCAGCATTTTCTCTTTTGGTTTCGCTTGTCTAATCTGTGGGACAGCTTTTCCAATTTTAGTGCAAGTCCCCAGATGTTCCCACAAAAGAATGCCCTTGTTGTTGTTGGTGGTCTGACCAGTATTCTTGTTATCTGTCACGGTTTTGACACAATCTAGTGGCCGACTAGACCATTTCAAAGGACATTTAGTAATAGACAGTGGGTCTGGAGTCACGTGTAAAGAGCATCAGGGTAAGGGGTTCTATAACAATCTGACAGTTTCATGTTTGTGAATAGTTTATTTTCTTAATTAGCTGACTGTAAATCCCCCAGCTACCATGTCTCTACATCATTAACGTAACCACATTCCTACCATCCCCTGCACTCAAGCGCATAGGTCTGACAACAACACCAGGTTTAAGTCCAACTGATGTATTTGATAGTAAATCACAAACTTTTGAGGTTCGTCAGGTAAATGGAGAGTTCTGGCCTCAGACACACAGTTTACAGCTTACTGATTAGAATGTGAGTAAAAATAAGGAGGAGGTAGTTTAGATCGGAGTTGAGGAGGAACTTTTTCTCTCAAAGGATGGTGAATCTCTGGAATTCTCTGCCCGTTGAAGTGGTGGAGGCTACCTTGCTGAATATATTTAAGTCACGGGTAGATAGGTCTCTGATAGACAAGGGAATTAAGCGTTATGGGGAGAAAGCGGGAAAGTGATCCACTTCAGATCAGCCATGATCTTATTGAATGGCGGGGCAGGCTCGAGGGGCTTGATGGCCGACTCCTGCTCCTGTTTCTTATGTACTTATGGAAATTGCCATTGACCTTGGACAGAAATTTCACCTCTCACTCGAATGAGACCATAAAATCCTGCCCGTTAAGTCTCAGCATTCTCTGCCCTGACAGATGGATGTAAAAGATCCAATGGCATGATTTGGAAGAAAAAATGGGGGATCCCCTCTGGTGACATTGGCCAATATTTATCACCAAACCAACATCCTTTTGTTCGATTCATGGATATGAGCATTGCTACTGGGCCAACATTTATTGCTGATCCCTGAATGTCCTTGAACTGAGTGATGAGCTAGGTGATTTTGCTTTTAAGTGTCAACCACACATTACGGATGGGGAGTCACACGTAGGCCAGACCAGGTGGAGATGGCAGATTTCTCTCCCAGAACGACATTAGTGAAGCAGAAGGGTTTTCCCGACAGTGGATAATGATTTTTATTGAAATTCCATCACCTGCTGTAGCGGGATTCGAACCTGGGCCCCCAGAACATTGGTTGATCTGTTCTTTATTTTCACTTGAGTGAGACCAATAGTTGTGACCTTAGTGGATTATATAAACAGCCATTTCAATGTAAGTGTCAGTAGTTTTGTGGTCATATTCCTGCCTATGTGCCCAATTCAATTCCAGTCTTGGGTGACTGTCTGTGTAGAGTTTGCACCTTCTCCCCATGCCTGCGTGGATTTCCTTTAGGTGCTCTGGTTTCTTGCCACACTCCAAAGATGTGCAGGTTAGGTGGATTGGCTATGTTAATGCACTGGATTACGAGCCCAGTAATGAATGATACCACAACACTGTACTTCTCCCTTAAGATATGGATTATCCTATGGTTCATACATTGCTGTTTGTGTATGCTTGCTGTGTGCAAATTGACACTAATATCACAATTGGCTGAAAGGCTGTTTTTTTTATATTAGTGTCACAGCAGGCTTACATTAACACTGCAAGGAAATTGCTGTGAAGATCCTTGGGTACACTGAGCCAGAATTTAGCATGTTCAATGCATCTAACCAACACATCTTTGGACTGTGGGAGGAAACCAGAGCACCTGGAGGAAACCCACTCAGGCATGGGGAGAACGTGCTGACTTTACATAGAAGTAACCTAAGCCAGGAAACAAACCTGGGTCCCTGGCACTGTGAGGCAGCAGTGCTAACCACTGTGCCACCATGCCAGTTTGTGATGCAGGGTGGACACGGGTTCAATTCCCGTACCAGCTGAAGTCATTCATGAAAGCCCCAACTTCTCAACCCTGGTCCTCACCTGAGTTAGAATATAGAACACAAACAGGCCCTTCGGCCCACAAGTTGCTCCGATCATATCTTTACCTAGTTGTGGTGATTCTCAAGTTAAAATCATCTGTGTTCATGGGAATAAACCACTTACTTTTCATACAAGAGGAGTATCACTGACTGCAAACTGCTTTGGGATGCCCTGTAAAATGCATAAATGCAAGACATTCTCACTTTCAGAGCATCCTCCAGGTTTGGTGGTTGCACCAACATTATTCCTGAAAGGTACAGGATAGAGTTTGACAACTGATCAGCTTATTGCAAAACTGCAATGAAGTTGGGAAACTATGTTGTATCTGCAGCTAAGGCTCCATCGATGCAGACACGCATGAGTGCAAAGTTGGGGAGTGGGGAGATTCCATGCACACTCTGCGCTGTGGGGACTTATAATTAATCTTTTACTGCCAGATAAGATGGGTACCTTTCAGAGTGCTCAATAACCCTCATTGCTCCTCCTGCGGTAGGGAGTGCATGGCTACAGGTAGACTGTCACTGTTTTCCCTGACAGTCAGTGCTCTAGCAATCTGAGAACCTCACCACAGCGACAGGCATCAATGAAACTTCAAGTCCTGACAAGCAGATTGACCTGATCATTGAGCCGTTTCATCATCAGAAACATACAGTTCCAATGCCCGTGTGCGAAGGTGGCACTGTCTGAGCTTCCCTTCACTCAATCTGAATAGAAAAACCCTGGTGTTATTAACAACTTCTGCTCAACATGCTCAGGGATAAAACCATAAGAGAAACAGGCATACAAAAATATAAATCATTAAAACATACACTAGGAATTGAAAAAATAAATATGATTCAATGTGTTTTTTGAAGTTCGAGATAGATATAGTTCAAAAGAGGCAATTTGGCCCAGCGAGTCTGTATCGATTCTCTGATGGTGTATTTTACCCAGGCCCTCTCCTCCACATTATCCCTGTAAACCACACATTTACTGGGACCAGTTCTCCCTAACCTGCACATCTTTGGACACTGAGGGGCAATTTAGCATGGCCAATCCATCTAATCTGCACATCTTTGGACACTAAGGGGCAATTTAGCATGGCCAATCCATCTAACCTGCACACCTTTGGACACTAAGGGGCAATTTAGCATGGCCAATCCATCTAACCTGCACACCTTTGGACACTAAGGGGCAATTTCGCATGGCCAATCCACCTAACCTGCACATCTTTGGACACTAAGGGGCAATTTAGCATGGCCAATCCACCTAACCTGCACACTTTGGACACTAAGGGGCAATTTATCATGGCCAATTCACCTAACCTGCACATCTTTGAACATTAAAGGGAAATTTAGCATGGCCACTTTACCTAACCTGAACATCTTTGGACTCTAAGAGGCAATTCAGCATGGTCAATCCACCAAACCTGCAGATCTTGGACAGTGGGAGGAAACCGGAGCACCTGGAGGAAATCCACTCAGATACGGGGAGAACATGCACTCTCCGCAGAGAAACAGTGACTCAAGGCTGGAATTGAACCCGGATCCCTGGTGCTATGAGGCATCACTGCTAACCACTGTGCCACTAAGCCACTCAAATAATGATAAATAATCATAATCCCTTTAAATATTTGATCCTAAACAAATGTTAGCAACCAGCTTTCAACTCATACCTTTAAACTGATTTCTTGAGGTTTCATTTTTACATAGCTGCCAATTTGGAAACCTGTTCTTTATCCTCGTTTGGGTGAGTTGGGTGGCAGCGTCATTACTGAGTCGCATAAGCACCAATTTCAAGGTGAGTGTCATTAGCTTTGTGGTGGTATTCCTGCTTATGGGTTCAGGTCCAATTTTGGCCTTGTGTGAAGTTTATACCCTCTCCCCGTGTCTGTGTGGGTTTCCTTCGGGTTCTCCAGATTCCCCCCCACAGTCCAAAGATGTGCAGATTAGGTGGATTGATCATATTAAATTGACTCTGAAGACCCTACTTTAACCATTTCGATTCGAAGTGTTGGGCAGATTTGAAATTGGGAGTGTTTCATATCCAACTTTTAGACCCGTTCTCAGGCTTCCCCGTACACACTCTGCCTGAAAAAATATTAGCAATTCTGAATCGTGCTGCAAAAGTCTGTGGGTGGGGCTTATTGTGCCGAAAAGCCTGCACCTCCAATTGGTGCCGCCAATTGCGCACGCGCAGTAATAAAATCAAAAACTGCTCCCTTGCCACATTGCTCCCAGGCTGGATAATGCCCTCTCCAGCCTGCAGAGACATTGCTCACCCCACAACATTACTGATACATCCAATTCCCACCGCTCCCGCTACTCACACAGGCCGCTGCCTCCCCCCTTCCCCACCAATCACACACAGAGTGGCAGCCTGAACCGCCCCCCCCTCTCCCCACTTTCCTCACCCATCGATCACACGCATAGCGGACCCTCACTCCCACCCCTCACCCTACCTGAGAGTCATCTGACCTGCCTCCCTCCCCATCCACCATGACAGAGCTGTTTTGCGCCAAAGCTGAACAGGCAAACACAGTGATAGAGCGGGAAGTGCCAGTAAAGTTGGGCATGCACCCATTACGTCAATTTAAATGCATGCATTTAATTTTGGGCACAGTGCTGATCGCGACCATTTTTGCGTCTTGGTAAAGGCGGAAGAGCGCGGAGGTGAGCGGTACTCGCCTCACACCCGAATTTACCAAGTCCTCGCGCCCGCAAACAAGCGTAACTTGATGCTAAATTTGGGCCCTCAGTGTACAAAGATATGTAGGGTTAGTTGGATTGGCCATGTTGAGTATGCAGGGTTATGGTGAAGGGAAGAGACTGGGTGGGATGCTCTTTCGGGGAGTTGGTAGAGAATTGATGGGCAGAATGGCCTCCTTCTGCATTTAAGGGATTCTGTGGGTTCAATTGGCCAAAGGATGTAGGGTTCAAATCTCCCACCAGTCAATTGCAGTGGATGAGATTGGATCTGTAGGTTTTGTTTTGATATCCAATTGGTGGGTGGGAGGTGCTCAAGGCTGCTCTCCCTTGAGAGAGAGAGAGAGAGAGAACATAGAACATAGAACATTACAGCACAGTACAGGCCCTTTGGCCCTCAATGTTGTGCCGAGCTATGTCCAATCCCAAGATCAAGCTATCCTACTCCCTATCATTCTGGTGTGCTCCAATAACTATCCAATAACTGCTTGAAAGTTACTAAAGTCTCCACTATCACAGCAGGCAGTCTATTCCACACCCCAACCACTCTCTGAGTAAAGAATCTACCTTGGACATCCCTCTTATATCTCCCACCATGAACCTTATAGTTATGCCTCCTAGTAACAGCTACATCCAGCCAAGGAAATAGCCTCTGCACGTTCATTCTCTCAATCCCTCTCATCAACTTATAAACCTCTATTAAGTTGCCTCTTATCCTCTTCTGCTCCAAAGAGAAAAGCCCCAGCTCCCTCAACTTTCCTCAACACTCCAAACCAGGCAACATCCTGGTATATCTCCTCTCCTCTCTCTCCAATGCTTCCACACCCTTCTTATAGTGAGGTGACCAGATCCGAGAAAGACAGAAAGAGTCGATTGGTGCCAATTTACCCTGAGCATCACTATATCACGGGCGAGGGGCAAAGTTGAGAAGGTGGGAATCGAACCCGAGCTGTCGCTCTGTGTCATGAAGCAACCATCCAGCCCAAACAGGCGCTGGTTGCTTCACAGCTCCAGGGTCCTGGGTTCGATTCCCACCTCAGGTCACTGTGGAATTTGCACGTTCTCCTTGTGTCTGCGTGGGTTTCCTCCAGGTACTTCGGTTTCCTCCCATAGTCCAAAGATGTGCGGGTTAGGTTGATTGGCCGTGCTAAGAAATTGCCCCTTAGTGCCTAGGGATGTGTAGGTTAGAGGGATTAGTGGGTATAATATGTAGGGATATGGGGGTATGGCTTGGGTGGGATTGTGTTCGGTGCCAACTCGATTGGCCAAAGGGCCTCTTTCTGCACTGTAGGGTTCTATGATTCTATGAGTGTGGCGACTAGGGTGTTTTCACAGTGACTTCATTGTGGTGTTAATGTAAGCTGACTTGTGACACTAATAAATAAACAAATAAAGAGCTCAAAGAAGAAATAACTTGGACAACTAACCGGGTAGTGGGAAGCCAATCCACAGGGCTTTCAAAAATAAAGGTGTGCATTGCAAAGGATATTTGGGTGCTTTGTTTTGGCCTAAGGTATAATGAAATACTGAGCAATTATGGCGTCAATAGATATTTTCACACCCTTGTGGTTTTGTTATGTGAGTCGCTATATTAGACTAATACATTGGTATGAAATGTGTAATCTTGTGTATGATTTTAGCTCTGTTGTTAACAGCCTCTGTGATGAGAACAGAGTAATTTTACAACTGGTTTGCACCCTAACTAACTTCAAATTCTTGATGTACCCTTTTAGAGATTTTGCTACGGAGATTGCCTTCCTGCTACCCGAGTTGCCACCTGCACCACAACTCGGAGTTGCAGTGAAGATTTAGGAGGATGTTGCCAGGACTGGTAGGTTTGCGTTATAGGGGGCAGTTGACCAAACAGGACTTTATTCCTTGGAGTATCGGAGAACAGGGGATAACCTTACCGAGATGTATAAAGTCATGAGGAGCATAGAATCATAAAACCCTACAGTGCAGAAAGAGGCCCTTCGGCCCATCGAGTCTGCACTGAACACAATCTCACCCAGGCCCTACCCCCATGTCCCTACATACTATAGCCAGTAATCCCTCTAACCTACCTATCCCTTGGTACTAAGGGTCAATTTCTTCGCATGGTCAATCAATCTAACCCCATACATCTTTGGACTGTGGAAGGAAACCGGAGCACGCGGAGGAAACTCACGCAGACATGAGGAGAATGTGCAAACTCCACACAGACATAGAACATAGAACACTACAGCACAAACAGGCCCTTCGGCCCACAAGTTGTGCCGATCATATCTATACTTACCAGGCCATAGACTTATCTGTAACTCCCAATCCCATTAAATCCCATGTACTCATCCAGAAGTCTCTTAAAAGACTCCAACGAGTTCAATTCTACCACCATTGACGGCAACCGATTCCATTCACCCTCCACCTTCTGAGTGAAAAACTTACCTCTAACGTCTCCTCTGTACTTGTCCCCCAGCACCTTAAATCTGTGTCCTCTCATAGCGACCATTTCAGCACTGGGAAATAACATCCGAGAATCCACTCTATCTATTCCTCTCAACATTTTATAAACCTCTATCAGGTCACCTCTCAACCTTCGGCTCTCCAGAGAAAAGAGACCGAGCTCCCTCAACCTATCTTCATAAGGCATGCCCCCAATCCAGGCAGACAGTGACCCAAGCCGGGAATCGAACCCAGGACCCTGGAGTTGTGAAGAAGCAGCGCTAACCCACTGTGCTACCGTGCCGCCCCTACCACAAATAGGACAAATGCACGTTTTCCCATTCCACCTGCCACAGGAGTCGTAGCAGGAGTTGTAGCACCTCGCAAAGGCCTGTTGACCTCAGGAAAGTTTTCCTGGTCTTGGCATGCACGGTCAAAAATATCCCGTCCATAGTCTTTTCCCCCAGGGTAGGGGAATTGAAAATTGGAGGGTATAGGTTTAACACGAGAGGGGAAAGATTTAAAAGGGACCTGAGGGGCAACTTCTTCACACAGAGGGTGTGGATATGGAATGAACTGCCAGAGAAAGTGTAGGTGAATAGCAACATTTAAAAAAGATTTGGATAAGTAAAATGGGAAAGGACTGGCCCTTGAGTCCATTGAGCCTGCTCTGTCATTCATTGCGACGCAACTTCCTTGCAACTCCAAGTTGTGGTGCAGGATCCTTGGCAAATCAGGCAGCAAAAAGACAATCTCCGTAGCAAAATCTCTGAAAAAGCACGTCAAGAATTTGAAGATAGTTTGGGTATAAGCTAGTTATAAAATTACTCTGTTCTCATCACAGAGGCTGTTAACAACAGAACTAAAATCATACACAAATGATTTATGATCATCCAACTCAATAATCTGACCCCGTCTTCCCTTCATCACATTTTATCCTTTTCATCCAAAGAGCTATGTTGTTGAGTATTCGTGTTTATTCCTAGTTGGAACAAGGTCACTTTAAGAGTCTAATCATGTGATGTACTGATGATATCATCATCCAGTTGCACATGCAAATAGGTAGTGGGAATGGATGTAGACACTGGAGCAGAAGTTTCATTGGTATCAGGAACTGATTACCAAGAGAAACTATGACATATCCTCTTGAAATCCTCAAAGATAATTCTAGAAAACTATACTGTAGAAGTGATTTCATTTCGAGGTAATCTCAATGTTAATGTGTAGCTAAATGGACAGAGTGTAGCCTTATGCCTATATTCAAAGTAACTATCCAAGCCTAATGGGGAGAGCTTGGGATGACAGAGTCAAGCCAAAATGGGCTGAGGTGAATCTCATTTCAGAGTCTAAAGCAGGTCCACCAAAGATTTTGAAGAAGATGCCATTGTATTTAATAGAGAGCTGAAAAACATGAGGAAGATCTCAGTTAAGCTAAAGATTAAGGATAAGGCTACGTCAATGTTATACACCATCAGGCCTAAGTTTGAGGAAGAATTAGAGAGGCTGTTCCAAAAATGATCCAAACGGGGATCATTGAACCTGTTAATTTAAGTGATTGGGCCACGCATGTAGTACCCGTGATGAAGGAAGACGGTTTGGTATGTATGTGTGGCAATTTTAAAGTCACTATCAAAAAGATATTGTAAGCAGAGCAGCACTTCTGCTGATTGCAGAGTTGGCTGCAGGCCAAAATTGACCTTAGTCAAATTTATCCCCAGGTAAATGTGGATCCAGAGTCACAACAATATTTGACAATCATGATATAAAAAGGGCCCTTCAGATATAAAAGCATTCCATTTAGCATTATGTCTGCACCTGCTTTGTTTCAATGTGCCAAGAGGCAAATTCAAAATGGTTTAAAAGGAGCCCAGTGCTACTCAGATGATATCTTACTTATGGGAAAGAATAAAGAAGAACATCTTCAAAATTTAGATACTACTGTCCACACTCTTGCAGTTAGCAGTGCAACCTCACAGTGTCAGGGACTCAGGTTCAATTTTGGTTTCGGGCAACTGTGTGTGTGTGTGTGTGTGTGTGTGTGTGTGTGTGTGTGTGTGTGTGTGTGTGTGTGTGTGTGGAGTTTGAACATTCTCCCTGTGTCTGCATGGGTTTCCTCTGGGTGCTCTTGTTTCCAAAGGTGTGCAGGTTGGGTGGATTGGCCATGTTAAATTATTCCTTAGTGTCCAAAGCTGTGCGTGTTAGGTGGATTGACCATGCTAAATTGCCCTTTAGTGTCAGGGGGTCTCACTCGGGTAAATGCATGGGGTTATGGGGATAGGGTTTGGTTTGAGATTAGTTCAGACTCAATGGGCCGAATGGCCTCCTTCTGCACTATAAGGATTCCACAGATCCTATTCTGTGCACTAGAAGATTGCAGATTAAGTATGTATAGATAAATGTGAATTCTTCAAATCTTTTATTGAATATTAGGGGCATGTCGGAGATGCAAAGGGACTGCACAAGTCACCTTCAAAGTGAAATCCAGAACTGAGACACCAGCACCTCAAAATATAAATCAACTTCAATCATTTTTCAGCTTATTAAACTATCGCAGAAGGTTTGTCACTAATCAAACAAACTATTCTCAAGCCTTTTCACAACTTATTGTGTTAAAACAGGAACAAATGGATCAGTGCAAGAAAGACTTCATACAAGCTAAGGAAGCATTAGTAAAGTTAAACATCCTGACACAGTTTGATCCAAAGTTACCCTTATAACTGGCTTGCAACACATCACCTCACGCAATGGGAGCACTGGTTTCTCACATAACGCCCAGTGGGGATGTCAATAGGGTTGTTTAAGGCTTACTTAGACAGGCATATGAGCAGATTAGAGATGGAGGTATTCAAGAGACTTTTCTAAATAAAGATCAAGAGCCTTGGGACATCCTTGGGAATCAATTGATTCCTGCGGACCTTCCAACATATTTCGTGGCTTATTTGCTTTATTTCTGCGCTTCTGGGGATTCCATAAACGCCTGTCTAAGTTTTTGCATGACTATTGATGTCTTTTCTTTCATTTTGCAGGTGATTGGGTCCACCTTGTTGTCTAACAAGGTGCATACACGCGGTGGGTCGTTGCGAGGGCTGCTCTTGGATGTTGCTTCGAGAGTTGCCTCGTGCTTCACGTCGTTAGTGTACGCTTAAACTCGACCAACTGACGGGCAACACGACAGCTCAGTGACTATCATTATTTGCTGTGCAGATACATGGATTTGGGCCGGTGTCTGCGGGAGTTTGCACATTCTCCCCGTGATTGAGTGGGTTTTCTCTGGGTGCTCCGGTTTCCTCCCACATCCCAAAAAACATGCTCTTATGCTGATCGGTGTTACAACTTGTCCCTAAATTAGTCTTCCTTCAATCTTCCCCAATAGGTGTAGACAAAGGTCATAGGTAGAGGAGGACACTCACAATGTTAAAATGGTGGTGCGGGCTCGTTGGGCATTGTTTCCCATGCTGTATAGTTCTTTGTTCAATAGTATTTGCATCAAGATTCTTGAAATGAACTATGCACAGGTCGAGAGAAAGAAGTTGTAGACACCATTTTTGGGATCAAACATTTTTAGCAATGTATGGAAGGAGATTTGCTAACAGATCACTGGACGCTGTTACTTGGGCTGCACACAGGTATTTTATCTCTTGCAGAGAACTGGATGCAAATTTGGCATTTCTGCTATCAGCACATACGTACATGCCAAAATATCATCAATCAAATCTCCATGGAAACTCTGATGCACTCTCCAGACAGCAATGAAAAACGTTTCAGCGTTTTTTATATTTCAAAGAAATTGACAACATTTCTGTAACTGCAGGACAAGTTAAGAAATATACTGGAAATGATTCACTACTGTCAGATGTTATGGACATGGTACTTTGTAGCAAGACTGCAGAAACAAACTCAGCGTTGATTTGAGTTGATTTATTATTGTCATATTATTTCACGTGCAGTGAAAAGTATTGTTTCTTGTGCGTTAAACAGACAAAGCATACTATTCATAGAAAAGGGAAAAAAAACGATGCAGAATGTAGTGTTATAGTCATAGCTGGGGTGTAGAGAAAGATCAACTTAATATAAGATAGGTCCATTCAAAAGTCTGACGGCAGAAGCTGTTCTTGAGCTAGCTCGGGTTCGTTTATGAGGAGAGGTTGAGTAGATTGGGCCTGTACTTGTTGGAATTTAGAA
Source organism: Sphyrna mokarran (assembly GCA_024679065.1). Lineage (NCBI taxonomy): Eukaryota > Metazoa > Chordata > Chondrichthyes > Carcharhiniformes > Carcharhinidae > Sphyrna > Sphyrna mokarran. The sequence continues at coordinate 3,081,818 of JAGIQG010000032.1, forward strand.
GGCTGAGAGGAAATCTTATAGAATGTATAAGATAATGAAGGGGATGGATAGGGTAGAAACAGAGAGATTATTTCTACTTAGACAGGAAACAAGAATGAGAGGGTACAGCCTCAATATAAGGGGGAGTCAATTTAGAACAGAGTTGAGGAGGAACTTCTTAACCAAGAGGGTGGTGAATCTTTGGAATCCTCTGCCCATTGAAGCAGTGGAAACTATCTTATTAAATGTGTTTAAGTCACAGGTAGATAGATTTCTGATCAATAAGGGAATTAAGCATTATGGGGAGCAGGCAGGGAAGTGGAACTGAACCACTATCAGATCAGCCGTGATCTTATTGAATGGCGGGGCAGGCTCGAGGGGCTGGATGGCCGACTCCTGCTCCTATTTCTTATATTCTTATGTTGAGTTGGTTGGTACGTGACCTCAGACTTTTGTACCTTTTTCCCAATGGAAGGAGGTGGAAGAGAGAATGTCTGGGGTGCATGGGGTCTTTGATTACACTGGCTGTTTTTCCCCGAGGCAGCGGGAAGTGTAGACAGGTTCAATGTTTGTGGGAGGCTGGCTTGTGTGATGGACTGAGCTTCGTTCACAACCTTTTGTAGTTTCTTGCGGTCTTGGACAGAGCAGGAGCCCATACCAAGCTGTGACGCAACCAGAAAGAATGCTTTCTATGGTGCATCTGTAAAATTGGTGAGAGTTGTAGCAGACATATTGAATGGACAATGAATGTCACCCAAAGGTTCGAACTAGCCATAGATGCTTGTTGTCACCTCTGTGGAGTGGGGTAATCATTTCACCATTATTAAGGAAATAAACCAACTTCATGAAGGTCATTGTGGGCTAGTAAGGACGTAGGAGATAATCAGAAACTATCTTTGGTGGGCAGGCTCGATAGCAAAATAAAGGAGAAGGTGGGTATGTGTTTGACGTGTCTAAAAGTTCGAAACCTGATGCCAGTATCCCCATCTCACCCATGGGAATGGCCAGAGGATTATAACAAAGAGTTCATATCGAATATTCCAGACCTCTCGAGGGGTGAATGTTTCTCATTGTGATAGACATATACTGGAAATGGTCTGAAGTCACCATGATGAAGATAATATCCTGGGGAAGAACAATAGACTGGGTGAGATGTGTGTAAGATTCAGTTATTGTGAACAATTTTAGTGGCAATGGGTCACAGCTCATTTCACAAGAGTGCACAAGGAGAATGAAATCCAACACATCAGATCCTTTGCCTACCCTGCCACATATAGGCTGGCTGAAAGGTTTGTTGAGACAGTGAAAGTAACTCCGTTGCTTAAATGACTGAGCCAGTTGCTGATGGACATACAGCAATACAAGATATTCAACAATTCAAAGTTCTCCAGCATCACTCATGGTAAAAAGTGAAAAGCACAGCATTTGATTTGCAGAAGCTTTCTAAGATGGGAGAAGTTGTTAAGAGGGAAAAGCAAATTTGGATTTTGCAACATGAGAACAGAGCTAAATGCTGGGTTTCTCAGAAAGCTCAGGAGGTATTTATAAAGACCAGCAGTGGGTACCTGCCTTCGTATAAGAACAGATCTCCTATACTACTCAGACTTGGGATGATGTAGAGTGGAGAAGACAGGCTGATCAACTTGTAGCAACTAGAAATGGTTTGCCAGAAACAGTTAACCAAGAATTCATAACAAACTGTGCCAAGTTCCTGAGAACCTGACAATAGCTGGAATAACTATGGAGGACAGGAACTCAGCTAAAGATACTTCAACAACCTCTGAACCCTACCTCAACTCCACTTAGGGTTTCCAAACTAAACCAAAAGCGCCAGAGGTTGCAGTCAACGCAAAAAAAAGACACCTCATGACAACCACACAGGAATCAACATACTCTGGAACGTCTAACTCATTGACTTTTGTGTTCATTAATCGTTCATTTGGCTTTTAGTTTTTGTGAAACCAAAATATACAAAAGTTTTGTAAATTTTGGTTGTTAATCTTATATAATGTAACCTCTAATGTCAAGGAGGAGGGAAGCCATGTCTCTGCTTCATTGAAATAAGACCACTTTAAGATTGCAGTCATGCAACATAATGATGACATCATCAGCCGTTTGCACAGTCAAATGGGCAGTCTATTCCAATAGCCTGTAGCGTAAACATCTTTCCAATAATTTTGTGGTCTTCAAGCCGATTCTTGAACATACCACAAATATCTGATTCCTTCTTGAAAATAGACTGGGTCCAGTTTTCCAGCCACACCCACTCCAATCCCACTCAAGGTCCATGGATCTTTTTATTGTCCGTGTCTTATCCGCTATGATTCCCGTGGCGGGTGAGACAGATAATTGCGCCCACAATGTTTTTGTCTCAACTGCTTTCTGTGGTAGAGAATTCCATAGGCTCATTACTCCCCGGGTGAAGAAATTTCCCCTCATCTCTGTCCTAAAGGATTCACGATGAGGAGATGCCAGTGTTGGACTGGGGTAAATACAATAAGAAGTCCCACAACACCAGGTTAAAGTCTAACAGTTTTATTCACAGCAAACACCACTAGCTGTCAGGTGAGTGGGAATTCTGATCACAAACAGAGCATTTAAAGACACAAACTCAATTTACATGAAAAATGATTGGAATGTGAGTCTTTACAGCTAATCAAGTCTTAAAGGCACAGACAATGTGAGTGGAGAGGACATTAAACACAGGTTAAAAAGCTGTATAGTGTTCCCCTACAGATACGTTAGTAAGATTTTTCAAGTCCAAGCAAGTCATGGGGGTTACAGATAGTATGACATGAAGCCAAGATCCCGGTTGAAGTCATTCTCATGTGTGTAGTACTTAGTTTTCAGTCTCTGCTCAGCGACTCTGCGCTGTCGTGTGCCATGAAGGCCACCTTGGAGAACACTTACCCGAAGATCAGAGGCCAAATGCCCGTGAAGTGTTCCTCAACAGGAAGAGAACAGTCTTAAGGATCCAGCCCACATTCTCAGACTGTGACCCCTGGCTCTGGACTCCCTCACTATCGGGAACATCTTTCGTGCATCTACCCTGTTTAGTCTTGTTAGAATTTTATAGGTTTCTATGAGATCCCCTGAACTCCTGTGAATCTAACCCTAACTGAATCGATGTCTCTTCATGCATCAGTCCTGCTATCCCAGGAATTAGTCAGGTAAACTTCCGCTGCACTTCCTCCATTGCAAGAACATCCTTCCTCAGATAAGGAAACCCAAATTGGATACAATATTCCAGATGTGGCCTCACTAAGGATAACTGCAGCAAGATATTCCTGCTTCTATTCTGGAATCCTCTTGCAATGAGGATTAGAGAGAAATGAATTGATTGGGGATAGTCAGCATGGTTTTGTGAAGGGTAGGTCGTGCCTTACTAACCTTATTGAGTTTTTTGAAAAAGTGACCAAAGAGGTGGATGGGGGTAAGGCAGTTGATGTGGTATATATGGACTTTAGTAAGGCGTTCAATAAGGTGGCCCATGGAAGGCTTCTGCAGAAAATGCAGATGTATGGGATTCAGGGTGATTTAGCTAATTGGGTTAGGAATTGGCTAGCAGATAGAAGACAGAGGGTGGTGGTTGATGGGAGATATTCATCGTGGAGTTCAGTGACAAGTGGTGTACCTCAGGGGTCTGTTTTGGGGCCCCTGCTGTTTGTAATTTTTATAAATGATCTGGATGAGGGTATTGAAGGATGGATTAGTAAATTTGCAGATGACACTAAAGTCGGTGGAGTGGTAGATAGTGAAGAGGGGTGTTATAGTTTGCAGAGGGACTTGGACAAGTTGCAGAGCTGGGCCGAGAGGTGGCAAATGAAGTTTAATGTGGAAAAGTGTGAGGTAATGCACTATGGCAGAAATAATAAATGTGTAGAGTATAGGGCTAATGGTAGGATTCTTAGTAGTCTTGATGAACAGAGGGATCTTGGTGTGTATGTGCATAGATCCCTGAAAGTAGGCAGTCAAGTCGAGAAGGTTGTTAAGAAGGCATATGGAGTCTTGGCTTTTATTGGTAGGGGGATTGAATTTCGGAGCCGCAACGTCATGTTGCAACTGTACAAAACTCTAGTGCGGCCGCACTTGGAGTATTGTGTGCAGTTCTGGTCCCCACATTATAAGAAAGATGTGGAGGCATTGGAGAGGGTACAGAGGAGGTTTACCAGGATGTTGCCTGGTATGGAGGGCAGGTCTTATGAAGAGAGGCTGAGGGATTTGAGGTTGTTTTCGTTAGAAAGGAGGCGGCTAAGAGGGGACCTAATCGAAACATATAAGATGATTAGAGGTTTAGATAGGGTGGACAGTGATAGCCTTTTTCCTAGGATGGAGAAGCTAGCACGAGGGGACACAGCTTTAAATTAAGGGGTGATAGTTATAGGACGGATATCAGAGGTAGGTTCTTTACCCGAAGGGTGGTTCGGGAGTGGAATGCCCTGCCTGCAGCAGTTGTAGATGCGCCAAGTTTGGTGGCGTTTAAGAGGTTAGTTGATAAGTATATGGAAGAGAAGGGAATGGTTTAGTTTGGAGGGGCATTGCTTTTTATATTGGTCGGCGCAACATCGAAGGCCGAAGGGCCTGTTCTGTGCTGTAATGTTCTATGTTCTATGACTGTAAACATATCATTTGCCTCCTTTATTACCTGCTGCACTTGCATGGTTACATCCAGAGACTGATATACGAGGGCAGATATCCTATACCTCTCTCTCAATCTACAACCATTCAGATAGTATTCTGCCTCCCTGTTTTTACTACCAAAGTGGACAACCTCATATTTATCTACATGATACTGCATCTGCCATGCATTTATCCAGTCACGCAGCTTGTCCAAATCATATTGAAGCATCTCTACATCGTTCTCACAGCTCACCCTCCCACCCAGCTTTGCATCATCTGTAAATTTGATGATATTGCATTCAGCTCCCTCATCTAAATCATTTTATATGTACATAATATGTATATATGTGTGTGTGTGTATGTCATTTTCCAAGAATCTATAAACTATGGAACACTTCCTATAGATTGGAAGGAAGCTAATGTAACCCCAATATGTAAAAAGGGAGAGAAAACAGGGAATTACAGACCAGAAAGCTTGATGCCTGTAGTAGGGAGCAAGCTCAAATCCATTATATAAGGTTTATGTAATGTTTGAATGCTCAAATCCATTATAAGGTTAGCAGAGCATCTGAAGAACAGTGGCAAGATCGAAAACTCTACTGGAATTTTTTGAGGATGTAACTAGTAGAATTGATGAGGGAGGGCCAGTGGATGTGGTTTATTTGGACTTTCAGAAGGATTCCAACAAGTCTTACATAAGAGATTAGCATGTAAAATTAAAGTGGGTGGGATTGGGGGCTATGCATTGAGATATGTAGAAAACTGGTTGGCAGATAAGAAGCACTATATATATACATATATAGTGAATAGCACAGGTCTCTGCTATGCCCCACTAGTCACTCCCTGCCATCTAGAAAATGATCCATTTATTCCTACTCTTCGCTTCTTATCTGAGCATTCTCCCTACTACAGGCATCAAGCTTTCTGGTGTGTGATTCCCTATTTTCTCTGCCTTTTTACATATTGGGATTACATTAGCTTCCCTCCAATCTATAAGAAGTGTTCCATAGTTTATAGATTCTTGGAAAATGGCCATTTACGCACTCGTTATTTCTCAGCCCACATCCTTAGGTGTTCTGGGAGTACCTAATCAGAACTATCAATTTCCCAATGCAAAGATCTCGACCTAGAAAGGTGAAGACAGAAACTATATGGGACACCCATCACCTGGAAGTTTATCTCCAAGTTGCACACTATCTGATTTAGACATTAATTATCATGCCTTCATTGTCAGAAGGTCAAATTCCAGCAACTCCCCGTTAAACAGTACCCCAGAAGCTCCTTCACCAAAAAAACTCACAATAACTTGGAAGGCTGAACCTCTTAATATTGAAGCAGTCCTTGACCAAATGTAGCAAGACATGGATAATGGCAAGCAACACTTGTGCCACTCAAGTGCCAGGCAATGATCGTCTCAGTGACACACTGGTTAGAACAGCTGCCTCAAAGCACCAGGGATCCAGGTTTGATGCCCGGCTTGGGTGACTGTGTGGATCCTGCAGATTCCCATCGTGTCTGCTTGTGTTTCCTCCGGGTGCTCCGGTTTTCTCCCACGCCCCAAAAGACGTGCTGGTTAGATGCATTGGCCATTCTAAATTCTCCCTCAGTGTGCTCGAACAGGTGCCAGAGTGTGATTACTAGAGAATTTTTACAGTAGCTTCATTGCAGCATTAATGTAAGCTTACTTGTGACACTGCTAAATATACAGATAATGATCCAAGCCAGGAATTGAACCCAGGTCCCTGGTGCTGTGAAACAATAGTGAGCAGTGCTAATCATTGTGCCACATGAAGGCCGGACCAGCAAAGTTCCTTCCCTAAAGGACAGGAGTGAACCAGATGGACTTTTTTTTTAACCACAATCAATGCTAGCCACCATTACAAGATTAACTTTCAAATTCTGATTTTTTTTTATTAAATTACTTTAAATTCAATTAACTGCCATAATCGTAGAATTGCTATAGATCAGAAAGAGGCCATGCTGCCCATCAAGTGCATCTGACAGAGCAACCACCCCCCTTCTACCAACCGGGCCTGATTCCTGTAACCCAACACATTTGTCCTGTTAATCCCCCTAATTTACACATTTTGAACCAGTAAGGGACAATCTAGCGCAGGCAATCCACTAAAGTGTCTGACTCCACTATCACAGCAAGCAGTCTATTCCACACCCCAACCACTCTCTGAGTGGAGAATCTACCTCCGACATCTCTCCTAGTTGCCTGGACTGGGGGGCATGCCTTATGAAGGTAGGTTGAGAGAGATCGATCTCTTCTCCCTGGAGAGACGAAGGTTGACAGGTGACCTGTTTCAGGTTTATAAGATGTTGAGAGGAATAGATAGGATGGATTCTCGGAGGCTATTTCAAAAAGAACAAAACAGCACGGGAAACGGGCCCTTCAGCCCAACGAGCCTGCGCCACCACCCCGTTGTTCCCACTTCTACCAGTGATCCCTGTCTATGTTTATAGATCCATGGATTAAAAACCAAATTTGAGACAATTTAGGGAGAATTTGTTTTGCCAATCATCCTAAGAACACATCTTTGGGATGTGGGAGGAAACCGGAGCACCCGGAGAAAACCCACGCAAGCACGGGGAGAATGCGCAAACTCCTACAGACACAGACCCAAATCCATACATCTGCACAGCACAGCGATAGTCACTGAGCTGTTGTGTATGCCCCCCCCAGTAACAGCTACATCCACCCGAGGAAATAATCGCTGCATGTCCATTCTATCTATTTCCCTCATCATGTTATAAACCTCTATTAAGTTGCCTCTCATCCTCCTCCACTCTAAAGAGAAAAGCCCCAACTCCCTCAACCTTTTCTCACAAGACCAAACCTCCAAACCAATCAGCAGCCTGGTCAACCTCCTCTGCACTCTCTCCAACGTTTCCACATTGATCTTGTAGTGAGGTGACCAGAGCTGATATTCCAAATGTGGCCTCACCAAGGTCCTTGGCTTGGTGGATTGTCTGATGCCTTCTTACTGTTGATAAAATAGGAACGGTCTTGTGTCACCATGGTACTTTCGTTTACCATGGGGTGGCACTCCCCCAGCCCACATGCCATCCGATTCCTGGAATGGGGAGGGGTCATGAAATTCAACCCCATTTTGCCTTTGTTCTTAATCCTTGATTCACTCAAATAACAAAAGCCATCTCAGCCTTAGAAAGTTCCAATTTATCATGAGCATTCGTTGCCTTCTGAGCAAGAGGAGTCCAGATTTTTTCAGCGTGATGCTGGGTATCATGGCACACCAACTCTCTCACCACACAAAAGTCCTCTAGCAATGATCCCAAGACATGGGTTCAAATATTGCAAAGGCAGCTGGAGATTTAAATTCACTTAATTAAGTAAAACCTGGAGTAAAAAGCAAGGTGACCATGTAATTACAGGACTGTGAACCATCTGACTCACTCTACAGGGGAGGAAACCTCCTTTCCTCACTCTGTCAAGCCTACGTGTGACTCCAGATCTTTAGTGGCCTCAAAAATTACTTAGCTTGAAATTTCATAATATTCAAGGATCTGGGACAAGTGCAGGAAAAGGGGATTAGTGCGACTTTAGTAGTAATTATTCTCAGCTCTGACTCAATGGGCCGAAGAGCATTTTATGTGGTGTATGCTTCTATGAGTTTCCCGATGACATGGAGCCAATGCATATACAGTTAAATGGCCTACTTTCATATGGGATCACTGACCATTTAAAGCTCACCTTTCCTAAGGGTCAACTTATTACCAGGTTGACCAGGTTGAACCTGTTGACCAGGTTCAGCAGGCTTTTCCTGATCAGATGGAAAGAGGTAATGTGGGGCTTGCGCTCCTAAGGTAGGTCAAACTGCCAAACACCGACCTCCCAGCATTGCATGACTTTGCATGGGAGTTTGCAGAGGAGATGATCCATCTGTAGATTTTCAAATCACTATAAGCTTAGCTGTACCTAGAGTACTTCATGCAGTTCTGGTCACCTCATGCAGAGAAGGACATGCTTGCATTAGAGAAGGTGCAGAGGAGATGCAGAAGAACATAGAACTAGGAGCAGGAGTAGACCATCTGGCTCCCTGAGCCTGCTCTGCCATTCAATAAAATCATGGCTGGTCTTTTCCTGGACTCAACCCCACTTACCCATCCACTCGGCATTACCCTTAATTCCTTTACTGTTCAAAAATTTACCTATCCTTACCTTAAATGGATGCTGGTATGGAAGGTCTGAGTTACGAGGAGAGGTTAGGCAAATTGGGACTCTTTTCCTTAGAAAGATGTAGACTTAGAGGAGATCTAATAGAGGTGTACAAGATTATGAGGGGTATAGATGGAGTAAACAGGGTTAAGCTTTTTCCTAGGATGGACTCAAATAGCTCGAGGGGTCATGGGTTTAGGGTGAGGGGGGTAAGGTATAATTTGGATGCTAGAGGGAGTATTTTTCACACAGAGGGTGGTGGGGTATGGAATGCGCTGCCAAGTAAAGTGGTGGAGGCAGGTACCCTGGAGTTATTTGACAAATACTTAGATGGGCACATGAACAGAATGGGAATGGAGGGGTATAGAAAACTGATTTAAAATAGGGCTCATGAATCTTGGGAGTCCCTGGGAAGTGTGTAAATAGATGATGATATTGATGTACTTGTTTTTATCCTACAGGTGCTTTGGTCCACCTTGTTGTTTAACGAGGGGCATACACGCGATGGGTCGTGAGAGGACTGCTCTTGGACCTTTTTCGAGGGTATCCTAGTGCTTCACGTCGTTAGTGTATCTTGACCTGGGACCATCTGATGGGCAACACGACAGCTCAGTGACTATCGCTGTGCTGTGCAGATACATGGATTTGGGCCTGTGTCTGTGGGAGTTTGCGCATTCTCCCTGTGCTTGTGTGGGTTTCCTCCGGGCGCTCTGGTTTCCTCCCACATCCCAAAGATGTGCTCTTAGGCTAATTGACAAAACAAATTCTCCCTAAATTGTCTCAAATTTGGTTTTTAATCCATAGATCTGTAAACATGGACAGGGATCGCAGGTAGAAGTGGGAACATTGGGGTGACGGCATGGGCTCGTTGGGCTGAAGGGCCTGTTTCCCATGCTGTTTTGTTCTTTGTTCTCTTTAAAAACATTCAATGAGGTAGCCTCAACTGCTTCACCGGGCAGGGAATTCCACAGATTTACAGCCTTTCTGTATGAAGAAGTTCCTCCTCAACTCAGTCCTAAATCTGTTTCCTCTTATTTTGAGGCCTTGCCACCCAGTTCTAGTTTCACCCGCCAGTGGAAACAATTTCCCTGCTTCTATCTTATCTGTTCCCTTCATAACCTTATATGTTTCTATAGGATCTCCCCTCATTCTTCTGAATTCCAATGAGTATAGCCCCAGTCTATTCAATCTCTCTTCACAAACCAACCTTCTCGACTCCGGAATCAGGCTAGTGAATCTCTGCACCTCTTCCAGTGCCAGTAAATCCTTTCTCAAGTAAGAACTGTTTACAATACTCCAGGTGTGGCCTCACCAGCATCTTATACAGCTGCAAAGTAACCTCCTTGTTTTTAAACTCCATCCCTCTAGCAATAAAGGCCAAAATTCCATTTGCTTCTTAATTATCTGCTGCATTTGAAAACCAACTCCTTGTGATTCTTGTACAAGGACACCCAAGTCCCTCTGCACAGCAGCATGCTGCAATTTTTTTTTACCATTTAAATAATAGCCCATTTTGTTGTTATTCTGACCAAGATGGATGAACTCACACTTACCGACATTGTACTCCATCTGCTAAACCTTTGCCCACTCACTTAAACTATTTACCTCCTTTTGCAGGCTTTCCATGTCCTCTGCATATTTTGCTCTACCATCATCTTAGTGTCATCTGTGAGATTTGACAGATTACACTTGGTCAGCATGTTCCCTGGGTTGGAGCGTTTTAGCTGTGAAGAGAGGCTAGGGATGTGTTCCTTAGAGCAGAGGAGATCTGATTGAGGTGCACAGAAATATGAGGGACAGAGATAGGATAGATGGGAAGGAACATTTTCCCCTTAGTGAAAGGCCAATGACCAGGGGGTCATAGGTTTATAAGGGGCAGGAGATTTAGAGAGGATTTGAGGAAAACATTTTTCACCCAGAAGTGAGGATCTGGAACTCACTGCCTGAAAGGGTGGTGGAGACAGGAACTCTTGCAACATTTAGGAAGCATTTAAACGAACACTTGAAACATCACAGTGGGAGGAGATGCCTCAGTGGTATTGCTGCTTGAATATTAATCCAGAATCTGCAACAATGGGATTCGTCCCACCTCCCTAATTCCCACTTCCAGAAAGAAAGTCTGGCCTGGATTCAAGATATGTTCTTGGTAGTGATATTCAAAATGGAAAATCGGACTGGTGTATTGTGGAGATTTCTGTGTGCTGGATCTAAGGATGGACATTCATAGACTCTGAGGACCTTTAGAAACAATGGGTGGCCCAGTGATTAACACTGCTGCCTCACAGCATTGGGGACCCGAGTTCGATTCCCGTGTTGGGTCACTATCTATGTGAAGTTTACACATTATCCTCGTATCTGCATGGGTTTCCTCCAGATACTCCAGCCTCCTTCTACAGCCTAAGAGTGCTGGTTAGGTGCATTGGCCAAATCTCCCTCAGTGTACACGAAGAGGAGTGTGGCGACTGGGGAATTTTCACAGTAACTTTAATGAGGAATTAAAATAGGCCTACTTATTACTCATAAATAAATTTTATTCCTTAAAATACGGCTGGAGGAGCTCAGATGCAGAAGTTCTCCCTCATCATTTCTAGCAGATTCATTTTTTTTTCCAAACTATAATGAGATTTGGGTTGGGATTTTCCAGCCCTGCCCACAGCTGGAACCCTACAGTACAGAAAGAGGCCCTTCGGCCCATCGAGTCTGTACTGAATACAATCCCACCCAGGCCCTACCCCATATCCATAGAACATTACAGTACAGTACAGGCCCTTCAGCCCTCAATGTTGCGCCAACCAATAGAACCAATTTTATGACCCTCTAACCTAAACTATTCCAATGCTATCCATATGCCTATCCACTAACCATTTGAATGCCCTTAATACCCCTACGTATTATACCCACTAATCTATCTAACCTAGGCATCCCTGGATACCAAGGGCAATTTCTTAACATAGCCAATCAACATAACCTGCACATTTTTGGACTGTGGGAGGAAACCGGATTATCAGAGGAAACCCACGCAGACACGGGGAGAATGTGCAAACTCCACACAAATAGTGACCTGAGCCAGGAATCGAACCCAGGACCCTGGAGCTGTGAAGCAGCAGTGCTAATCACTGTGCTACCGTGCCAGTCCCCTTACTGTGAACAGAGATTTGGCCATTCTCGTAGAGTTGGGGCCTACGGACAACTCCGACCTTGCTCTCGATCATTAGCGCAAAGCATTATGTTGGCAGACAACACAACTTCCCCGTGGCTTGTAATTTTTTTTCTCTAATATTTTATTGGTCCCAGTGCATTAATTAAATTAAATAACACTGCAAATTGCCTTCTTACTAATGGCGTTCAGTGTAAAAGCGTCTCACCCGACGGGGAGGTATTGGTTTCTGGTCAAACTTTATTTGAGACATTTTCCGCTCTCATCGCTGCAGACACTGGACACAGTGATGTGGCGAGGGCTTTCGATATTTGGACAAAAAAAAAGCAGCAGAAGCGGACTGAGAAACCTTCTTGGGAAACCGCAACCTGAGTGGAGGGACCCAGCGAGTGTGTTGGTGAATGACAGCTGGATATTGTAATGCCTTGTTGATAAGCACCAATCGGCTGATGCCTTTCTGCCTTGTTGTCATCTGGCGCCCCTCAGTAAAGATGAATTTGATTGACAGATGCATCAAGGTCACAGTTTATTGGTTTCTGCAAAAGAGCCAGATATGCCAATCTTGACAAGAGAGTGACAAAAAAAGTTTCCATCTAAATGGAATAATTTTACTACAGGGAATTCTAGTCCAAGGAAGAACAGAGGCAGCATTTTTAACAAGGAATGCATGACACACATACACGACACTTAAAGGTTGACAGAACATTGACTTTGACACTTCACTGGGGAGCTATGAAATAAACAATGGGGAGAGAATTGAATTATAACCAGTGGAAAAAAAACACACACATAGAGAAGAAAGAATTGGTTCAGGGCGTACAGCAGTCATAAGTTTAAAACAAATAACTCAGCCTGAACGTCAAGAAGATTTTTTTTTAACTTTCCCTTGCTATTCCACACGGAGTTTACATTAGACATTAGCACTGATGTTTATCATTTTCTTTTCTACTACAGTACCCACCAGTTAATGGGCCCCCTTGTTAATGCCGATTCTTTCCTCCTTAAAGCGAAACGTTTTGCGCAGGCTCTGATTTATTCCCAGAGTATTGCCTGACAGAAGCGTTTGGGTAAATCGGCCCATTTTACAGGCTGCTGTTGAAGCATTCCTAGCCAGGATTTACACAGCGGCGGGGAGAGGGCTGTTTATATGAATCTTCAGAGACACGGAGAATGTGGGTGAGCCCCCGTGTTATTGATTTGGAAAAAAAATTGAAGAAAAAAAAATGAAAAGTCTCTTTGAATGTCAGAGGCAGCAGCAGAATGATGGACTGAATGATCTCATCTTTGCTGTATGATTTGATGCGTTTTCTATATATTCCATAGAACCATAGAACGTTACAGAACACAAACAAATCCTTTGGTCCCTCTTGGCTATGCCGAACCATTTTTCTGCCTGATCCCACTGACCATATCCCTCCACACTCCTCTCATCCATGTACTTGTCCAAGTTTTTCTTAAATATTAAAAGTGACTCTGCATTTACCACTTCACCTGGCAGCTCATTCCACACTCCCAGCACTCTGTGTGAAGAACCACCCACCACTCACCCCCAATATTCCCTTTAAATGTTTCTCCTTTCACCCTTAACCCATGCCCTCTGGTTTTTTTTCTCCCCTAGCCTCAGTAGAAAAAGCCTGCTTGCATTCATTCTATCTATACCCATCAAAATCTTATACACCTCTATCAAATCTCCCCTCATTCTTTGACGCTCCAGGGAATAAAGTCCTAACCTATTCAATCTCTCTCTGTAACTCAGCTTCTCAAGTCTAAATAACGTCCTTGTGAACCTTCTCTACACTCTTTTAACCTTATTAATATCCTTCCTGTAATTAGGTGATCAAAACTGCACACAATACTCTAAATTCGGCCTCATCAATGTCTTATACAACCTCACCATAACATTCCATTTCAGTACTTTGATTCATAAAGGCCAATGTTCCAAAAGTACTCTTTACAACCCTATCTTCCTGTGACATCACTTTTAAATTCGATGTATTTTTCTATAGGATTGGGGTAGGGGAGGGGGTCTGCTGGAAGGGATAGTTGGGGCTAGCCAGGGAATGGTCGAGGGGGGTGCAAATAGTCCATTGTGGGGGGAAGGCTGGTTGGATGAGTAGCACTGGGGGGGATCCCAAATGGCCAGCAATTGAGCTGAGTTCCAGAACTATTAGACTCCAATGTGAATAGGCCCCTCCCCTGAGTTTTTAATGATATTCATGGTAGCACAGTGTGTAGCATTGGTCCCTCACAGCGCCAGGGAACCAGATTCAATTCCGACCTCAGTGACTGTCTATGTAGAGTCTGCGCTTTCTCCTCGTGACTGTATGAATTTCCTTCGGGTGCTCCGGTTTCCTCCCACAGTCCGAAAGATGCGCAGGTTGGATGAATTGGCCATGCTAAATTATCCCTGAGTGTCCAAAAATGTTCAGGTTAGGTGGATTGGCCATGCTAAATTGTCCATTAGTGTTCAAAGATGTGCAGACTAGGTGGATTGGTTATGTTAAATTGCCCCTTGGTGTCCAACGATGTGTAGGTTAGATGGATTGACCATGCTAAATTGCCGCTTAGTGTCCAAAAATGTGCGCGAGTTAAGTGATTGGCCATGTTGAATTGCCTCTTCGTGTCCAAAGATGTGCAGGGTAAGTGGATTGACCATGCAAATTATCCATTAGTATCCAAAGATGTCCAGGTTAGGTGAAATGGCCGTGCTAAATTGTCCATTAGTATCCAAAGGTGTGCCTGTTAGGGGATTGGCCATGATAAGTTGTCCATTAATGTCCAAAGATATGCAGGTAATGTGGATTGACCATGCTAAATTGACCCTTAGTATCCAAAGATGTGCAGGTTAGTTGGATTGACCATGCTAAATTGCCCATTACTGTCTCAATGTAGGTCCCAATCCATCACACAAACCAGTCTCTCATCCATTCACTCTGTCTACACTTCCCTCTGCATTGGAAAAGCAGCCAGCATAATCAAGGACCCCACCCCCAGACATACCGGGTGCAATTCTTTCCTCCCGATCCTCTAATCTATTGGTGGGTCAGGTCGGGAGATGTGCATGTGCGCCGATTCACAGGGTTTGCCACTGCGTTCCTATCGCACACACAGCTCTCATTGCCAAAAAACCCAGCCCAGTAAACAGGCAGGAACACCAGGTAAATAATTTTAATGTATCTTAATGTTATTTAAATATCGTTACGGGGCCCGGGATTGAATTCTCCAGGTACAATAACATCTCCATTCCAGTGGGGTTTAGAGTTACGCACCACTTTCAGAAAATTTGTGGGAGACCCTTCTGGAGTGTAGGGGAGGGGCACTTCCAAAGGGTTGGGCAGTAGGAGGGGGTGGCTAATGCCTCCCCTGTACGGGCACCTTGACACTGCCCAAAGGAGCAAAGTAACTATGCTCAGGGAATATCTCAGCACTGCCCACCCAGCAGTGGACAGTGCCAAGGGGGTGGTGCGTATTAGAGTGAGACCTGTGGGTGGGCCTTAGAAGGCACTGCCAAGGGGCAGAGCTTAGGGTAAAGTGCCAATGGAGAAGGGCTTAGGGGGTGTGTCCAGCTGGGAGAAAGGGCAAGTGGAGGTGTATCGGAATTCTACATTGGGATCTGGTTGGGGCTGGAGAGAGGCCATTGATTGAGCTGGCTTTGAGTGGGGGTCTGCTGGGGGTGGGGGGTGGGGTGTCCGCCTCCTGTGGGGAGGGGAGGGAATCTGATGGGTGACGGGTGGTTGGGGCTGGCCCAGGAATGGTTGTGGGTGCTGCGATTAGGCTGACAGATTGGGCAAGCATAGATTTTCGGAACTGTCAGACTCCAATGCGAAACGGCCCCCTTCCCCCCGAGTTTTTAATGATATTCCCTTTTGTGACTTCTGCATTGCAGGGGAGTGCAGGAGACTCAAATCTGAAGAAAGAATCGTGATTTATACCATTTTCCCTACAAATTCAGCAATTAGAACTTTTTTGGAAGAATTGCCCCCACCTTCTTCCATCGGGAAAAAAGAGACAAAAGTCTGAGATCTCGTACCAACCAACTCAAGAGCAGTTTCTTCCCTGCTGCCATCAGACCTCTGAATAGACCTACCTTATATGAAGTTGATCTTTCTCCCCACCCTAGCTATGACTGTAATACTGGATTCTGCACCATCTCCATTTCTTGAACTATGAACAGTATGTTTTGTCTATATAGTGCATAAGAAACAATACTTTATACTAGTACATGTGACAATAATAAGTCAAATCAAATTCAATCAAATCAAATAAAATCAAAAGTTTAGCTGGATTGGCCATGCTAATTTGTCCCTGAGTGTCAAAAGAAGTGTAGGTTAGGTAGGTTGACCATGGATAAATTGCCCCTTAATGTCCAAAGATTTGTAGGTTAGATGGATTGGCCATGCTAAATTGCCCCTGAGTGTGCAAAGATGTGTAGATTAGGGGGATTGACCATGCCGAATTGCCCCTTGGTGTGCAAAGCTGTGCAGGTTACGTGAATTGACAATACTAAATTGTCCCTTAGTGTGCAAAGCTCTGCAGATTAGATGGATTAGCCACAGGAAATGTGCCAAGTTATGGGTACAGGACAGCGGAGAGGGCATGGGTAAGATACTCTGTCAGAGAGTCGGTGCAGAATCAATGGGCTGAACGGCCTCTTCTGCACTGTAGGGATTCTTTGATTCTCACACTGCTGTTCCTGACTTCATCTGAGCCAAAGAGGTCATTTTAAGTGCAGTTGCTGTTGTAAACGCGAACACCTCACAACCAGTAACACCATGGGGGTTCTTGGCAGTCATTCATTTTCAATATAGATTCCTCATTCCACTTCATATTAGGCAGAATTAAAGAAATGCATTGCGTGGTAATAGTCTGTGGATTAGCTGATAATAATGTAGGTATTTCAATATAGTTCCCAATAATAAAATCTGTTTCAGCTCTTAAAAGATTTAAATTAAATGTTCCTCTTGAGCTTGTCGGCAGAACTGATGCAAATTGTGCCTGGTAAGATTCAGCAGCAGTTGTAACAGGATATAACAGGATGCTGTTATGTAAATGAGAAGTGAGGCATGCCTGGACTGAATGATATATTCACTGTCTACGAGGATCCAAGCTGGAAGAACTCCAGGTTCTTTTCCTGAAGAAAATATCAAGGGTAACTTACGGCTGCCGGTGCGAAATGATATTTTTTTGCAAATGAACCTTACGCACAACACAACACAACACAAGTGTCTGATGTCACTGCGTTGATGATGCTACTGGTCAGTAAGACAGTTAAAACAATAAGAGTCCATGCATTATACAACAGCGATTTTCCTCAGCATATATCACTCTTTTTTTCAATTTGTCGTATATTGCTTCTGAATATAGAACATAGAACATTACAGCGCAGAACAGGCCCTTCGGCCTTCGATGTTGCGTCGACCAATTAGGAAAAAGCAATGACCCTCTAACCTAAACCATTCCCTTTTCGTCCATATACTTATCTACTAACCTCTTAAACTCCACCAAACTTGGCGCATCTACAACTGCTGCAGGCAGGGCATTCCATACTCTTACCACCCTCTGGGTAAAGAACCTACCTCTGACATCCGTCCTATAACTACCACCCCTTAATTTAAAGCTATGTCCCTCGTGCTAGCTTTCTCCATCCTAGGAAAAAGGCTATCACTGTCCACCCTATCTAAACCTCTAATCATCTTATATGTTTCAATAAGGTCCCCTCTTAGCCGCCTCCTTTCTAACGAAAACAACCTCAAATCCCTCAGCCTCTCTTCATAAGACCTGCCTTCCATACCAGGCAACATCCTGGTAAACCTCCTCTGTACCCTCTCCAATGCCTCCACATCTTTCTTATAATGCGGGGACCAGAACTGCACACAATACTCCAAGTGCGGCCGCACTAGAGTTTTGTACAGTTGCAACATGACGTTGCGGCTCCGAAATTCAATCCCCCTACCAATAAAAGCTAAGACTCCATATACCTTCTTAACAACCTTATCGACTTGATTGCCAACTTTCAGGGATCTATGCACACGTACACCAAGATCCCTCTGTTCTTCAACACTATTAAGAGTCCTACCATTAGCCCTATACTCTACACATTTGTTATTCCTGCCAAAGTGAATTACCTCACACTTTTCCACATTAAACTCCATTTGCCACCTCTTGGCCCAGCTCTGCAACTTGTCCAAGTCTCTCTGCAAACTATAACACCCCTCTTCACTATCTACCACTCCTCCGACTTTGGTGTCATCCGCAAATTTACTAATCCATCCTTCAATACCCTCATCCAGATCATTTATAAAAATTACAAACAGCAGGGGCCCCAAAACAGACCCCTGAGGTACACCACTTGTAACCGAACTCCACGATGAATATCTCCCATCAACCACCACCCTCTGTCTTCTATCTGCTAGCCAATTCCTAATCCAATTAGCTAAATCACCCTCTATCCCATACATCTGCATTTTCTGCAGAAGCCTTCCATGGGCCACCTTATCGAACGCCTTACTAAAGTCCATATATACCACATCAACTGCCTTACCCCCATCCACCTCTTTGGTCACTTTTTCAAAAAACTCAATAAGGTTAATAAGGTTAGTAATATCTTAGGTTCTGACTGCTGCAGAACTGGACATGGTTAGGTTCTTCGTGGCCCCTTTAGATACTCATTTAACTGTAGAATCTCTACAGTGCAGAAGAGGCCCTTCAGTCCATCATGTCTGCATTGACCCTCTCTGATAGACCATCACAACCAGGCCTCCCCGCTCTGCCCGAGTTCCAGAATTCACCTAACCTGCACATCTTTGGACACTAAAGGGCAATTTAGCATGGCCAATCCACCTAACCTGCACATCTTTCGGACTGTGGGAGGAAACCCGCACAGACATGAGGAGAATGTGCAAACTCCACTCAGATGGTCACCCAAAGATGGAATTGAACCCTGGTCCCTGGCGCTGTGAGCAAGTAGCACTAACCACTACGCCATCCAGAAGTTGACCTTGGTAGGAGAAAAATATCAATCTCTTGGGATTTTAATCCAGGCAAAATTGGAAATATTTACTTCTTTCTCAAGACTTCACTTCAAGACAAGGTGAGCATCAGGGTTCAAAATCTTGCTTCATTGTTAGAGTTTTAAACAGATTGGATTGGAGAATGTTGAACTCTCAAGTCTATAAGTGAGACGTATCTCCCATTCTGATTAACGAGGGGGGTGAATAATAGGCATATTACTCCAGAGATTTGCTTTGTTTGTCCACGTTTCTGTAGAACCAGCTTGCGCCTTTTTTGAATTTTTTCTTAGTCCCTACAGTGCAGAAGGAGGCCACTCTGTCCATCGAGCCTGCACCGACCACAATCCCAGCCAATCCCTATTCCCGTTACGCCACATACTTACTTTGCTAATCCACCTGACATTGAGTCAATTTAACGTGGCCAATCAACCAAACCGCTCACCTTTCAGACTGTGAGAGAAACCGGGGCATCCTCATAGGAAGGATGTGCAGATAGTGATCCGAATTGATGAGACCGGGTCCCTGGCGTTGTGAGACAGCAGTGCTAACCACTGTGCTGCCTTGCCTCTCTGTGACGCTACTTCCATTGACATCTTACGGAACATGCTCAATTGAAATGGGCAACTCTAGCCAAACAACTATCTGTCTTTTTGTCTCTCTATACCAAAGTCAGATCCATAGCTGTCCACCTTGTCAGGTTTTTTTTTAACTGCATTAATGTAAAAATAAATAAATGAAGGGAGAGCGAAAAAAAGAAGTGTGAACTATCCCAGCCTGTGATTCTGACAACATATTCTCTCTGCTGCCTCACTTTTTAGAACTCTGCCTTCCTCTTTCTCCCTGCGTCTCTGCCTTTCTTCACCTCTCTCTTTCCCGAGCTCTTCCACTCATCTCTTTCCCTCCACCTTTGCTTGCCTTCTCTCTTTCTCTTTCTCACTTCACCTGTATTTTCTCCTTCCACATATTTGAAAGAATTCCTTTGTTCCAAATTTATACCCGTCTCGCATTACCCTGGGGAGATGATGGTCTATGGTTTTATTGCTAGTATATTAATCTAAAAACTCGGCTAGTGTTGTGGGGACCTGGGTTCAAATCCCGGCAGATGGTGGAATTTGAATTCAATAAAAAAAAATGGAATTAAGAATCTACTGAAGTTTAAAGCCAAATGGGAAAATGACCAGGAAATAATTAAAAGCTACACAGAAGGAGGTTAATGGTTTTTTAAAATTCATTTGTGGGACATGGGTGTCATTGACGAAGCATTGTCGAATGTTGAAAAAACCCATCTGGTTCACTAATGTCTCTTTAGGGAAGGAAATCTGCCGTTTGTACCCGGCGTGGCTTACATATGTCTCCAGAGCCACAGCAATGTGGTTGACTCTCAACTTGGGCAACGAAGGGTGAGCAACAAAAACTGGTCTCAGTGACACCCATGTCCCAAAAATGAATTAAAAAAAACACTCAACCCCTTCTATGCAGTTTTTAACTATTTCCTGGTCATTCTCTCACTTTGTTTGACACTTCCTCTTTGCAAATTTTCACTTTTAGATTCCGAACATTCAACTGTTGAGCCTGCATCAACAACAATCCCACCCCAACCCTGTCCCTATAACCCCACGTATTTACCCTACCAGTCCCCCGACATTAAAGGAGTGATTTAGCATGGCCAATCCATCAAACATGCACATCTTTGGACATGAAGGGGCAATTTATCATGGCCAATTTACTAAACCTACACATCTTTGGAGAATGGGAGAAAACTGGAGCTCCTGAAGGAAACCCATGCAGACACGAGGAGAATGTGCAAACTCCACACTGATAGTCACCCAAGGCTGGAATCGAACCTGCGTCCCTGTGTACTCATTACCGTGCCGTGCCACCCATTTCTTATGACATGTGTCCTGCCTGTTCCCACTTTTCTCTCCTTCTGTCTCATCGCTCTCTCCTTTACTTTGACACTTTGTTCAGCCTTGCATTCTGAAATGCAATCCCGGGAATTGGAATCAAATGTGGAAGCAACAGATGTCCAGGAAAGAGAATAAGCAAGGAATGGATTAGTTAAAGGTGAACTGATGGTGATAAACGGGAGCGGCTACAGAAAACAAAGACCAGCTGTGAATAAATAGTGAGGAACTCTTGTGCAGTGGATAGGAGCAGAACCAATTGCTGGAGAGCCAGCAACCAGACAAAGTGCAGTGGAGAAAGTGAGGAACAGGATAGTGGAGAGAGACAGGGCTGGTTATGAGACCGTCTCCTCTGTAGCTCATGTGGACTGAACCTGGCCGGTCACAGTCTATATAGAGCAACACGTTTTATGAGTGAATGCCTTAAAAACTCAAGAGCAATAGCTCACAGAAACTGTGGCTACTAATTTAAACACAATTCCAGCTTTTCAGTTTAGTGAGACAAACAAGAATAGGAGTCAACTCTTTAATTCATTCAACAACCTCTCTTTATTGAACGCTTTTGGTACCAAATCAAACTTAAACCCTTTCAACTCTCTGATTAAAGTATAACTCTTAACTGAACGTAAACTTTAATTATTTAACTGATATCATTGATTTTAAGAAAAAAGTTTTGGCCAAGAAATAACCCGAGTGTAGAATCTATCTTCTTCTCTGAAGAATCCTTCAGGGCACACTTCTTACAATGGTGAATTTCCATAGAGTTATTGCTGGCAAACAAAGGACAGCACATGTCTTTTATTTCCAAATTCTTCACTTGCTTCCAGAAGATTCTCAGTCATCCAGCCCCACCTGGAAACTCAGCACATGGCTCAAACAACCAATTAAATTTCTTGTAAATGTCGCCATTATACTGAGTTCAAACCGCATGTATATCACATACAACCTTGATGCCACCAAGTCTAAGTCAATGTAAACAATATTGGTTAGCACTGCTGCCTCACAGCGCCAGCGATGCAAGTTCAATTCCGACCTCAGGTCACTGATCTGTATGGAGTTTGCACATTCTCCCCGTGTCTGCGTGCATTTACTCTGGGTACTCCAGTTTCCTCCTATAGTTCAAAATTGTGTGGATTGATTGACCATGCTAACTCCTCCCATAGTACAGGGTAAATGTGTGAAGTAATGGCAATAGGACCTGGTGGGCTTGTGGTCAGTACAGACTCTGTGGGTTGAATTATTGATTCCTACAGTGCAGAGGAAAGCTATTTGGCCCATCGAGTCTGCACCAACCACAATCGCACCCAGGTTCTATCCCCACACCCCCATGCATTTACCCTAGCTAGTCCCCCTAACATTAAGGGGCAACTTAGCATGGCCAATCCACCTAACCCGCACATCTTTAGAGTGGGGGAGGAAACCGAAGAACCCAGAAGAAACCCACGCAGACACGGGGAGAATGTGCAAACTTCACACAGACAGTGACCCAAACCAGCAATCGAACCTGGGTCCTTGGCACTGTGAAGCAGCAATGCTAACCACTGTGCCACCATCCCGTCCAATGCCCACCTTCTTTATTCCTGAAAAAAACACTTTGCATATTTGCATATTTGCAAAATTTTGCAACCAACATATCGTTGGTTACGGGTTTAGTGCCGGAAGACTAGAAGATAGCGAATGTGGTCCCATTGTTCAAGAAGGGGAAGAGAGACTTTCCGGGGAATTATAGGCCGGTGAGTCTTACTTCTGTTGTGGGCAAAGTATTGGAGAGAATTATTAGGGATAGGATTTATAGTTATTTAGAGAGAAATGAATTGATTGGGGATAGTCAGCATGGTTTTGTGAAGGGTAGGTCGTGCCTTACTAACCTTATTGAGTTTTTTGAAAAAGTGACCAAAGAGGTGGATGGGGGTAAGGCAGTTGATGTGGTATATATGGACTTTAGTAAGGCGTTCGATAAGGTGGCACATGGAAGGCTTCTGCAGAAAATGCAGATGTATGGAATTGAGGGTGATTTAGCTAATTGGATTAGGAATTGGCTAGCAGATAGAAGACAGAGGGTGGTGGTTGATGGGAGATATTCATCGTGGAGTTTGGTTACTAGTGGTGTACCTCAGGGATCTGTTTTGGGGCCCCTGCTGTTTGTAATTTTTATAAATGATCTGGATGAGGGTATTGAAGGATGGATTAGTAAATTTGTGGATGACACCAAAGTCAGAGGAGTGGTAGATAGTGAAGAGGGGTGTTCTAGTTTGCAGAGAGAATTGGGCAAGTTGCAGAGCTGGGCCGAGAGGTGGCAAATGGAGTTTAATGTGGAAAAATGTGAGGTAATTCACTTTGGCAGGAATAACAAATGTGTAGAGCATAGGGCTAATGGTAGGACTCTTAATAGAACATAGAACATAGAACATTACAGCACAGAACAGGCCCTTCGGCCTTCGATGTTGTGCCGACCAAAATAAAAAGCACTGCCCCTCCTAACTAAACCATTCCCTTCTCATCCATATACTTATCAACTAACCTCTTAAACGCCACCAAACTTGGCGCATCTACACCAGCTGCAGGCAGGGCATTCCACTCCCTAATCACTATTTGAGTAAAGAACCTACCTCTGATATCCGTCCTATAACTCATACCCCTTAATTTAAAGCTGTGTCCCCTCGTGGTAGCTTTCTCCATCCTAGGAAAAAGGCTATCACTGTCCACCCTATCTAAACCTCTAATCATCTTATATGCTTCAATAAGATTCCCTCTTAGCCGCCTCCTTTCTAACGAAAACAACCTCAAATCCTTCAAACTCTCTTCATAGGACCTGCCCTCCATACCAGGCAACATCCTGGTAAACCTCCTCTGTACCCTCTCCAATGCCTCCACATCTTTCTTATAATGTGGGGACCAGAACTGCACACAATACTCCAAGTGCGGCTGCACTAGAGTTTTGTACAGTTGCAACATGATGCTGCGGCTCCTAAATTCAATTCCCCTGCCAATAAAAGCTAAGACTCCATATGCCTTCTTAACAACTTTATCCACTTGACTGCCTACTTTCAGGGATCTATTGACACATACACCAAGATCCTTCTGTTCCTCAACACTATTAAGAGCCCTACCATTAGTCCTATACTCTACACATTTATTGTTCCTGCCAAAGTGCATTAACTCACACTTTTCCACATTAAACTCCATTTGCCACCTCTCGGCCCAGCTCTGCAACTTGTCCAAGTCACTCTGTAAACTATAACACCCCTCTTCACTATCTACCACTCCACCAACTTTAGTGTCATCTGCAAATTACTGATCCATCCCTCAATACCCTCATCCAGATCATTTATAAAAATTACAAACAGCAGGGGCCCCAAAACAGACCCCTGAGGTACACCACTTGTCCCCGAACTCCACAATGAATATCTCCCATCAACCACCACCCTCTGTCTTCTATCTGCTAGCCAATTCCTAATCCAATTAGCTAAATCACCCTCAATACCATACATCTGCATTTTCTGCAGAAGCCTTCCATGGGACACCTTATCGAACGCCTTACTAAAAGTCCATATATACCACATCAACTGCCTTACCCCCATCCACCTCTTTGGTCACTTTTTCAAAAAACTCAATAAGGTTAGTAAGGCACGACCTACCCTTCACAAAACCATGCTGATTATCCCCAATCAATTCATTTCTCTCTAAATAACTATAAATCCTATCCCTAATAATTCTCTCCAATACCTTGCCCACAACAGAAGTAAGCCTCACTGGCCTATAATTCCCAGGAAGGTCTCTCTTCCCCTTCTTAACCAATGGGACCACATTCGCCATCCTCCAGTCCTCCGGAACCACACCCGTAACCAACGAGGACCTGAAGATCAGAGCCAGAGGCTCTGCAATCTCCTCTCTTGCCTCCCAGAGAATCCTAGGTAAATCCCGTCCGGCCCAGGGGACTTATCCAACTTCAAACCCTCGAGAATTTCTAGCACATCCTCCCAATCTACTACAATACTTCCCAATTTGCAACCCTGTACCTCAGTGTTCTCCATAGCTACATTTCCAGCACTCTGCGTGAATACCGAAGAGAAATATTTATTCAGTGCCTCACCAATCTCTTCAGGCTCCACGCACAACTTCCCACTGCTGTCTATGACTGGCCCTAATCTTGCCCTAACCAATCTTCTATTCTTAACATATCGAAAGAAAGCTTTAGGATTCTCCTTAATCCTATCAGCCAACATCTTCTCGTGTCCCCTCTTAGCTCTCCTCAATTCACTTTTTTACCTCCTTCCTGGCTAATCTATAGCTATCCATTGCACTATCTGAGCCTTCAAGCCTCATCCTGACATAAGCCTCCTTTTTCTTCTTAACCAGCAAATCAACTTTTTTCGTACACCAAGGCTCTCTTACTCGACCATTTCCTCCCTGCCTGACAGGGACATACTTATCAAGGACTCGCAGCAGCTGCTCCTTGAATAAGCACCACATTCCAGATGTTCCCAGTCCCTGTAGTTCCCTAGTCCAATCTATGCACCCTAATTCTCTCCTGATGGCCTCATAATTACCCTTCCCCCAGCTATAACTACAGCCCCCAGCTTCACGCCTATCCCTGTCCATCACTAAGGTGAACGTAACCGAATTGTGGTCACTATCACCAAAATGTTCACTAACTTCCAAGCCTAACACCTGGTCTGGCTCATTGCCCAGCACCAAATCCAATGTAGCCTCACCTCTAGTTGGCCTATCTACATACTGAGTCAAAAAACCTTCCTGCACACTCTGTACGAAAACTGACCCCTCTAACGAGCTAGAGCTATAGCTATTCCAATCAATATTAGCAAAGTTAAAATCCCCCATCACAATTACCCTACTAATTTCACTCCTAATCAGAATTGACTTTGCAATCCTTTCCTCAACCTCTCTAGAACAATTAGGAGGTCTGTAAAAGACTCCCAACAGGGTGACCTCTCCTCTCCTGTTTCTAATCTCAGCCCATACTACCTCAACAGACAAGTCCTCATCAAACTTCTTTTCTATCACCGTGATACAGTCTTTGACCAATAATGCCACTCCTCCCCCCCTTCTACCTCCTTCTCTACTCCGACTAAAGCATTTGTACCCCGGAACCTGCAACATCCATTCTTGTCCCTGCTCTACCCAAGTCTCTGAAATGGCCACAACATCGAAGTTCCAGGTACTGGTCCAAGCTGCAAGTTCCTCCCCTTTATTGCGAATACTCCTTGCATTAAAGTATACGCATCTCAAACCATGCCCCACCCCACCCGTACGCCGCTGTGTTTTACAACTCTCCTCTATAACCCCCTTACTCTCATCCCTATCAGCACCCCAACTACTTAGGATCCCACCCCCCCCCCGAATCAGTTTAAAGCCCCCATCATAGCCTTAGCAAATTTTCCCCCCAAGATATTAGTCCCCCTCTGGTTCAGGTGTAGACCATCTCTCTTGAAGAGGTCCCACCTATCCCAGAATGAGTCCCAATTGTTAAGGAACCTGAACCCCTCCCTCTTGCACCATCCACGCAGCCATGAGTTCAAACTTTCCCTTTCTCTGTTCTTCTCTAAACTATCCCTTGGCACAGGCAAGAGTCCAGAGATAACCACTCTGCCTGTTATGGACCTAAGCTTCCACCCTAACTCCATAAATTTCTGTTTAATATCCCCTTCCCTTGTCCTACCTACATCATGTGTCCCCACATGAACAATGACTTGGGGCTGACTCCCCTCACCCTTAAGAAGCCTAAAAACCCGATCTGCGACATCCTGGACCCCAGCCCCTGGGAGGCAACACACCAGCCCTGAGTCCTGTTTATTACTATTTACCCTCCTATCTGTCCCTCTAACTATGGAGTCTCCTATAACTAGGCCTAATCTCTTATTCCCCCCACCCACCTGAGCATTCTCAGCAGGCTCACCCCCAGAGACCTGCTCCCTTTGGTCAGCTCCAGTTGATTCTTCCTCAACTGTAGCCTCCAATAGTGTTGATGAACAGAGGGATCTTGGTGTATGTGTGCATAGATCCCTGAAAGTTGGCAATCAAGTCGATAAGGTTGTTAAGAAAGCATACGGAGTCTTAGCTTTTATTGGTAGGGGGATTGAATTTCGGAGCCGCAACGTCATGTTGCAACTGTACAAAACTCTAGTGCGGCCGCACTTGGAGTATTGTGTACAGTTCTGGTCCCCGCATTATAAGAAAGATGTGGAGGCATTGGAGAGGGTACAGAGGAGGTTTACCAGGATGTTGCCTGGTATGGAGGGCAGGTCTTATGAAGAGAGGCTGAGGGATTTGAGGTTGTTTTCGTTAGAAAGAAGGCGGCTAAGAGGAGACCTTATCGAAACATATAAGATGATTAGAGGTTTAGATAGGGTGGACAGTGATAGCCTTTTTCCTAGGATGGAGAAAGCTAGCACGAGGGGACATAGCTTTAAATTAAGGGGTGGTGGTTTTAGGACAGATGTCAGAGGTAGGTTCTTTACCCAGAGGGTGGTAAGGGTATGGAATGCCTTGCCTGCGGCAGTTGTAGATGCGCCAAGTTTGGTGGCGTTTAAGAGGTTATAGATAAGTTTATGGATGAAAAGAGAATGGTTTAGGTTAGAGGGTCACTGCTTTTTCCTAATTGGTCAGCGCAACATCGAGGGCCGAAGGGCCTGTTCTGCGCTGTAATGTTCTATGGTCTATGTTCTATGTTCTATATTTGGTTAACACAGGAAGCTTCAGGTCACAGTTTCCAGACTACATCCCTGACTCAGAGTAACTTTGCTACCTGCATCTGGTTTTCATGATAAGTTGGCCAAAAACCCCAGCATGCTTAACTCTTAACGAGAAAAGCCATTTTAAAGCCAATATTGCCATTAGCGTTACTGAAATCACTGTTGTAATTGTTCTTTTCCTGTCTACGGAGAGCACTGTACAAATCGGGTGTTGAATTTGGGGTCAGGAGGTGGTCTTTGAGTGAAACATATGACAAAGGGTCTGCAATGGATGGATGTTCAGAACCATGGTAAGCAGTTGTCACATAGTTCACGGTGATCAAGAAGGCGAATACAATGTTGGCCTTTATAGCGAGGGGGATAGAATATAAAAGTAGGGAGGTTCTGTTGCAGCTGTATAGGGTGCTGGTGAGGCTGCAGCTGGAGTACTGTGTGCAGTTTTGGTCACCACATTCGAGGAAGGATATATTGGCCTTGGAGGAGGTGCAGAGAAGGTTCGCTAGGCTGATACCAGAGATGAGGGCGTTGGATTACAAGGAGAGACTGAATAGGCTAGGTTTGTACTCTTTGGAGTTTAGAAGGCTGAGAGGGGATCTTATTAGAGATGTATAAGATAATGAAGGGGATGGATAGGGTAGAGGTAGAGGGCACAGCCTCAAGATTACGAGGAGGGAGCAGTTCAGATCAGAGTTGAGGAGGAATTTCTTTACACAAAGGGTGGTGAATCTTTGGAATTCTCTGCCTGATGAGGTGGTGGAGGCTTCTCACTGAATATATTTAAGTCAAGAGTGGATAGGTTTTTGATTGACAAGGGAATTAAGGATTACGGGGAGAAAGTGGGAAAATGGTACTGAACTACTACAGATCAGCCATGATCTTATTGAATGGCGGGGCAGGCTCGAGGGGCTGGATGGCCGACTCCTGCTCCTATTTCTTATGTTCTTATGTATTGATGAGAAGTGAGAGGTTGTGACATTGGTGTGTTAGAATTTATGGAAGCCTGATGTAGCCACTTTTTCTCAGTACTGAATCCCAAAGTATAACTTGAGCAGAAATCTAGGCTGATATATTGGTGCAACACCAAGGAAATGCTACACTGCCGTGCTCCCATCTCTCTGAGGAGAGACTAAATGGACTTGCCTCTTGGAAAACATCCCACTGCGCTATTGTAAGAAGAGTAAAGGAATTCTCCCTCATGTCCTGGTCATTATTTACCCTTCAGCCGACTCCACTAAAGCAGATGATCCAGTCGTTTATCATTTTATTATTTTGGGGAGTTTGCAACATGCAAATTAGCCTTGTTACCCATATCCCAGTGTTGGAAAATTTAAGCTTCAAAAAGAAGCACCTCAGGCCCTTCCAGTGTCATGGAAGGTGTTAGACATGATCTCACTGGCTCGCTAACCAGTCAATCATCCTGGCGAGTCGGTGAGATAAGCGGAAATTTGTGTCCGTGTCCAGTTTCACGTCTCTACTGATTGCACTGTTTTGTTGGCAAAAATCTGGAAATTAACAAAATTATTTAAATATCATTAGTGAGTCCTGGATCATGCGGGCTGGCTTGAACTTACCTGCTCACCAGTTGAGCTCCTCACTGGCGAGAATCACCTCTATGGTCCCCATTAGCGGGCATCAGACATGGTGGCCATGCCAGGGGGAATCAGAGGCCATTGAAACCCCTGGGTGGTAGGGGTCAAGGCTAGGCAGTGTCCACGAGACAGTGCCAGCTTGGTAGTGCCTATCTGGTACCCTAGCATTGCCAACCAGGCACCGTGGCACTCTTCACCAGTCACCCTCGTTCTTTCTCTGCATTAAGAGTCATAGGATTGCGAGTCACAGTTCGCTGAATAAACCAGGATTTTGGGAAAATGGGATTATCCTGTCCCACTGCTGAGAATGGAGTTTTCGATAGATAGACAGATAGATACACAGATGAATAGATAGAGACTGACAGATAGATAGACAGATGGATAGATAGATAGGTAGGTAGATGGATATGTAGATGGACAGATGAATAGATAGATAGATAGATAGATAGAGACTGACAGATAGATAGATAGATAGATAGACAGACAGATAGATAGACAGACAGATAGATAGACAGACAGACAGACAGATAGATAGAGACTGACAGACAGACAGATAGCTAGATAGACAGACAGATAGATAGATGGATAGATAGATAGATAGACAGATGGAAAGGCAGACAGACAGATAGATAGATAGACAGATAGATATACAGATAAATAAATAGATAAATGGATAGACTGACAGATAGACGTGGATAGATACATGGATAGATTGATAGTTGGATGGATGGATAGATTGATAGATAGATAGAACACAGGCAGAGAGAGAGAGAGGGATGGATGGACAGACAGATTGTATATTTTCTTTGTACGGGTGTTTTCATGATTATGCTTCAATAAATAGACCTGTCCAGTTTCTTCAGAGACTCAGAGGGTATTCATATCCCCAGCTGGTGCATGAATGCATTTTCTCTTTGCTGGTTCAGTCCGTCTACAATGTGTAGGTGCATTGTGCCGCTGACCTCCACAACGAACCTGTTCCTACTCCATCCTGCCAGTATCCCGGAGGCTCAGTGTGAAGCGCTGTCTGCAGATTCTGCCTCAAACTGGCTCCACTTCGAATTTGCATATTATTTTTAGAATTTTACTAAATTTCCATTAATTTATTCCGCTGTGCGCATTCCATTTAGCTAACAAACCTACGCAGCAATGAGAGCAGAAGTGATTAATCAAGTGAGCCTTTGGTTGAATTTTAAATATGGTTCTGTTGGCGATGCCAATTTTCTCTCCTCCTCGCTCAAAGGTCTAGGCGGAGTTGTGCAGAAGCATGGATTTCTTTATGTGTCAGTCTGTGAAGCCAGTGTTAGCTGTAGGGTGCATCAGCTGGACTACACCATCTCTTAACCAGCTGGCAAACCCATTGATATTTCCAAAACCATAAACCTTGGCATTTGTCTCCCCTTCCTATACAGGGCTGTTGAGGTTAATGCCACACAGGTGTCAAGGTGGCACAGTGGTTAGCACTGTTGCCTCACAGCATCAGGGACCCAGGATCGATGAGGCATATGTGGGAGTTTGCGTTTTGTCCCCTTGGTTGTGTGTCTTTCCTTCAGGTACCCTGGTTTCTTCCCAAGTCTGAGAGACGTGCTGGTTAGTTGCATTGACCATGCTAAATTCTCCCTCGGTGTACCCGAACAGGCGCAGGAGTGTGGCGACTAGAGGATTTTCACAGTGACTTCATTGCAGTGTTAATGCAAGCCCACTTGAGACACTAATAAATAACTTTTTTTAAAAAACATAAGTCAATTTTAAGAAGGGCAAGTGGGCTTTGCGCAGAATCGTCGTAGAACAGAAGGAGGCCATTTTGCCCATTGTGTCTGCACAGGTTCTCACAGAATCCCTACAAGCCATTCAGCCCGTCAAGTCTGCACCACCTTTCCGACAGAGCGTGTGACCCAGGCCCACCACCTCATCCTGTCCTACGGTTAATCCATCCAACCTGCATGTAGGAGGAAACCAGAGCACCCGGAAGAAGCCCAGAGCAACACAGGAAGAACATGCAGACTTCTCACAATCACCTCAGTTGGGAATCAAACCCAAGTCCCTGGCAATGTCACAGTGCTACCATATGAACACATCTCTTGGTGTCATGTCCCTGCTTGAACCCTGACCATCTTTCCTTTTCAGATAAGTCTAATCCCCTTTTGAATGCCTGATTAACCCTGCCCTCACCACACTTTCAGGCAAGGCATTCCAGATCCCAACAACTCACTGCATGAAAAAAACTTCTTCCTCAAGTCTTTGTGCTTTTTTTTTGCAAATTAAACTTGTGCCCTTCTGTTCTTTTCATTCTTAAGAGAAACTGGGAATAAAATGGGACTGATCACTCGAACCAAGGTGGGAAAATCTATGCAGATCAGGAATCATCTCATCTCATTGATTTGATTTATTATTGTCACGTGTATAGTTATAGTGATAGTTATAGGACGGATATCAGAGGTAGGTTCTTTACCCAAAGGGTGGTTCGGGAGTGGAATGCCCTGCCTGCAGCAGTTGTAGATGCGCCAAGTTTGGTGACATTTAAGAGGTTAGTTGATAAGTATATGGAAGAGAAGGGAATGGTTTAGTTTGGAGGGTCATGGCTTTTTATATTGGTCGGCGCAACATCGAAGGCCGAAGGGCCTGTTCTGTGCTGTAATGTTCTATGTTCTATGTATTAACGTACAGTGAAAAATAATGTTTCTGGCGCGGTATACAGACAAAGCATACCGTTCATGGAGAAGGAAAGGAGAATGTACAGAACGTAGTGTTACAATCATAGCCAGGGTGTAGAGAAAGATCAACTTAATGCG
This sequence comes from Sphyrna mokarran, assembly GCA_024679065.1. NCBI lineage: Eukaryota > Metazoa > Chordata > Chondrichthyes > Carcharhiniformes > Carcharhinidae > Sphyrna > Sphyrna mokarran. Next base: position 3,113,765 of record JAGIQG010000032.1, read on the forward strand.
GAGTAGGCCCCTTCAAAAGTCTGACAATAGCAGGGAAGAAGCTGTTCTTGAGTCTGTTGGTGTGTGATCTCAGAATTTTCCATCATTTTCCCGATAGAAAAAGGTGGAAGAGAGTGTGTCTGGGGTGCGTGGGGTAATTGATTATGCTGGTTGGTTTTCCCGAGGCAGTGGGAAGTGTAGATGGAGTCAATAGAGGGGAGGCTGGTTTGCGTGATGGATTGGGCTATGTTCAGAGCTCTTTGTAGTTTTTTGCGTTCTTGGGCAGAGCAGGAGCCATACCAAGCTGTGATACAACCAGAATTGATACTTTCTATGGTGCAAGTGTAAAATGTTGGTGAGAGTCGTAACGGACATGCCAAATTTCCTTAGCCCCCCTGAGAAAGTGGAGGCATTGGTGGGCTCTCTTAACTATTGTGGGGGTAGGGGGGGAACCAGGGCAGCTTGTTGGTGATCAATTGAATGGTTAGTGCAGGTTCTGGTGGGCTGAATGGCCTCTCCCTGTTCTTATGACTTTGTCTCTCAACATCAATGTAACTCGGTAATAGCTTTCCCCCAACCACATCTCCACCACCCAATTAGTCACTGATCCTATCAGAGGCCACTGCCTCCGGGGAACCACTGCACAGGCAACGGGGGCCGAGCAGAGGGGGCAAAGAAGGGAAGCAGAAAGCAAAGGAGCCCAAAAAAGGACGTTGGGATTTGGTGCAAAGTGCCGGTCTTTGGGTCTGCAGTTAGCATGTCTCCTAATTGGCTGCTGTTTTAGTTAGAATCGTTATACAATCAAATTAGTTTTCCCCCAAACAGCGAGAGAGAGAAGAAGGCATGCTCGCAATGGTTCTTTTCTATTTGAAATTGAAAACCAGCTGAGAACGCTGTACTGATACAGATCCTGCAAAAGTGATCATGCTTTAGATGCATACATTGTTCCTAATTACATCAGTTATGTGTAATGATATTGGCTGCAAAAATGCTCATCCTCTGGCATATCAACAAAACCTGATGGCATGGCGCCTTTACACTTCAGCACCCATGATTAGATACACGATTTGTTATAAATAAGATTATTATAATTAACGTGTCCTGCACGACTGCTGAATATTCACTTCTTGCTGTACCGTGTCCTGTGATGTACATGCTTCAGTCCCGCCTGCCTTCCATCATATCTGCGACTGTTCTACCTTTCAGTGCTGCTTTCTCAAAGAAATATTTGTGATGCCGTTCTGCCGAGAGGAATTTTCCAACGATCTCGTTGTAAGTTAAACCTGTAACCCTCTATCTTAACTCAGTGAGATGGGGGTTATAGGTAAGCCCAGTAATCTCTAAGATAGGGACCTGTTCGGCACAACTTTGTGGGCTGAAGGCCCTGTATTGTTCTGTAGTTTTTGTACGTTTCTATGTTTGTAAAGCATAAAATTATGCAAGGTGGCACAGTGGTTAGTGCTGCTGCCTCACAGCGTCAGGGATCCCGGTTCGATTCCCAGCTTGGGTCATTGTCAGTGTGAAGCTTGCACATCCTCCCTGTGTCTGTGTGGGTTTTCTTTCCTCCCGGTTTCCTCCCACAATCTGAAAGACATGCTGGTTAGGGTGCAGTGACTGTGTTAAATTCTCCCCTACTGTATCCAAACAGGGACTGGAGTGTGGCGACTAGGGATTTTCACTTCGTTGCAGTGTTAATGTAAGCTGACTTGTGAAAATAATGCATTTTTTAAAAAAGTTTTCAAGTGATTGCAAAATATCTGCGGGACGGATCATGGTGGCACAGTGGGTTAGCAGTGTTGCCTTATAGCTTCAGGGGCACAGGTTCAATTCCCAGCTTGGGAAACTGTCTGCATGGAATTTGCATGTTCTTCCCATGCCTGTATGGGTTTCCTCCCACAGTCCGGAAGATGTGCTGGTTAGGATGGATTGGCCATGTTAAATTCTCCCTCAGTGCAGCCCAACAAACGCAGGAATGTGGCGACTAGGGGATTTTCGCAGTAACTTCACTGTAGTGTTAATGTAAGCCTACTTGTGACAGTAATAAAAAAAAGTCAATTTTAATAAGTGCAAGTAGGCATTAAGTAAACCTCCTTGTGACACTGATAAATAAAGGGAAGTTTTCTTTTTTTCTGTTTTGTCTTTTTCATTAAGTTTTTTATTTTCTTGGGATGATCTCTTTGCTCCATTTCCTGGCTTCAAAATGCTGAAAAAAGGTGCCACTCTCTAAAAATCTTTAACAGCCACTTAGCCGGAGAACTGCAATAATTCTTTTTTGCCTCTGAATGGAACAGGTTAAAAATAAACCAGATGTTTGTCTCTGGTAAGCAAGGACCAGCACAAACATAATGGTGACAATAATCAGCATACATTACTGAGCTGTTAATCGATGGCGACATTTAATCGATGTACTTGTAACATGGATAGCTCTTGTTAGAAATACAGGTGGCTATCAGTGTGTTTGCAAAATGGAGTTTGTTAATAATCTGGCTTTGCCTCACCAAGTAATTTCACGCGGCTAAGACATTTTTATTTGTATGTAGGAATTCAACATGGGTACTACCAACAGGCAATGGCCTAGCGACATTATTGCTGGACTATTAATCCAGAAACTCAGCTAACATTTTGGGGACCCAGGTTCGAATCCTACCACCGCAGATAGTGGAATTTGAATTCGATAAGAGATCTCTAGGATTAGGAATCCACTGTTCCATTGAAGGCACTGTTGCTAAGTTTGCAGATGATACAAAGTTATGTGGAGGGACAGGTTGTATTGGGGAAGCAGGGGGCTGCAGAAGGACTCGGGCAGGATAAGAGAGTGGGCAAAAAAAGTGGCAGATGGAATAAATATGAAAAAGTGTGGGGTTATATACTTTGGAAGGGGGAATGGGGAATAACAAATCAGAAGCATAAAAGGACTTGGGAGTTATTGTTCAAGATTCTCTTAACGTTAACGTGCAGGTTCAGTTAGGAAAGCAAATACAATGTTAGCATAGAACATAGAACATAGAACATTACAGCGCAGTACAGGCCCTTCGGCCCTCGATGTTGCGCCGGCCAGTGGACCCTCTAACCTAAACTATTCCAATATCATCCATATGCCTATCCACCAACCATTTGAATGCCCCCATAGTAGGCGAGTCCGCAACTGCGGCAGGTAGGGCATTCCACGCCCTCACCACTCTCTGTGTAAAGAACCTGCCTGTGACATCCTTTCATGCTGAGAGGGCTAGAATACAAGAGCAGGGACGTATTTTTCTGAGGCTGTATAAGGCTCTGGTCAGACCCCATTTGGAATATTGTGAGCAGTTTTGGGCCCCATACCAAAGGGAGGATGTGCTGGGCCTTGGAAAGAGTCCAGAGGACGTTCACAAGAATGATCCTAGAATGAAGAGCTTGCCATATGAAGAATGATTGAGGACTCTGTATCATTGGAGTTTAGAAGGGGGGGAGTCTTATTGAAACTTACAAGATACTGCAAGGCTTGGTTAGAGTGGACATGGAAAGGATGTTTCCACTAGTAGGAAAAACTAGAACCGGAGGCACACAACCTCAGACTAAAGGTATAATCCTTTAGAATAGAGATGAGGAGAAATTTCTTCAGCCAGAGAGTAGTGAATCCGTGGAACTCTTTGCTGCAGAAGGCTGTGGAGGCCAAGTATTCGAATGTCTTTAAGACAGAGATAGATGGGTTCTTGATTAATAAGGGCATCAGAGGTTATGGGGAAAAGGGAGGAGAATAGGGATGAGAAAAATATCAGCCATGATTGAGTATGGAGCAGACTTGATGCACCAAGTGGCCTAATTCTGCTCCTATGTTTCAAGTCTTATGTCTTGTGGTCTACTGACGACCATAAAAAACATTATTCATCGTCAGAAAAACCCATTTGTTTCACGAGGGAAAGAAATCTGCTGTTCATACCCGGTCTGGCCTATATTTGGACTCAGAGCCACAGCAATGTGATTGACATGTCCTCCAAGGATTGGGCAATAACTATTGACCACCCCAGCAACGCCTGTGTCCCGCGAATGAATACAACAAAAATACCTTTGATTTGCAGATTTGCTAGTAAGTGACTGACCCACAACAGATATGGAAAAATATTTCCTCAGAAGGGGGCAACTTTAATCTCGCTGCCTTATTGATGACACTCTGGTGAAGGATCAAGCAGACTTGAAATGTTGCCTCTATCCTCTCTCTCCACAGATGCGGTCAGACCTGCTGGGGTTTTCCAACATTTTCAGTTTTTGTTGCCCTGTTGGGGTTATTACTAAGCTGGTTAGCGAAGGGTACGTGATTGTGGAGTTATTTGCACCTTCCTTGAGTTAGGCTCTGTGTCCAATCAAAGCTTTCAAATCTGAATTATCTGAAAGAAAAGAAAAACATGCAGGGTTACAGGGAAAAGGTGGGAGAATAGTACTGTCTAGTTTGTTCATTTGGAGGGCTGGTGTAGACATGATGGGCAGAATGGCCTTCTTCGGTGCTCCAGCAAATTTTGCATGATGTCCACGTGTCCTGTTTAATCTTGACTACGAGGTCAATTAAGAGGCTGTGGGTTAGGTGCTGTATTAATATTATTAATCCTGAGGTGGGAAGAGAGACAGAAGCCAAGGTTCATGGTCCTCTCTGTAACACAGCCACTCTGAATGGCAAATGTAGGTGGGTTTGACATTTGGTTAAGTATGGCCTGGTTCAGTTGATGCGCCCACTGGCAAGTTGCCAGCCAACATTCCTCAGGGACCGACACATGGAGACATGTGCATTCCTGCAAAACCTCCGCAAACAAGAAACAGGCTTCAGGAGAGGATGAGAGAAAACTCTGATGTGGTCCCCATGGTGAGAAGTCTGACAACACCAGGTTTAAGTCCAACCAATTTATTTGAGAGTAAACCCACAAGCTTTCGGGGTTCTCCTCTTCGTCAGGTGATCTGTGTTTACCCCAGTCCAACGCCGGCATCTCAACATCGTGGTCCTCATGTACTCCTTCAGAAGGAGTGCATTACTGGTAGCACATAACCCAACGATGTGCAGGTTAGATGGATTGGCCATGATAAATTGTGGTGTTTAAAGATGTGCAGATGTGCAGGCCATGTCAACATGTGGGGTAATGGGGAAGGGAGGGGGCCAAAAGACTGCTCTTTCAGAATGTCGGTATAGACTCGATGGGCTGAATGGCCCGCATTGTAGGGATTCTATGGAAACACAAGTAGCCAATGTGTACAGAAATGAAACTTCTTCCCAGACAGTTTAATTCGAGAGGCATCTCTACTTCCTGTACATGTCAGGTGTAATATAAACCCCCTGACATAATTTCTTTAGAAGTTTCCAGAGCGGGGTGTCGTGGTGGCAATGTAACTGGTTAGTAATCCAGAGGCCCAGGCTAATGTATTGCCAACAAGGGGTTCAAACCTCACCACAGTAGATGGTGAAGTTTGAATTTAATAAATCAAGCTGGAGTATAAATCTAATCACAGTGTGAAGCTATCATTGATTGTTGTAAAATCCCGTCCGGTTCACTAATGTCCTTTAGGGAAGGAAATAAAGAACAACACAGCATAGGAAACAGGCCCAACGAGCCCGCGCTGCCATTTTAATATTGTGCGTGCCCTCTTCTACCTATGACCTTTGTCTACACCTATTGGACTCCACAATAAAAGAACCATAACCAGATTGAGGGGAGGCTAATTTAGGGACAATTTGTTAACAACAATCAGTCTAAGAGCACATTTTTGGGTTACATAGAACATAGAACACTACAGCACAAACAGGCCCTCCGGCCCACGAGTTGCGCCGATCACATCTACCAATCCATAGATCTATGTCATGTTGCAACTGTACAAAACTCTAGTGTGGCTGCACTTGGAGTATTGTGTACAGTTCTGGTCCCCACATTATAAGAAAGATGTGGAGGCATTGGAGAGCTTGCAGAGGAGGTTTACCAGGATGTTGCCTGGTATGGAGGGCAGGTCTTATGAAGAGAGGCTGAGGGATTTGAGGTTGTTTTCGTCAGAAAGAAGGCGGCTAAGAGGAGACCTTATTGAAACATATAAGATGATTAGAGGTTTAGATAGGGTGTCCTGTTGTAATGAGAATCCTCCCTATCCTCTGAGAATCCACCCTATCTATTTCTCTCAACATTTTATAAACCTCTATCAGGTTGCCTCTCAACCTTTGTCTCTCCAGGGAAAAGGGACCTAGCTCCCTCAACCTATTTTCATAAGGCATGCCTCCCAATCCAGGCAGCATCCTTATAAATCTCCTTTGTATTCTTTCAATAGCTTCTACATCCTTCCTATAGTGAGGCGACCAGAACTGCACACAGTACTCCAAGTGGGAGTACTGTGGTTGCGGTTGTGGGAGGAAACCGGAGCACCCAGAGAAAACCCATGCAAGCACGGGGATAATGTGCAAACTCCCACAGACACCGGCCCAAATCCATGTATCTGCACAGCAAACAGTGATAGTCACTGAGCTGTCATGTTGCCGTCAGATGGTCCAGTTTAAGCGTACACTAACGACGTGAGGCACTAGGCAACTCTCGAAGCAACATCCAAGAGCAGCTCTCTCACGACCCACGGCATATATGCCCCTTGTTGGACAACAAGGCGGACCGATCTGCTTAAATGTGACTCCAGACCCACTGCAATGTGGTCGATCATTAACTACTTTCTGGCATAACTCAGCAAGGCACTCAGTTCAAGGGCAAACGGGCAACAAATGTTGTCCTTGCCAGCGATTCCACGGAAGAATTTTTAAAAAAACCAGCTTGTCAAAAGAGGTTATGACAAATAGTCACAGGTTCGGAAGCGTGGGTCATGCCTCACAAATCTATTGAAATTCTTTAAGTGGCTGACTCACATGCTGATACAATCTATTTGGGTTTTCAGGAAGCATTTGATAAGGTTCCACACTCAAGGATTCTAAAGAGGATTAAAGCTTACAAAAGTTAATGCATATTAATTAATTAGATTGAGAAATGGCTTAGCAATAGAAGCCAGACATGATGAGAGATTGAAAAGGACTTGGTTCAGAAGTAGTGAGCCATATAACTCTACAAGGATCTTTCGAACCCTTGGCATCCGCATTAGAACAACTGGAGGAAAATATTTTTCTATGAACAGTTACTGTATGACTTTCTGCGAGAGTGTCAGTGATTAAAAGTATTAAATGCAATATGAAACAGTGGGAAAGGTGTGCAGTTCACCTTTCTCGTAGCTATTACAGAGATTACGATGAGAAATTTCAGGTTCATACTATACTGAGCTCCCTGACCTTATAGCTAAGGTCATACAGGTCAAAACAGCTAACATCAATTAATTGCTGGAGTGAGAGAAGTGGGCTGTCAAAGTTTTCCATCTTTAACACATCAGGACAAACACAAGAATATCAAATTGCAAAGGGAAAAGTAATGGAAACTATATGAAAATGGGGGTCTGATTCATTGATATGCGGACTCTGGTTGGTCAAAGTGCTGCCTTGGAGAATACAGCGGTTCTCTCCTATCATTTTTTTAAATTCTTTCTGCTTGCATGTGACAGAGGTCTGATTTTTAATAAATGTGGATGCTCGTGACTGGGGAGGTGGGGGGAGGGGTGTGCAGGGGGCAGGGAGGTGGGCAGGATGGCTGGGGTGGGCGGTTGATTCCAAGAGGGATCATTTCAGATGGCCAGGGAAGGAATTTGCAGCAACACCTACCCACAACATAGAAGGAGCTGAGACAGTACAGGGAAAAAAATAATAATCTAAATTCAACACTCCCAGATTCCTCACTTCCTGCAATGCCAATAATCATTTAGTGGGGTATAATTCAAGGCCATAAAATGCTTGAAGAAGAAATAGGCCATTTGGCCCATCGAATCTGCCCTGCCATTCAATGAGATTTTGAGAGGTCTGATAGGATAATTTTCAACTCAACTTTCTCACCTTGATTCCCTTACTGATTAGAAATCTGTCTGTCTCAGCCTTGAATATTCTTAAAGATACAACCTCTACAGCCCTCTGCAGTAAAGATTTCCAGAGATTCACTCCCCATTGAGAGAAGAAATTCCTCCTTATCTCTGTCTTAAACCCCCTTACTCTGAGATTGCGCCCTCTGGCCCCAGACTCTCCTACAAGGTGAAACGAACTCTCAGGAACTAGCCTATCAGGTCCGCGAAAATCCTACAGGTGGAATATTCCCATTCCCCTACAATGGGAATCATCATGGATGGGACATGCACCGTGTAAGGGTCCATTGACCACGGGTGGGGTTTTCTGGAGTTGGAGTGAGTCTGGCTGGAAAACCCTACCCTCTATGTCTCAGTAAGGTCAACTCGCATTCTTGTAAACTCCAGTGAATACAGACCCAACCTACTTAACCTCTCCTCATAAGATCCCATACCTGGGATCAACCTAGTGAAACTTTTCTGGGTACATCTTTCCTTAGATCAAAACTATTCATAATATTCCAGGTGTGATCTAATTCATGCCATGCATAGTTTTAGCAAGACTTCACTAATTTTATATTCCATTCTCTTTGAAATAAAAAACCTTCTCTATTATATGCTAAAATTGTTAGCTTTTTGTGATTTATGTACAAGAATCCCCAACTGTCTCTATGCTGCAGCTTTCTGCAGTTTTTCTCCATTTGAAAAATATTCAGCTTCTTTATTCTTCCTACCACAGTGCATAACTTCATATTTTCCAATATTATATTCCAGTTTGCCAGATTTTTGAAATTCACTTAACCTTTCGATATCCCTGTACAGACCCTTTGGGCAGGATTTTCCTGTTGTGTTCTCCCGAAGGTTGGCAAATCTTGTTCAAGGTCAATGGCCCTTTGCCCCTTACCCACTACCAATCCCATGGTGAGCTGGATGGGAAAATTCCTCTCTTTGTGTCAAACTCACCACCTGCTTTGCCATCTATTCTTGCAGCATCTGCAAACTTGACAATAGTACATTCACTCCATTCACCCTAACCATTAATTTAATTGCAAACAATTGTGGTCCCAGCACTGATCATTCAGCCAAGTTTCTAGGTTGCCAATCAACAAACAGAGACATTATACCACCATTACCACGTCGGCACGGTGGCACAGTGGTTAGCATTGCTGCTTCATAGTGCCAGGGACCCAGGTTCAATTCTGGCCTTGGGTCACTGTCTGCGTGGAGTTTGCACATTCTCCTCATGTCTGCATGGGTTTCCTCCGGGTGCTCGGGCTTCCTCCCTCAGTCCAAAAATGTACAGCTTAGGGGGATTGGCCATGTTAAGTTGACCTGAGTGTCAACGGATTAGAGGGGTAAATAAATGGGGTTACAGGAATACTGGTGAATCTATGGAACTGTTTGCCACAGAAAGCTATGGAGACCAGGTCATGGAGTGTCTTTAAGACAGAGATAGATAGATTCTTGATTAATAAGGGGATCAGGCAGGAGAATGGGGATGAGAAAAAAATCAATGATTGAATGACAGAGCAGACTCGATGGGCCGAGTGGCCTAATTCTGCTCCTATGTCTTATGGTCTGAATGGGTTTGTGGTCAGTACAGACTCGATGGACCAAATGGCCTCTTACTGCAGTGTAGTAGTCATTCCATGATTAGTTAGGAATGATGGAAAGGTAAAATTACATGGGAAAGGTGATATACCTTGACGAGAAGTACCTTGCTAACGTGAAAATGTTGGCAAGTCCATTTCTTTTCATTAGTTTGCATCTAATTATGACAGATTATCTTAACCTAATACAAATCACTGGTGAAGATTCTCTTTCATTGATGTGTGCATTTCTGAGCTCCCTCTACAGAGCGGAATATTTATACATTGGGAAGGATTCTGGCGACACAGATGTTCTGGGACTTTGAGCTCTAATTTATGGTGAAGGGTTCACAGAACTGATTTTGTTTTCAATTAAAAAGAAACAGATACAGTATCTGCGTGAAATAGAGGCGAGAAGGATTCCACTCGGATGCGTAACGGAAGGAGATAACTATAAAATTACTAAGCTCTAAGCAAATCTGGAGCTTGGAAGGACATGTTTTCCTGCACTCATGGGAATGTTGGAACTATTCCCAAAAGCTGCCTTCCACAGAGTGCGTATAATCTGCTTTATTAGGGACGCTGCCTAACCTATCATATCTCTTTAGAGGGGGGGATACTGCAAAGTTTCGCCCTCTCTCGCTGTCACTGGTGATGAAACAAAACTTTGTAATATCCATCAAACTATGCTCTAAATCCTTGATTGCATGTTTCCTCAGCATGATGTTGGCACGAACCCAGCAGCTGAGGAGCTATATGTGTTCCAAAGCTGCTTAGATTTTCTCTTAGCGCAACTAAGGGGAGGGTTTCTCCTTGGGAATATTTGCCTGTTGGGAGAAGACACTGGGAAATAGAACATAGAACATAGAACATAGAACATTACAATGGTGGCAACTTGCACCAGCTTCCATTCATTCAACCAGGCAGGTCGGAGGGTATGGATTCAGTGATTGCTTTTTCTTCATCGCTCTGGTTAGGGGTTATACAATCAGAAATAACTGGTAGTGCAAATTCTAACCATAGAACCGTACAGTGCAGAAAGCCCATCGACTCTGCACCAAACACAGGCCCTACCCCGATATATTATACCCACTAATCTCTCTAACCTATGCATCCCTGAACACTAACGGGCAATTTCTTAGCATGGTCAATCAACCTAAGCTGCACATCTTCGGACTGTGGGAGGAAACTGGAGAACCCAGATGAAACCCATGCAGACATGAGGAGAATGTACAAACTACACACAGCCTGTGACCCGAGCTGGGAATCGAACCCAGCACCCTGGAGCTGTGAAGTAGTAGGGCTAACCATTGTGCTACTGTGTCGCCCAGTAGAAATCTATTAAGATTTCTATCTAAATTTTAAAACCCGTTGATTCAATTTGGTTTGATTTGATTTATAATTGTCACAAGTATCGGCATACAGTGATAAGTATTGTTCCTTGTGTGCTATACAGACAAAAGAGGGGATTTTCCCCCAGGGCTTGCCCCATGCCAGAAAATTCCACCCAGAGTCAACGGGCATCTGCGTGGCCCATGAGCTACCGGCTACAATTCCCATGGCAAGCGGGGACAGGAAAATTCTGCCCAATGCATGTCGTTTGTAGAGAAGGAAAGAAGGGACCACAGAATGTAGTGTTACAGTCATAGCTAGGGTGTAGAGAAAAATCAGCTTAATATAAGATAGATCCAGTCAAAGGTCTGATGGCAGCAGGGAAGAAGCTATCCTTGAGTTGATTAGTATGTGACCTCAGACTTTTGTATCTTTTTTCTGGCAGAAGAAAGTGGAAGAGAGAATGTTCGAGGTGCGTGGGATCTTTCATTATGCTGGCTGCTTTCCCAAGGCAGCAGGAAGTGTAGATAGTGTCAATGAATGGGAGGCTGGTTTGTGTGATGGGCTGGGCTTCATTCTCGACCCTTTGTAGTTTCTTGTGGTCTTGCTCAGAGGCATACCAAGCTGTAATACATCCAGAAAGGACATTTTCAATGGTGTATCTGTAAAAATTGGTGAGTGTCATAGCGGACATGCCAAATGTCCTTAGCCTCAAGAGAAAGTAGAGGCGTTGGTGGGCTTTCTTACTAAGACACTGGAGGATCAGGACAGGTTGTTGGCGATTTGGACGCCTAAAATTTGAAATTCTCGGCCATTTCCATCACGTTGGTCCCAAATAATTAATTGCAATAAAAGGAAAACCTGTCCGAGAGATCTTAATATTCCCCTGATGTTGTATCTGATTTTGTTTTCTGTAAACAATTCCAACTTTTTGTCTCCACTTGTCTTCCTGGAAATTTACCTTACATGTTTATCAGCCTTTGTATAAAGAAGAATTTCCTGACATCTGAACTGATCGCACACTCCTTTGTTTGAACCTGCGTTCCATTATTCTATTCTCACAGTTTAATTTAACGTAACCTGCTGGATTAACTTTTTCTATATACTGAACAACCTTGGCTGTGTTTGCAAAATTACTTTGCAGTGCTCAATTAGAAACTTTATAGCCCAGGGCGTCCAAAATTAAATGGCCCCGGGAATTGACTTACAAAACCAGGAGTAGCATATATCACCTTGCACCAGCCTTGTGTAATACGTTGCTGTTGCTGACATGATAATTCTCAACATTACAAGGCTGGAATGCATCAAGTGAATATCGGACCAGTCCATTTGCGATCTCCAGTGTTACAGAATAATACTGCACAGGAATAAGCCCTCCGAGCTTGCACCAATACACGGTTTCTATCCATCTGTTTGCCCTCTGCATTCATATGTCTATCAAGGTACACCTTCAATGTTCCTAATATGCCTGCTTCCACCACCTCCACTTACAGTCTGCTTCAGACGCCCATTGCCCTCTGTGCAATAAACTTTCCCTGCACATCTCCGCTAAATTTATCCCCTCTCACCTTAAACCTGTGCCCCCTCCGCCCTGGGAAAAAGCCTCTGGCTATCCATCATATCTCTACCTCTCATCATTTTGTAGACCTCTCTCAGGTCTCCCCTCAGCCTCTGTCTTTCCAATCTAGCTTATTCAACTCTTCTCAAACCTAATACCCTAAAGACCAGGCAACATCCTGGTAAACCTTCCTTGCTCCCTCTCCAAAACATCCATGTCCTTCAGGTAGAATTGCATATACTATTTCAAATTGTGTGAGGAATTGAATTTAGGAGTCGGGAGATAATGCTTTATAAGACCCTGGTCAGACCCCACTTGGAGTACTGTGCTCAGTTCTGGTCACCTCATTACAGGAAGGATGTAAAAGCCATTGAAAAGGTGCAGAGGAGATCTACAGGGATATTGCCTAGATTGGGTGCCATGCCTTATGAAGATAGGTTGAGCGAGCTTGGTCTTCTCTCAAAGCACAAAGAACAAAATAGCACAGGAAACAGACCCTTCGACCCAATGAGCCCGCACTGCCATTTTAACATTCCCACTTCCACCCATGACTTTGTCTATGTTTATGGAGCCAATTTGGGGAGACAATTTTAGGGAGAATTTGTTTCACCAGTCAGCCTAAGAGCACATCTTTGGGGTGTGGGAGGAAACTGGAGCACCCGGAGAAAACCCACACAAGCACGGGGAGAATGCACAAACTCCCACAGATACTGAACCAAATCCCTGTACCTGCACAGTAACAGTGATAGTCACTGAGCTGTCATATTGCCCATCAACTGGTCCAGTTCAAGCGCACACTAATGACATGAAGCAATAGGCTATTCTTGAAAAAATCCAAGAGCAGCCCTCTCACGACCCATTGCGTGTATGCCCCTTGTTGGACAACAAGGCAGACCAAAGCACCTGTAGGACAAAAGAGAAATGTGTCAACAATATGCACAACTTATGCAATTCCCAGGAACATCCCAAGGCTCATGATCCCTACAGGAATCTTTGGGGAGACGAAGGATGAGAGGGGATCTGATTGGGTGGATTCTCAGAGACTTTTCCCCAGGGCTGAAATGGTTGCCACAAGAGGACGCAGGTTTAAGATGCTGGGGAGTAGGTACAGAGGAGATATCGGGGTGAGTTTTTCACTCAGAGGGTGGTGAGTGAGTGGAATCGGCTGCTGTCGTTGGTGGTGGAGGTAGATTCAATAGTGTTTTTTAAAAGACTTCTGAATGAGTACATGGGACTTAATAGGATTGAGGGTTATAGGTAAACCTAGTAGGTAGAGATATGATTGGCGCAACTTGTGGGCCAAAGCGCCTGTTTGTGCTGTAGTTTTTCTATGGTCTATGTTCTAAGTGCAGCCAAACTAATATTTTACACACAGCTGTAACAAAACTTACCAACTTTTATTCCCTCTCCACAGATGCTGTCAGACCTGACAAGAATTTGCAGCATTTTCAAATTCCAGTATCCGCAGTAGTTTGCTTTTATTTTGCCAACTTTTACATTTAATGCCTCAGCTCATGAGGGCAAGCAGGCCGTATGCCTTCTTGACCATCTTATCTACCTGTGTTGCTACTTTTAGGGAACCGTGAACTTGTACGCCCTGATCCCTCTGTATGTCAATGCTCTGAAGAGTTCAGCCATTTATTGTATAATTTGCAGGTGAATTTGATATTCCAAAATGTACATCCTTGCATCTGCTTAGATTAAACTCCAATTGCCATCTCTCTCTATCCAAGTCTGCAATCTATCTATACCCTGCTGCATCCTTTGACGATTACTATCTATAACTCCGGCAATTTCTGCGTCATTCTTTGAAACCGCAGATGCAGGAAGAGTTTGTAGATTGGGAGAGCTCGAACTCCAGTATTCAAAGCTTGAACAGTGTTTGTGGTCACCAAAGTGCATCTGAAGCTCTGAGAGCTATGTGGACAGAATATTTCTGGAGATAGTTGCCCACAGATAAAGTGTGCGCAGAAGGGAATGGCGACCATCAGGCAGTTAAATATCTCAGGCATATTGTGCAGGAATTCCTTGCGTGCATCTCAAAAGTGATGACCTAGTGATATTATCGCTGGGCTATTAATCCAGAAACTCAACAAAGTTCTATCCCTACAACGGTCAATCCAACCACTTACCACTGAAACAATCTCCTCTCAACCATCAGTAAAGCGATGGGAGGGGTTATCGACAGTGCTATCAAGCAGCATCTGCTCAGCAATAACTTGCTCAGTGACGCCTAGTTTGGACTTCTTCAGGGCAATTTACCATGGTCAATCCACCTAACCCACACATATTTGGACACTAAAGGGCAATTTAGCATGGCCAATCCACCTAACCTACACATCTTTAGACACTAAGGGGCAACTTAGCATGGCTAATCCACCTAACCTACACATCTTTAGACACTAAGAGGCAATTAGTATGGCCAATCCACCGAACCCACACATCTTTGGACACTAAAGGGCAATTTACCATGGCCAATCCACCTAACCCACACATATTTGGACACTAAAGGGCAATTTAGCATGGGCAATCCACCTAACCTACACATCTTTAGACACTAAGAGGCAATTTAGCATAGCCAATCCACCTAACCTACACATCTTTAGACACTAAGAGGCAATTAAGCATAGCCAATCCACCTAACCCACACATCTTTAGACACTAAGAGGCAACTTAGCATGGCCAATCCATCTAACCTACACATCTTTAGACACTAAGGGGCAATTAGTATGGCCAATCCACCGAACCCACACATCTTTGGACACTAAAGGGCAATTTAGCATGGCCAATCCACATAATTTGCACATCTTTGGACACTAAGAGGCAATTAAGCATGGCCAATCCACCTAACCTGTATACCTTTGGAGTTTGGTTATCCTGTTCAAGTGGGTGACACAGGAATAGCTCAACATAAACAACCCAACTTTCTGCCCTTCGGACTAATCTGCAATAGTTTTCCATCTGTCATTCATCCTCTCTATGTTTTAGCCAATGGACGTTCGTATGCTTCATATTCATGTCATTGCTTTGAACATCACAGTTTTGGAGCTTGAATGGGGCCTGCCAACTTTCCAAAGCAATGCATCTGTTATATCCGGAATGCAGATGGACATTGTGCCCTGGAGTCTTGACCAACTCTGCTGTGGTCTCTTAACATCTGGATAAATCCTGCGGGAGAACAATTAATAGATTCTGAGACTTGGAAGCAGCCTAAAAATGGGGCCATAGAAAAGTTACCTCAGGCTGGCAAGTTGTCCTTGCCAGCCCGAGGAGACCCAGGTAACCCTTTCTAAACCCACCTTCCTGCATGGGATATGTAAGCAAATGTGGGAATAATGTTCGCATGTTACTCACATGACATTAAGCTTCTTTATTAGTGTCACAAGTAGTCTCACCTTAACATGCAATGAAGTTACTGAGAGAATCCCAACAGTGCATGAAGGAGGCCATTCAGCCCACTGAGCCTTACAATCCCACCCAATTCCCATAACTGCATGGATTTGTCCTGCTTTTCTCCCTGACACAAAGGAGAGTTTTTGCCTAGCGGGTCAAACCTAACCAGCATTTCTTTCGGAATGTGGGAGGAAACCCACGCAGACACAGACAGAATGTGCAGACTCCGCACAGAAACAGCAGTGAAATCGAACCCGGGTCCCTGATGCTGTGGGACAGCAGTACAAACCTTCATGCCACCCTCATCCTTCTATTGCCTGTTACATTCTGTTAGATCAAAGAACAAACAAAGAACAGCACAGCACAGGAAACAAGCCCACACTGCCCATTTAACACTCAGTGAGTGCTTTATTCAAGTCTTTCTTCTACCTACGACTTTTGTCGACATCTAGTGGACCCCACAATAAAGGGGGTGCAAATTTAGGGAATTACATGTGCGCCAGATTAAGGGAGATCCAATTTAGGGACAATTTGTTAACACCAATCAGCCTAAAAAGCACGTTTTTGGGGTGTGGGAGGAAACCGGAGCACCCAGAGAAAACCCACGCAAGCACGGGGAGAATGTGCAAACTCCCACAGACAATGAACCAAGCCGGAGATCCCACCCGGGTCCCTGTAACTGCACAGCAAACAGTGATAGTCACTGAGCTGTTGTTTTTGTCTTTTATCTTGATGTGAATTTCTACAAAACATCTGTTGCCTCTCTTTCCAGCGCCAGAGATTCAATTGGCCTCTGCGGCAGAGAGAAGCATCCACTCACCTCACTTCCTACACCTCACCACCTGGGAGTTCCATGAGTGAGGACGCCAGTTGAGGCTTGGCTACAAAGGTTTGGTGATCCAGTTGCTTGCTGTCGTATTCAATGTCAAGGAAAGGAATGAAAGGTTAATGTGCTTGGGAAGGATATGGAAGAACCAGGATCCACAGCAGAGTACAGAATGCATTCACAAAGAGGGCAGATTAATGAAACTTGGTAGTCATCATTAGGATGGGATTTGGGTTGAATTCTGGCCTCAGGTAACTGTCTATGTGGAGTTTGCATGTTCGCCCAGTCTCTGCCTGGGTTTCCGTTGGGTGCTCCGGTTTCTTCCCACACTCCAAGGATTTGGAAGGTCCAATGCATGTCAGAATTGCACAGTAAATCATAGAACCCTCAGCAGTATTGACAGGCAGAGTGAGCTGGTTGTACATGTCCACCGATCACTGTAAGTGGCAACGCAGATGGATAAGGTAGCCAAGAAAGCATGCTTACCTTCATCGATTGGGGCATTGAGTATAAAAATTACAAGTCGTGCTGCACTGTACAGAACCTTAGCCAGGTCTCATTTAGAATATTGTGTACAATTCTGGTGGCCACACTAACTAAAGGATGTGGATGTTTGGAGAGGGCACAGAAGAAGTTTACCAGGATGTTGTCCTCATTAGTTATGAGGAGAGGTTGGAGAAACTTGGTTTGTTCTCATTAGAACATAGAACATAGAACATTACAGCGCAGAACAGGCCCTTCGGCCTTCGATGTTGAGCCGACCAATTAGGAAAAAGCAATGACCCTCTAACCTAAACCATTCCCTTTTCGTCCAGAAACTTATCTACTAACCTCTTAAACGCCACCAAACTTGGCGCATCTACAACTGCAGCAGGCAGGGCATTCCATACTCTTACCACCCTCTGTGTAAAGAACCTACCTCTGACATCCATCCTATAACTACCACCCCTTAATTTAAAGCTATGTCCCCTCGTGCTAGCTTTCTCCATCCTAGGAAAAAGACTATCACTGTCCACCCTATCTAAACCTCTAATCATCTTATATGTTTCAATAAGGTCTCCTCTTAGCCGCCTTCTTTCTAATGAAAACAACCTCAAATCCCTCAGCCTCTCTTTGTTGGAACAACTGAGATTGGGAGCTGACCTGATAGAAGTCTATAGGATTATGAGTGACATGGACAAAGTGGATATTAGATTCTCTTTCCTCGGGTAACAAAGTCAAGTATTAGGGGACATAGGCTTAAGGTGTGTGAGGAAAAGTTGAGAGGAGATGTGAGAGGCAAGTTTTTTATATAGGGGGTGATGAATGTCTGGAATGCACTGCCTGGGGAGGTGGTGTTTAAGGGGCATTTAGACAAATACATGAATAGGATGGGAATGGAGGGATACGAGCTCTGTAAGTGCACACATTTTTGGTTTAGGCAGGCATCATGATTGGCACAGGCTTAGAAGGCTGAAGGTCATGTACTTTGTTCTTCATTCTTTGATGTGCAGGTTTGGTCGATTGAACATGCTAAATTAGCACTCAGTGTCAGGGAGATTATTAGGGCAAATATGTGGGGTGGCAGAGTACTGGGTAAGATGCTTTTTCAGATTGCCAGGCAGACTCAGTGGGCTGAATGGCCTCTTTCTACGCTACAGGAATTCTATGGTTCTATTACAGGATTAATACCACACGCTGATACACAACTTTCATTACCAAATTATCATCAGGGGAAGCAGTGATGCAGTAGTATTACAACTGGACTGGTAATCCAAAGACCCAAGGTAATGTTCTGCGGACCCAGGTTCGAATCCCATCACGGCAGATGGCGAAATTTGAATTTAATTTAAAAAAATCTGTGATTAATAATCTACTGATGACCATGAAACCATTGTTGATTGTTGGAAAAGTCCATCTAGTTCATAATGTCTTTTGGGAAGGAAATCTGCCATCCTTACCTGGTCTGGCCAACATGTAAGTTCAGAGCCACAGCAATGTTGTTGACTCTTAAATGCTCTCAGCGATGGACAATAAATATTGGCACCAAAATCCCATAAACAAATAAAAAACTTTGTTTCACAGCTCCAAATGGTTATAAACTTTGAAGTGGGACCAAGATTTAAAAATATGCTTGTTCTGATAAGGAAATAAAGAAACTTAAATAACGTGAGTTTTTTTATCAACTGGAGTTCTTTTTTTTAAATAGTAAACTAACCAAAAAACACTTAAGAACTTTAGTTCATTTTGGCATGGCTCCTGAGGTCTGCCTATGGTTGGACACTGGGTGAATTGGCATTGTAAGTATAAGGGCAAAGGATGGCAGGTGGAAAAGTGAATTGACATTCAGTTGGAATGGGATTATGAAGGGCCAAAAGTGGTGGGCGGAGAGGTAAAAGAATGAGGGGTAATGCCAGGGTTGGGAGAGATAGGGAGGACTTCAGATGGAGTCTGATGGATAGGGGATGTGCAAGACCTGTTTTTTGTTTGTTACTCTTCATCACTTCGAGACTGGCCTTCCACTCAGCCTCCCACCTACACCGCATCCGCCCCCCCGCCCCCACACTTTGTCCAAGGTGACCCGCCATGACTCCTATTTTCACTCATGCTTCCAGATCAAAAATTCCATTTGCCACGGAGGGCACCAGTTCCATTGTTGGATTTGCAGGGCTGAGAATTCAGGACATGATGACTTACATACAAGATGAGATAAATCCCTGAAAGTAAGTGTGCAGGTACAACAGGGAATAAAGAAAGCAAATGGTATGTTGGCCTTCATAGTGAAGGGATTTGAGAATAGAGATGTTTTGCTACAATTGTATAAGGCGTTGGTGAGGCCACACTTTCTGGAGTATTGTATGCAACTTTGATGTCCTTATCTGAGGAAGAATGTCCTTGCTATGAAGAGAGTACAGCAAAGGTTTACCAAGCTGATTCCTCGGATTAGTCATATGAGGAGAAACTAAGTCAATTAGGATTTTATTCATTGGAGTTTAGAAGAGTGAGAGGGATCTCATAGAAACTTATAAAATTTGTGAATGGAGAAAGAAAGGCTACAACAATAATTCAACATCAATAATAACTTTATGGTGGCTATTCTGGCTCAGAGCTAAGCATGTTGGGAGTTTTGGCCAACTCATAGATTAAAACCATGTATATCATAAAGAGACTATGGTCTGGGAGCTGTGATCTGAAACTTCCTGTGCTTTTTTACATTAACCAAGACACTGTGGCTCTGATTTTGTGGCTGCTATGTGTGGGACATGTAAAATCAACTCAGCATCATAACGTCATTCAAAAGTAACTTCACTGGATGTTCGAGCCATGAGATTGATTTCTGATTACATCATTGGCTGGATGACAGAACCTTCCAGAAGCAAGTGGGGAATTGTGGATTAAAAAAAAACATGCTTAGCCTTAGTTTGGCCGCGATAACTTTAAGAGACCAACCATCGCAACAGGACCTGTGCCCTGAAGGATGCTTCAGACAACAAGAAGATAGATTATATGCCGAGGATATTTCTTGACCAAGGTTTTCCTATCCTCAGTATATCTATTTTTAATTAAATAGTTAAAGTTGATGCTCAATTTAAATTTGATGTTCAGTTCGTGTTGAAGTTCAGTAAAGAGTTAATGAGTTCCAACTGTTTATGTTTAAGTTACTATTAGAAATGTTAAATAAAGAAATATTTGAATTACTGTCCTTATTTGTCTCATCAAACTGTAATGCTTTGAAGGTGTTTAAATTAAAGCTGTAAAAGAAATTCTAACAGGGTTAGATAGGGTAGATTCAGAAAGAATGTTGCTGATGGTGGGGGGAATCCAGAATGAGGTATCACAGTTTGAGGACTGAGGTGAGGAGAAATTTCTTCACCCCAAGAGTGGTGAATGTGTGGGATTCACTCCCACAGAAAGTAGTTGAGGCCAAAATGTTGTGTGATTTCAAGAAGAAATTAGATTCCGCTCTTGCGGGTTACAAGGATAAAGGAGAAATGGGAAGAAGAGATATTGAATTTGATGATCAGCCATGCTCAGAATGAATGGTGGAGCAGGCTCGAAGGGCCTCTTCCTACTTCTAGTTTTGATTCTCAATGCTGCAGCACCATGTAGTCTTTCTCCATTGAAGTAATTTGCTTTCCTGCTCTCCCCCAGTGAGATTTTCTGACATTATACCCCATCAAATAAGTGGACTCAATTCATTAATAGAATCAACAGTGCAGAAGGAGGCCATTTGACCTATTGAGTCTGCGCTGCCAACAATCCCATCCCTGCGGCCCCACATATTTACCCTCCAGTCTCCCGGACATCGAGGGGCAATGGTCAATCAACCTGACCCACACACCCTTGGACTCTGGACGGGAAACCAGAACAATGACATCAATTTATCTCCGAGTACTTGCATTGCCATCTGACACAAGCAAGACCTAATTAATAAGAGCCAGAACTCGGGTGCGACATACAAAAAAAATTTATTTCTCATGTGCCACAAAGAAATCGGAACAGAATAGAACCATGACTCACATGGGTCAGCCGGTTTAACTTTGCAAATTGTCTCGACAGCAGTGGCGATAGCCTCACGTTCCCTCCCTTACCCTCCACAAAGGGAGATTCCAATCGCTAGGTACTGAACAAAGGCTTGTCCAACACGCCCTGCCCGCTGGCGCCCAGGCTGCCTGCCCACTCCCTTCTCGCTGGGTTGAGATGGCACACACCATCACTCTGTCCCCCCTTCCCCACCAATTCCCCTCCCGCAACCCCCCGCCCAACCTCAGTCCTTCCTTCCCACCACCAGCTCCGCAGAGGAGGGCCCAGCAATTTGATCCAGTTGAATTTCCATTGGATGGATCGTTCCTTGTCTCTTTCTTTTCCCAATTCTCCCAAGAAGTATATTTTAAATAATAACAATAAAAAAGCATCTCTTTCTCAGTCCATCTGATTAAAGCTTTTTTTATTTAACTCACACGACCTGCAGTGTGATCTCAGTGTGAGAGAAATGAATCCTTTCTTTCTTGTTCCTCTGGAACTATTTTTCCAACGTCTGCCCCCTTGCCCTGTCTCCCCCTAGCCCACGCCCCCCCCCCCCCCCCCCCCCCCCCCCCCCCCCCCCCCCCCCCAATCCCGACCCAGCCTTTAACCCAACCCCCCCTCCCCACCCCACGCCTGCCCCCCCCACACCCCTGCCCCTTCACCTGACCCCACTTGGGTAAGCGAGTGTGATTCTGGCATGCAAAGTGGTGCTCACTGCTGGGGTTTTTTTATTTATGCTTTTTTTTTTGCCTCTCTGTCACAAAACATCTAATGATCGCGGGGGTTCTCTTTCAAACAACAAAAAAAAAGGACGTCACCCTGCGCTGACAGTGAGGCCTAGCTCGGGTCAGAACGCGGGATGCCACATCACATGGGGAATGGCCACACGCATGACGAAGTGATATCCAGAAGCCGGATAATGTCACAACACCCTGTTCACTTGACCATGCACATCTGACAGCGTGTGTGCGTGTGCATCCGTGTGCGCGCGCACGTGTGTGTGTGTGTGTGTGTATGTGTGTGTGTGTATCTGTGTGCGCGCATGCCGTGGCGCACGCTTCACAAGACAGGAGGTCGCGATCGGGGTAACACCGCAACAGAACACAAAGCACAGCATTTGTCCAAATTTGCATAGTGATGAATCCCGTTCTTTTCAAGAAAAAAAACTCTTCGAAATCAAAATAAAAAATCCAGTGTGAAAGACTACCTTTTCCTCAGGATTGCGTACCCAGTCGAATAAAGGGCCATGCTGTGCTTTATTTGAACATTGTAGAGAACACAAAAATAACACTTTAACAGAACAGGTGCTCAGAATAGTTTTTTTTTGCCTTTTTGTCAGTTAATCTACAAGACACTGATGTGCCAATGTGTTCTCTAATGGATGCAGCGTTGATATATATACAAGAGGAATTCCTTCACATTATAAGCAATATCATCCTACGATGTAGCAATCCTTTCTTTGCACGTAACATTACATTAAGGAATTGCTGGGATTATTATTTTCCATAGTTCATTCTACTCAGTTCTATTGTCATATAATATGCACATTGAAGTTTTCAGCTGCACATTATCATATAAATTCCAAATCTTTTTTTTAAGCAATAGGTACCTATAATACTGATTTACAATCAATGCATATACGTCCTGTAAATAAAAACCTAACGGTAACCGAGTCTTTGGCAAATGTTGCAATAAAAATTACATTCACTTTTTCTTTAAATCAATTGTTCCAGAGAGCAGTACCAAATAGGTTGTCCCTTATCAGGTGACGTTTGTATGTCTCTTTCTTGATACCTCCATCCCTGCCCCTACCTCCGATTCTCCGCCCTACCATATCCATTAATGCCCTCACCCCCACTCCCACCGCTCCCACCAGCCGTGCTTTCGCAAGGTCGGAACCAAGTACAAGTCAACTGGTTCCCGAGTTGAACCTGCCTTTTGTGAATGGGTCAGGAAAGAGACAAACAAAAGCGCTGGGGTGCTGTGGCAGTGACTGTTGTGCTTTGTGTGTAATGTTTTAAAACTCGTGGGTTCTATCGAGGGGTGCGGAGCCGGGGGGGTAGTGCTGGCGTTGGTTGAGAAATCCTCTTGTGGTTTTCAACAGCTGACCCAGAATGTATCAACATGTGTATATGTGCATTGTATATGCATGCATGCCTGTGTGTGTGTGTGTGTGTGTGCCCATGTTTGTGTGTGCATGTGTCCATGTGTCCATTAGTATGTGCATGCATGTGTATGCATTGTATGTGCATGCATGTCTCTGTGTGTGTGCATATGCGTGTGTCCATGTTTGTGTGTGCATGTGTCCATGGGTATGGGCATGTGTGTGTATGCATTGTACATGCATGCATGTCTGTGTGTGTGCATATATGTGTGTCTGTGTCCATGGTCCATGTGTATGTGTGTGCGTATGTGTGTGTGCATGCATGCACAAGTTATACGCACATGCATGTCTGTGTGTGTATATGTGTGTACCAGTGTTTGTGTGTGCATGTATCTATGTATGCCTGGGTATATGCACGTGTGCACACATGTGTATGTTGTCTGCGCGTACCTGTGTGCCTATGCCTGGGTGTCTGTGAACATATGCTTATTTGTGTGCATCCATGTATGTCTGTATGATTCTGTGTGCTTGTGTATGCATGTGTGTATGTGTCTGTGCATGAATGTGTGTCTCTCTGTGTGTATACATGTCATGTAAGTGTGTCTGTGTGCATGTGTGTCATGATGTGGAGATGCCAGCCTTGGACTGGGGTAAACACAGTAAGAAGTCTAACAACACCAGTTTTAAATCCAACCGATTTCTTTAAATTAGTGACTATCGCTGTGCTGTGCAGATACATGGATTTGGGCTTGTGTCTGTGGGAGTTTGTGCATTCTCCCCGTGCTTGCGTGGGTTTTCTCCGGGAGCTCCAGTTTCCTCCCACATCCCAAAGATGTGCTCTAGGCTAATTGGCAAAACAAATTCTCCCTAAATTGTCTCAAATTTGGTTTTTAATCCATAGATCTATAAACATGGACAGGGATCACGGGTAGTGGTGGGAACATTGGGGTGGCGGCGCGGGCTCGTTGGGCCGAAGGGCCTGTTTCCCGTTTATTCTTTGTTGTTTGATGTTGTCAGACTTCTTACAGTTTGTGTGTCCACATCTTTGTGTATGCATCTGTGTGTTGATGTGTCTGTGTTCGTACTGGTATGTATATAGGTATGCGCGTGTACGTGTGTGCAAGTGTGCACCATGTAAGCGCGCGTGAAGACGACAGTTCTTTTATTTTGCACTCGCATGCAGGTAAGAAGTGATGAGGACACAGAAGAAAGCAACCTCTGGTTGCTTATGTCACTGTGCAGAGTGACAGTGTCTGAGGTGCAGAGCACGCGATCGATCTGTACCATCCCAATAATGTGGACAGCCCAGTGAATATTCCACCCCTTCACCCCACCGCCCGAATCATTCTGAAATAACCTTGCTCTTCATTCTGCTGCATTTGGAAGCTCTGTTTTCAGGCAGGTAGTCAGAAAGGCAGGGTATACTTCAACCGCCAAAGCATATAGCTATTTTGTAATGTCTATCTACAGACTTCATTAATACCTTTCGCCACTGGAGTGCAGTAACTGTAAACTCAAAATACAAGCCAATTAAGTGCCTATTTGACTCTCTCTTTTCTCTCTCGCAAAGGAAAGTTTTTTTTTACAATATCGTTCTACTGCGGAAATCAGCCTCCCCTCACCACCTCCCCAGCCCGTTGCAACCATTATCGGTACAATCAGATAGCTAGTGCAAAAAAAGTACAAGGAAACATCAACTATTGTTGTGGCCTCTCTTGTCCGAGAGATCGCCTTGCGTGAAGAAGACCTTTCCATCTTCGCCCTAAACCTTCCATCATCACCATAAAATACAATCAACTTTATTGGGAATCGTTGCACCTGGTGTTTCGGGAGTGGGGAGGAGGAGGGTGGCGTTTGAACGGTTTAATCGTAACATTCCCTCGGTGCTCGAAACAAGTAGGTTTCCTGAAAAAAACAAACGCCCGTCGAAGGAACAGAGAGTGTCTGGAGAATTGCCAAGAGCCGGGACCTCCGTGGGAGAGGGCAGAGCGGGGAGAAGAGATAGGAGGGGTGGCTGGGGTCGGGGGGGGGGGGGGGGGGGGGGGGGGGGGGGGGGGGGGGAGGTGGCGTGCGGTGTGGGGATGTGGGGGTAAAGAGATAGGAGAGTGGGAGGGTGGGGGTGGGGTATGGGGGATGGGGGTTGGGGGTTTAGGCGTGGGACGTGGGGGATGGGAGAGGTAGTGGGGGTGGGGGCTTGGGACGGGAGGCGGGGATGGGGGTTAGGGATGGGGGTGTGGGATGTGGAGGATGGGAGAGGTAGTGGGGGGATGGGGTGGGGTCAGGGGTTGGGATGGGGGTTGGGGGGTTGGGATGGGGGTCGGGGATGGGGGTTAGGGATAGGGGCGTGGGATGCGGGGGATGGGAGAGGTAGTGGGGGGATGGGGTGGGGGCGGGGGTGGATGGGGTCGCGGATGGAGGTTAGGGATGGGGGTGTGGGATGCGGGGGGATGGGAGAGGTAGTGGGGGGATGGGGTGGGGGTTAGGGGTTGGGATAGGGGTGGAGAGTTGGGGGTGGGGGAGTGGGAGGGTTGAGAGTGGGCGAGTGGGAGGGTTTGAGGGTGGGAGGGTGGGAGGGTTGGGGGTGGGGGGGTGGGAAGGTTGGGGTGAGAGGGTGGGGGAAATGGGAGTGGGGGTGTGGGGTTGGGGTGAGAGGGTGAGGGGTGGGGGGAGTGGGGATAGGGTTGGAGGGTGGGGGGTGTGCTTAGGAGTGAGGGGATGGGAGGGTTGGGGGAGGTGGGGGAATGGAGTGGGGGGGTGAAGGGGGTTGGAGGGTGGGGGAGGTGGAGGAACAGAGGTGGGGGTTGGGGTTAGGGGTGGGAGGTGGGGGGTGGGGGGGGCAGTGAGGGATGGGGGTGGGGGACAGGGGGTGGGCGTGAGGGGGGTGGGAGAGTGGGGGGGGAATGGATGAGGTGTGGGGGGGGGTGGGGTGAGGGGGATGGAAGTGGGGGTGGGGACACGGGGTGGAGTAGGCGGGGACGGGGATGGGGTGGGGGGGGTAGATAGTGGGGGGGGGGGGCGGGGGCTGGGTGGTGTGGGATGGGGGGAGGGTGTGGGGTGGTGGCGAGCAGCCAAGAAGCAACTAGGAGGCGACCACCCAGAGCCCCCCTGACATGAGGTGTGGGATTCAGAGAAGAAGAACCAGAGGGGTTCGGGGAGCGACTGTGGGGGTGGGGGTGGTGGCGGTGGGGGTGGGGGTGGTGGGGGAGATAC
Organism: Sphyrna mokarran; assembly: GCA_024679065.1. Lineage (NCBI taxonomy): Eukaryota > Metazoa > Chordata > Chondrichthyes > Carcharhiniformes > Carcharhinidae > Sphyrna > Sphyrna mokarran. The sequence goes on from JAGIQG010000032.1 coordinate 3,140,185, forward strand.
TACGCGAAGTGCACTCCTTCCATGGAAACTATAAGGAGTCGACACTGAGCCGAAAAGTTTTGCCATCTTATAAACGTGATAGAGCTGGGAGGGAGGGGATGAAGGGGGGGTCGGTGGGGTGGTGGGGGTGGGGTGGGGATGGAAAGAATCCGCTTTCTGAACTTGCCAGTTGTCACGTTGCTGTTTACCTCCCCAAGACGAATGCTGGTCTTTGCGGAAATGTTCTTCCATTTGCTGTTAGGTGGAACCACTGAAATCACCAAGTCAGAGATGGGAGTAGGAGCATGTCCAAATGCTGAGTCAATGTTATCGGAGCACTGAAACAGTTTCATTTGCGTTTAACGTGTTTTTTTTTCCGTGTGTGTCTTTAATCAATCCATTCATTACGAGATACGCATATATATATATCTATATATGAGCTATTTTTTTTTTCTGTGTGTTTCCTTTTCTCTTCTATCTTTCTTTCTGTCCAGGGCCGGTGTGGGAAATAAAACCAGAAGTTTAAATGGCACCACAGTTTGAAGGATAAATGTTTGCAGCTTGGGAAATCCACGTTATTCGATAATGGATGCTCAATTTTGCTTCCTTCTCACAGAATTTAACACCGTTTAGTTTTGCTTCCCTAAATTTCCAGTTCTTCATCCCAACTGTCGAAATTGATCAGACTGGTACAATGTGGAGTCCGAGAGATTCATCTTGCAATTTCATGTGGTTGCCATAGTAACTAGTGGCGGTCGTAGGCAGTGGCAGCAGTGGGGGGGGCAGTACCCCTGGATGCGGCACTATAATAATAAGGGGAACCTGGAAGTTAACACAGGAGAAGATGGACCAGTTGAAAGGACATAAGTTTTATAGAGTCATAGAGGTTTTACAGCATGGAAACAGACCCTTTGGCCCATCTTGTTCCATGCCGCCCTTTTTCTTAAACCCCTAAGCTAGTCCCAATTGCGCTCATTTGCCCCATATCTCTCCATACCCATCGTACCCATGTAACCATCTAAATGCTTTTTAAAAGACAAAATTGTACCCACCTCTATTACCGGCAGCTCGTTCCAGACACTCATCACCCTCGGTGTGAAAAATTTGCCCCTCTGGATCCTTCCATGTCTCTCCCCTCTCACCTTCAACCTGTGCCCTCTAGATTTAGACTCTCTTACCTTTGGGAAAAGATATTGAATCTCCAGCTGATCTGTGCCTCTCATTATTTAAGAGATCTCTTACAGATCGCCCCCTCAGCCTCCCATGCTCGGTGCCCGCCCGGGTTTTTGATTTGGTCATTTAGCGCGCCAAGTCACCCAGGCAACGCGCCAACAATACTCTTCCAGCTCCCGTCTATCAATTGCAATCGAAGGTCAGAGGGGAGATTAAGGTTTAGAGTTTGCAATTATCAGTGTCACAATAACACTGCAATGGAAGTTCTGTGAAAATCCCCTGTTTGCCATACTCCGACTGAGGGAGAATTTGGCATGGCCAATGCACCTAACTTAGCACAATCTTTATTCTAATTAAAGACAGTTGTGAAATACCCAATCGATTGTTCTGTCTTGTTGGTAAGCTCATAGAATTCCCATAGTGCAGAAGAAGCTATTTGGCCCATTGAGTCTGCACCAATTCTCTGACAGAGTATGTTATTGAGGCCTTCTTTGCTGCCCAATCCCACACATTTATCATGGATAATCTATCTAACTATACATCTTTTCGAGTATTGGCTTGATGGGCCAAATGGCCTCCTTCTGCACTGTAAATTCTATCATTCTATTAATTTATTGCAGCCAATCAACCGAACCCACATATCTTTGGAAACCAGAGCAGACCGGAGAGCATCCAGAGGAAACCTATGCAGACATGGCGAGAATGTGCAGACTCTGCACAGTCAGCCAAGCTGGGAATTGAACCTGAGTCCCTGACGCTGTAAGGCAACAGTGCTAACACTGTGCCACCAAGCCACCCTATTCCCAGATATTTCTTCCACCGACTGGCCAGGATTCTCCCTGGAGGCAACACCTACAAGGGTGGGATAGAGGAAGCACGAATCCAGTGATATATGAGGCTTTGCATTGGGATGCAATGATGAGTGGTATTATCGCTCAACTATTAATCCAAAAACTCAACTAATGTTCTAGGGGACCCAGGCTTGAATCTCACCACAACAGATGGTGGAATTTGAGTACAAAAATCTGGAACTAAGAATCTACTAATGACCATTGCCGATTGTCAGTCAAACCTATCTGGTTCCTTTAGGGAAGGAAATCCACCATCCTTACCCCATCTGGCCTACATGTGACTCCAGAGCCACAGCAATGTGGTTGACTCTCAACTGCCTTCCAAGGGGAGCTTGGGATGGGCAATAAATACTGGCCCAGCCAGCGACGCCCATGTCCCACAAATGAATTTAAAAAAGGACAGGTTGGATGTGACCGAGGGTGCTCTATAATCTTGGCTGGTTCTTGTACAGAACCTGTGAACAGGCTTCCAATAATTCTGTTCTGAACCGCCTTCGGAGAATTGAAACAATGGCCATTTGTCCCACATTTTACACATTACCTGGCAACAACTTGGCAAGGCCTAGGGATGACATTCCACAGTCAATGGTGAAAGAAAACCAACCAAGTTGGGCATTGCTCTTTGTGCCAACTTCCCTTAAAGCCACAAGTTGACGTTCAGAACTGTTTCAACAATACCTAGTTTGTGTGAGGGGTTACAATTTTCTAATAGTACAATAAAAGTTACAACTCTGGAGTTTGCTCACAATTCTTTACTCCAACAATGATAGAATCATATTGTGGGCGGCACGGTAGCACAGTGGTTGGCACTGCTCCTTCACAGCTCCAGGGTCCTGAGTTCGATTCCTGGCTCGGGTCACTGTCTGTATGGAGTTTGATGTAGAGATGCCGGCGTTGGACTGGGGTAAACTCAGTAAGAGTCTGGCAACACCAATTTGGATGGATTTAAATTTGGTTGGATTTAAAATTGGTGTTGCCAGACTCTTACTGTATGGAGTTTGCACATTCTCCTCGTGTCTGTGTGGGTTTCCTCCGGGTACTCTGGTTTCCTCCCACAGTCCAAAGGTGTGCGGGTTAGGTTGATTGGCCCTTAGTGTCCAGGATGCGTAGGTTAGAGCGATCAGTGGGTATAATATGTAGGGATATGGGGGTAGGATTGTTTTTGGTGCAGACTTGATGGGCCAAAGGGCCTCTTTCTGTACTGAAGCAGATTTAATGATTTCACTATAATTCTATGAAACCATACGGTGCAAAAGGAGGCCATTCAATCCAATGAGCCAGCACTGACAACAATCCCACCCAGGCCCTATCCCCTGTAACCCCATGCATTTATCCCACTAATTGCTCTGACACTAAAAGGCAATAGGACAGGATCTGGGTGGGGATGTTGTCAGTGCAGGCTTGATGGGCTAAATGGCCTCCTTCTGCATTGTAGATTTTATCATTCTATGAATTTATTGAGGCCAATCAACCGAACCCACATATCTTTGGAGTGTGGGAAGAAACCAGAGCACCCAGAGGAAACCCAAGCAGACATGGGTAGAATGTGCAAACTTTAAAGAGACATTCGCCCAAGGCCAGAATCGAACCCGGATAACCTGGCAGCAGTGCTAACCAGTGTGCCTCTGTGCCACCCTAGCTACACAATAACTGCACCAACTTGCATTCATTCAACACATTTTGGAGTAACTGAGTGTCAGTAAGTGCTTTATATTGATGCCGTGATGCCAAGCACACACAAAAAAAAATCAAAACAATTGATCAAAAGCTTGGTCAATAAGTTACATTTTAAAGGGCATCATGAAGTGAGAGCTGGAGAGGTTTGGGGTTGTGGGTTGGGGGGGGGGTGCAAAGTGCTACAGCTTAGCACCCAGGCAACTGAAGATAACTGAAAACACAGCAATCAGTGGTGGAGCGATTAAAATTGGGAATGCTCCAAGGACCTGGCCTTGGGTAATTTTCTGTATCGCGTTTGCCTCTTAGTGTCCAAAGATGTGCAGGTTAGGTAGATTGGCCATGCTAAATTGCCCCTTGTTGTCCAAAGATGTGCAGGTTAAGTGGATTGGGCATGCTAAATTGCCCCTTAGTGTTTAAACACGTGCAGGTTAAGTGGATTGGCCATGCTATATTGTCCCTTAGAGTCCAAAGATGTGCAGGTTAGATGGATTGGCCATGCTAAATTGTCCCTCGGTGTTCAAAGATGTGCAGGTTAGGTGGATTGGCTGTGCTAAATTGCACCTTAGAGTCCAAGAATGTGCAGATTAGGTGGATTAAACACAATAAATGTGTGGGGTTACAAGAAAAGGGTGGCATATTGGGCCTGGTTAAGATGCTCCTTTGGAGAGTCAGTGCTAATTCAATGGGCCGAGTGGCCTCCTTCAGCACCATTCTGTGGGTCTGTCCTATTTTAATTTCAAAAGAACAGCTGTGTTGTTTTCCTTTCCAACCACCGGCTGTGTGACCCTGCCAGGTAGTTCTGCTGCGTGGGCCTACCTCAGACAGAAACTAGTGCAACTTGTTTCACATCAGACCCTTGCAGCCAGCGGACAGAGTGAGCTTTGTGTGAGCACTCTGGGCAGGATGTGTAAACTGATAGTGTCTAACCCGCTACACAACCTAGCCTGCTTAAAGCTGCTTTAATCTTCCTGAAGCTCAGGTACAATGATGCTGAGTCCCCCCCCCCGCTCCTTCCATTTGAATAAGTCTCAGTGATATCAGCAGTGTGTGTGTGTTATAACTGACACCTAACCCCAAAATCCCTGGATTCTGAGAGTCATCTTTGTGACACTGCTGCTAAGAGGGTTGAATCATAGAATCCATTCAAAGAATCTCTACAATGAAGAAGGAGACCGTTGGGCCCATTGAATCTGCACTGACCACAATCACAAACAGGCCCTATTTCCCTAAGCCCACATATTTACCCTGCTAATCAATGAAATTGAAACTGAATTTACATTCTCATTATTGTTCTCCATATCCTCACTGTCTCTGACCCTCTCAGATCTTTGCCCCCCTCACACAGATCATCGAATCATAGATCATAGAATTCCTAGAGTGCAGAAGAGACCATTCGGCCCATTGTACCTGCACCAACCCTTTGATGGAGTATCTTAACCAGGTCCTTTCCCTCACTATAGCTCTGAAACCCCATACATTTAGCATGGCCAATCCACTGAACCTACACATCTTTGGAACTAAGGGGCAATTTAGTATGGCCTAAGTTACACATTTTTGGATACTAAGTAGCAATTTAGCCAATCCACCTAACCTACACATTTTTGGACATTAACGGGCAACTTAGTGCGGCCAATCCACCTAACCTGCACATCTTTGGACACTAAGAGACAATTTATCATGGCCAATCCACCTAACCTGCACATCTTTAGACACAAAGAGACAATTTAGCATGGCCAATTGAACTATAAACATGGACAGGGATTGCGCGTAGAAGTGGGAACATCGAGGAGGCGGCGCGGGCTTGTTGGGCTGAAGGGCCTGTTTCCCGTGCTGTTTTGTTCTTTGTTCTTTGTTCTTTGAACTAACCTGCACATCCTTGGACTGTGAGATGAAACCAGATCGCCTGGAGGAAACCCATGAAGACACAGGAAGAATGTGCAGCCAGTGACCTGAGGCTGGAATTGAATCTGGGACCATGTGCTGTGAGGCAGCAGTGCTAACCACTGTGCCACCATGGAGCAAAGAAGAAGGATCATAGAACCCTACAGTGCAAAAAGAGGCCCTTCGGCTCATCGCGTCTGCATCGAACACAATCCCACCCAGTCCCTACTCCCATATCCCTACATATTATACCCACTGATCCCTCTAACCTTCGCATCCGTGGACACTAAGGGGCAATTTCTTAGCATGGCCAATCAGCCTAATCTGCACATCTTTGGACTAACGTTGTCTCCCATTCTCCCAACAGAGTAACTTTAGAGCCCGGAATTGAAATTTCCACTCTCTACATTGGGCAGGGTTCAACTTACAAAACTGCTGCGTAACATTGTGCCTGTGCTTAAGCCCAGGTCAATATAAAGAAGAAAAGTACAACGTGACAGCCACTGAACTCTCTATCATTGGGATTTGTTCAATCTCACAGCTTTCTTTTCAGGGAGGGGTTAAGCACTTGTCTGGGCCAGTGAAAAGAACTCATTGGGACCCAAATATCCAGCAGGCTAATCGACTGCAAATGCCATCACAGTCCAATCTGATCATGTCCTCCATGTTTGCACACACACTTACCAGCAGGAGAAGGATATACTGGCATTGGAGGCAGTCCAGAAAAGGTTCACTGGGTTAATCCCAGGTATGAAGAGATTTTCTTATGAAGAGAGTTTGAAAGGTTGGGTTTGTACTCATTGGCGTTCAGAAGAACGAGAGGTGACTTCATCGAGACATACTGGATTCTCAGTGGGTTTGACAAGGAGATGCTGAGAGGTAGATTCTCCTTGACTAGCTTGACGAGAGGGCAAAATCTCAGATGTGGAGATGCTGACGTTGGCTGGGGAAACACAGTAAATAGTCTCACAACCCCAGGTTAAAGTCTAACAGATTTATTTGGTAACACGAGCTTTCGGAGCACCGCTTACCTGATGAAGGGACAGGGCTCCAAAAGCTCGTGCTACCAAATAAGCCAGTTGGACTTTAACCTGGTGTTGTGAGGCATCTTACAGAATCTCAGAATAAGGCCCACTTCAGACAGAGTTGGGGAATCGCTTCTCTCAGAGGGTAGTGAATTTGTGGAATTCTTTACTGCAGAGGGTTGTAGGGATTGAGTTGTTGAGTATGTTCAAGACTGAGATTTTTAATCAGATGTTTAATCAGTAATCCAATTTAGCATGGCCAATCCACCTAACCTGCACAGCTTTGGATACTAAGGAACAATTTGGCATGACCAATCCACCAAACCTATACATCTTTGGACTCTGAGGGCCAATTTAGCATGGCCAATCCACCTAACCTGCACATCTTTGTACACTAAGGGAACAATTTAGCATGGCCAATCTACTTAATCTACACATCTTTGCACACTACGGGGTAACTTACTAATGAACCTAACCTGCATATCTTTGGACACAAAGGGGTAATTTAGCATGGCCAATTGGACTAACCTGCACATCTTTGGACTGTGGGAAAAAACCAAAGCACCTGGAGGAAACCCACACAGACACGGCAATTATACGGATAAGGCAGAAAATGGGAGTTGAGGATTATCATATCAGATTAGTCGTGATCTCATGGAGATGGAGCAGAATCGATGGGCCGATCGATGATCATTTTATAAATGATCTGGATGAGGGTATTGAAGGATGGATTAGTAAATTTGCAGATGACACTAAAGTCGGTGGAGTGGTAGATAGTGAAGAGGGGTGTTATAGTTTGCAGAGGGACTTGGACAAGTTGCAGAGCTGGGCCGAGAGGTAGCAAATGGAGTTTAATGTGGAAAAGTGTGAAGTAATGCATTATGGCAGAAATAATAAATGTGTAGAGTATAGGGCAAATGGTAGGATTCTTAGTAGTCTAGATGAACAGAGGGATCTTGGTGTGTAGTTGCATAGATCCCTGAAAGTAGGCAGTCAGGTCGAGAAGGTTGTTAGGAAGGCATATGGAGTCTTGGCTTTTATTGGTAAAGGGATTGAATTTCGGAGCCGCAACGTCATGTTGCAACTGTACAAAACTCTAGTGCGGCCGCACTTGGAGTATTGTGTGCAGTTCTGGTCCCCCACATTATAAGAAAGATGTGGAGGCATTGGAGAGGGTACAGAGGAGGTTTACCAGGATGTTGCCTGGTATGGAGGGCAGGTCTTATGAGGAGAGCTGAGGGATTTGAGGTTGTTTTCGTTAGAAAGGAGGAGGCTAAGAGGGGACCTTATTGAAACATATAAGATGATTAGAGGTTTAGATAGGGTGGACAGTGATAGCCTTTTTCCTAGGATGGAGAAAGCTAGCACGAGGGACACAGCTTTAAATTAAGGGGTGATAGTTATAGGACGGATATCAGAGGCAGGTTCTTTACCCAAAGGGTGTTCGGGAGTGGAATGCCCTGCCTGCAGCGGTTGTAGATTCGCCAAGTTTGGTGGCGTTTAAGAGGTTAGTTGATAAGTATATGGAAGAGAAGGGAATGATTTAGTTTGGAGGGGCATTGCTTTTTATATTGGTTGGCGCAACATCGAAGGCCGAAGGGCCTGTTCTGTGCTGTAATGTTCTATGTTCTATGTTCTATGAATGGTCTTTCTGTTCCTATATCTGATGGATTTTGGGGTAGCAACCAGTTTAAGGGAAGCCTGGTTGATTAATTCTAACTCAAAGTGTCATCTCTACACCCCACAAACCCTACCCTCTTCTCGGCAACCATCCGTATTTGCAGAGACTATTTCCTCTGGTGGATGTAGCTGTAACTAGGGGGCATAACTATAAGGTTCATGGTGGGAGATATAGGAGGGATGTCTGAGGTAGATTCTTCACTCAGAGAGTGGTTGGGGTGTGGAATGGACTGCCTGCTGTGATAGTGGAGTCAGACACTTTAGGAACTTTCAAGCGGTTATTGGATAGGCACATGGAGCACTCCAGAATGATAGGGAGTGGGGTAGCTTGATCTTGGGTTCGGACATAACTCGGCACAACATTGAGGGCCGAAAGGCCTGTACTGTGCTGTACTGTTCTATGTTCTGTGTACCATTGCTACGCTGGCCAGATGCTCCAACTCAGCATGGGACTATACTCTGCTGTGCACTCACTCACTGACCCCAAACACGAATGGAAGGGATTGAAAAAGGCAGTAAATGGTATGGTATGTACTTGGGGGTGAGACTGAGCCGGACATCAAAATACAGAAGAAAATCAAAGGCGGATTTATCCCAACGCACAAGCCCATTTTTTTTTTTAAAAAAAAGAAAATGACTTGCTCACTCAGTTGTAAACAGTCAAATACTTTTCTTGACTGGATCACATTGTACAGAGGCCTTTCTGAAGCAAGAAGTGCAAAGTAGGTACCGGCAATCAACCAGAAAAATACTCACTTAGTAATCCTGGGTTAGTGAAGCGCCAAGCTTCATTGTAAGTCGTGTACTGTGGATGGGTGTAAGGGTTCCCTGAAAATTCGCTGCCTGAGGAAAGAAACAGAAGAAAATGCTAAAAAAAACATACAGCAGAGAATAACGTGATGCTTCTTGTGCTGGTTTTAAAATTTATCTATTAGTGCCACAAGTAGGCTGACATTAACAATGCAATGAAGTTACTGTGAAAATCCCCTAGTTCAGGTACACTGAGGGAGAATTTAGCACGGTCAATGCACTTAACCAACATAATTAAGGATCCCACACATCCTGGACATACTCTTTTCCACGTAATCTGCACATCCATTGTGAAAAAGATACAAAGCCTGAGGATAGGTCCAAACCAACTCAAGGACAGCTTCTTCTCTGCTGCCATCAGACTTTTGAATGGACCCATCTCGCATTAAGTTGATCTTTCTCTGCACCCTAGCTATGACTGTAACACTACATTTTGCACCCTGTCCTTTCCTTCTCTATGAACGGTGTGCCTTGTCTGTATAGCGCACAAGAAACAATACAAGAAACTGATTAATGCATGTCGCAACAATGAATCAACTCAATTCAAAAACTAGTACATCTTTTGGGAGGAAACTGGAGCACCCGGAGTAAGCCCTCGCAGACACAAGGAGAATGTGCAGACTACACACAGACAGTGACCCGAGGCTGGGATCGATCCGGGTCCCTGGTACTGTGAGGCAGCAATGCACTTTGCCACTGTGCCATGCCCACGGTGGAGATGATGTTGGGGTGAATTGCATGCTCCTGGTGCATTGTTCACTTGTCCTTAACAGTCATTCATCTATCATAGAAAGAAATCATAGAAACCCTACAGTGCAGAAAGAGGCCATTCAGCCCATCGAGTCTGCACCGACAACAATCCCACCCAGGCCCTACCCCCCTATCCCTATATATTTATCCACTAATCCCTCTAACCTACATATCCCTGGACACAAAGGGACAATTTTAGCATGGCCAATCAACCTAACCTGCACATTTTTGGACCGTGGGAGGAAACCGAAGCAGCCGGAGGAAACCCACGCAGACACGAGGAGAACATGCAAACTCCACACAGACAGTGACCCAAGCTGGGAATCGAACTGGGTCCCTGTGAAGCAGCAATGCTAACCACTGTGCTACCATGCCACGCATGCTATACGTTGAGTTAGCAGGAGTTCATCTTCGAGAGGAAGATTCTTCGATGTCAGACTTTTCATGAGCAGTGAACATCTCAAGACAACATGAACTGTGGTCACCATTGTCATAGAACATAGAACAATACAGCACAAACAGGCCCTTCGGCCCATGAGTTGCGCCGATCACATCTACCAATCCACAGACCTATCTATAACCCCCTATCCTATTCGTTTCCATATGCTCATCCAGAAGTCTTTTAAAAGACTCTGAGAGTCCACCCAATCTATTCCTCTCAACATTTTATAAACTTCTATCAGGTCGCCTCTCAACCTACATCTCTCCAGTGAGAAGAGTCCCAGCTCCCTCAACCTATCTTCATAAGGCCTGCCTCCCAATCCAGGCAGCATCCTTGTCATGCAGAAAATGCGGCTTATCGATTTGTGCACAGCGAGGTCCAACAAACTGCAACATGTTAATAACCTGATAATAATTATTATTTAGTGTGATATGGATTCAGAGCATCATAGAATCCCTACAGTGCAGAAGGAGGCCATTTGGCCCATTGAGCCTGCACTGACAACATTGCTACCGAGATTCTTTCCTGGTAAACTGCTAATCGCCTGATACTAAGGGGCAATTTAGCATGGCCAATCCACCTGATCTGCACATCTTTGGACACTAAGAAGCAGTTTAGCATGGCCAATCCATCTAACCTGCACATCTTTGGACACTAAAGAGCAATTTAGCATGGCCAATCCACCTAACCTGCACATTCTTGGACACTAAGGGGCAATTTAGCATGGCCAATCCACCTAACACACACATCTTTGGACACTAAGGGGCAATTTAGAATGGTCAATTTACCTAGCCTAATTGTTGACTTTCTTTCTTTCTCTTCAAGCCCAGAGTAGGCCATCGACGTAGCTAACTCTGAGTGCCTACTGCATTACCAACTCAGTCACACTATGATAATGGAAATGAAGGTTAAATTTGTACACTGAAGGAATATCGTGCTGAAGGCTGAAAGCTGGATTGAAGAGACAATGAGGTGAAGATTATGATTCCACACATACCCTGAAAAAGGGTCAAGTTGACAAACTACGGCAGAGAACAGAACCAGAGCTTGAAAGTCGAATGAATCAACATAAATTTAAACCAGATATCTGAATAATTTCATTAGCTGACAAACCTTTGGAATAATTTATTGGGACGGGGATGTAGAAACGGAAAAATTAAATCAGTGATGGGAGAGTAATCCACACTGAAACATAACATTCCAAAGAATGTATTTGAAATCTCGATCTCCAGAAGTGATGTCAATGAAACAGGTAGATTGAGCAATAAGGATCTAACTAAACGTTGATCCCAGCATTGGGTGGCACAGTGGCACTGTGGTTAGCAGAGCTACCACACAGAGCGAGGACCTGGATTCGATTCCTGGCTTGGATTATTGTTTTTATGGAATCCGCACATTCTCCCCATGTCAGCATGGGTTTCCTCCAAAAGTGCATTGGCCATGTTAAATTATCCCTCAGTGTTACCGAACAGGCACCAGAATGTGGAGATTTTCACAGTGACTTCATTGCAGTGTTAATGTCATCCGACTTGTATTACTTATCAATAAAATTTTAAGCTTTCCCTTTCAATTCCTCTCAGGAACCTGATGTGCTACGCAATGTGATTTTGTTGTGGTCGGCTGCGCGCCCCTTCGTAAAGGGGTAGGACGTGGCTAGCATGATGGCTTAGGGGTTAGCACTGCTGCTTCACAACAACAGAGACCGGGGTTTGAGTCCCAGCTTGGGCCACTGCCTGTGCGGAGTTTGCACGTTCTCCCAGTGTCTGCGTGGGTTTCCTGCAGGTTCTCCACTTTCATCGCGCAGTCGGAAGATGTGCAGGTTAGGTGGATTGGCCATGCTAAATCATCCCTTTAGTGTCAGGGGTATTAACAGGTTAACTATGTGGGGTTATTGCAATAGGACCTGGGTGGGATTGCTGACAGTTCAGGCTCGATAGGCCAAATGGCTTCCTGTAAGGAATCTATGATTTTATGACTTCGAATTGGAAGACAATTATTCACCTTTGCTTGGAGGTTGAGGCTCGATCTGATCCCCACCACCACCACCCTCCTCTATAGTCCCCACCCCTGCCACCCTTGTCCCTCCCAAACCCCACCCCACCTCACCCTCTGCATTGTCCCCATTCACCCTGGCAGGTTACCCCCATGTCTTTCTAGTTGCTTACAGCTTAGAAACCAACCTCACAGCTCTGAGCCTGTGTTTATATCCCAGACAAGACTCTCTCTCCCCTGTTTCCTCTAACCCGATCAACAGAAATTTCTATTGCTCTCTTTCCCTCATTGCTGATCTCACTCCTTCTTAAATGAATTTGTACCATTTGCCTGAATCACTCCTTGTGGTCGCATTGCGATAGGACGCAATTAAGTCACAGGCTGGTAAGGTTAACCATTACAGAATGCACAAGAAACACAGTATTAGCACTGCTGCCTCACAGCGCCAGTGACCCGGGTTCGATTCCCGGCTCGGGTTACTGTCTGTGTAGAGTCTGGATGTTCTCTCTGTGTCTGTGTGGGATTCTCTGGGTGCTCCAGTTTCCTCCCATTGTCCAAAAGGTGTTAGGTTGATTGGCCATTAGTTGTGGGGGGCAGTGTTTGGGGGTGAGGACGGCATTGTAGCACGGGGACCTGGGTTCGATTCCCGGCTCGGGTCACTGTCTGTGTGGAGTTTACACATTCTCCTCGTGTCTGCATGGGTTTCCTCTGGGTGCTCTGGTTTCTCCCACAGTCCAAAGATGAGTGGGGTTAGGTTGACTGGCTTTGCTAAAATTAACCCTTAATGTCCTGAGATGTGTAGGTTAGAAGAATTAGTGGGTAAAATATGTCAGTAGTTAGCACTGCTGCCTCATGGTGCCAGGGACTTGGGTTCAATTCTGGCGTCAGGCAACAGTCTGTGCAGAATCTGCATGTTCTCCCCATGTCTGTGTGGGTGTCTTCTGGGTGCACCGATTTCCTCCCACAATCCAAGAATGTGTAGCTTGGGTGGATTAGCCATGATAAATTGCCCTTAGTGTCCAAAGATGTGCAGGTTAGGTGGATTGGCCATGCTAAATGTGTGAAATTACAGGGATAGGGCAGGGAAGAGAGCCTGGGTAAGAAACTCCATCAGAGAGTCAGTGCAGGCTCAATGGGCCAAATGGCCTCTGCTGCACTGTAAAAATTCTATGATTCTAGGAAATTTGGCATGTCAGCTATGACTATCACCAACTTTTGTAGATGCATCGTAAAAAGTATTCTTTCTGTTTGTATCGCAACTTGGTATGACTTCTGCTCTGACCAAGACTGCAAGAAGTGACAAAAGGTCATGAATGAATCCAATCCATCAATCATCCTTTAACTCTGTCTGCACTTCCTGCTGCCTCAGAAAAGCAGCCAGTATAATTAAGGACTACATGCATACCAGACATTCTCTCTTCCACCTTAGGAAAAAGATACAGGAGTCTGAGGTTACGTACCAAATGACTCAAGAACAGCTCCTTCCCTGCTGCCAACAGACTTTTGAATGGACCTACCTTGCATTAAGTTAATCTTTCTCTACACCCTAGCTATGATTGTAACACTACATCCTGCACCCTCTCCTTTCCTTGACTATGAACAGTATGCCTTGCCTGTACAGTGCGCAAGGAACATTACTTTTCACTGTTTCCCAATACATGTGACAGTAATATATCTTATCAAATCAAAATTCTATGAGCTCACTTAAGAACATAAGAAATAGGAGCAGGAGTCGGCCATCCAGGCCCTCGAACCTGCCCCGCCATTCAATAAGATCATGGCTGATCTGAAATGGATCAGTTCCACTTTCCCGCTTTCTCCCCATAACCCTTAATTCCCTTGTCTATCAGAAATCTATCTACCCATGAGTTAGATATATTCAATGAGGGAGCCTCCACCACTTTAATGGACAGAGAATTCCAGAGATTCACCACCCTTTGGGTGAAGAAGTTCCTCCTCAACTCCGTTCTAAACTGCCCCCTGCCTTATTTTGAGGCTGTGCCCTCTAGTTCTGTTTTCCTTTCTAAGTGGGAAGGATCTATATGTTCTATATGTTCTATCTCTCTACCTCTACCCTATCTAGCCACTTCATTATCTTGTAAGTCTCTAAAAGATCCCCCCTCAGCCTTCTAAACTCTAACGAGTACAGACCCAGTCTATTCAATCTCTTTTCATAGGCTAACCCCCTCTCTCCAGTATCAGCTTTCTCTGTACTCCCTCCAAGGCCAATATATCATTTCGCAAATACCATGAGACAGAGCGATGAATATGTGTGTTGAATATTTTATGACTCTCTTTAATTAGAGTAAGGATTGTGCTAAATTTGGACAGGAGAATTCCAGTGGCTTGTTTGACTCTCTGTTGTTGTTGGTAGTAACAGGGAGAGCATGTTGCACCGAATTACATCTAACAAAGACAGCTGGAAAATGTTCCTTTTTGTGGGTGGGAAGAGGATTGGGTTGGAAAAATAATAAACAGGTTTCGGTGGGGGGCAGTGGTGTGCTGCGGGGTCTCACTGGGTCAATCTCTATCCAGGTCCCACCTAATTCCACCTGGGTAACTAAGCTTTTGTGATTGAACTATCAAATATTAGTCAGGCATAGGTTAATAAAAGGAATGGCATCATCTTGTTCCATGTGCAAGATTTGTATAATGGGAGTCGTGATTCAAGCTAGAGGGTGGATTATCCAAACACTGTGGGGCTTCTACATTGATATTGCACATTCCGAAATTCTGAAGACATTCTCTGTAATTTTCTGGATGGAAAATGGTAAACTGTGGCCATAGCTCCGGCAGTTGATGTCAATAATTCCCCGTCAGAAAGTGTGTCCTTATCTAGAAAGCCTTCAGGAAGTGAGCAGCGCAGTGGCACAGTGGTTAGCACTGCTGCCTCACAGCACCAGCGACCTGAGTTCGATTCCCAACTTGGGTCACTGTCTGCTTGGAATTTGCACGTTCTCGTCCGTGTCTGTGTGGGTTTACTTTGGGTGCTCCCCCCCAACGCTCCAAAATGTTGAGGGACTTGAGATTGTTGTTCTCTTCTTTGTTGTTAATTGAGACTTACAAGAGAATTGGATAGGATAAACAGTGAGAGCCTTTTTCCTCGGATGGTGATGGCTAACACAAGGGGGCATAGCTTTAATTGAGGGATGATAAATATAGGATGGATGTCAGAGGTAGGTTCTTTACTCAGAGGGTAGTAAGGGCATGGAATGCCCTGCCTGCAGCAGTTGTGGACTTGCCAACTTTAAGGGCATTCAAATGGTCATTGGATAGACCTATGGACAACATTGGAATAGTTTAGGTTAGAAGGTCATTAGATGGGTTCCACTGGTCAGTGCAACATCGAGGGCCAAAGGGCCTGTACTGCATTGTGTTCTAAAGGTATGCGAGTTAGATGGAATGGCCATGCTAAATTGTCCCTTAGTGCCAGGGGGCTAGCTAGGGTAAATGCAACGGGGATGGGGCACTGGGTGGGACTGTGGTCGGTGCGGACTTGATAGGCTGAATGGCCTCCTTGTGCAGTGTAGGGATTCTAAGGAAGTGCTAACTGTAGGGAAATGTGAGAGTCTTAACCAAAGCTGAAAAGAGTGCATCTGTTTAGATACAGCTAGTGTAACAATTAAGCACAAATCTAAACTAAAAGGATGGTGATTCCAACCTCAAATAAATGGGGCTTGACAAACCTAGAGCGTCAGGAGGTAAAAGGAAAGATTCAGTGAGCTGCACAGACTTGCACTGGCCCAAGTGATCCAGTCTCATCATCTTCCAGAACCTGCTGCCAATGTTTTGTTTCACACACGGAGCTTTGAAACCTCCTGGGACCTTCTCGTACAGATTGATTGGCACGCTGGCGAGGGTTCTGGGTTGGAGAGGGAGCCTGTGACTCATGGCCAGGCCTGTGATTTAAATATTTACAGAGCTTTCTTCTACTCCCTGACCCTGAAATGCTTCTCCTGAACCTGAACTGCAGGTTAAGTAGAGGGAAGCAGATACGCTCCACAGCACCTGCACAGCTCACAACAATCTGTATCGATGACTGGGAAAAACCTGTGTTAGATAATGAGCTCCAGGGTGATATGTGACTGAGAGGAACTATCCTATCTCATTCTAGATAGTAATCAAACATGTTCAATTTGCTCCTCAACATTGGATTTTTCCCAAATGCCTACCTTTCTATTAAAGCCAGCCAGCTCTCTGTCTCTCTCTTATCTCATTTTATCTACCTTAACGTGAGTCAGTTCTCTATCCCTGTCTTTCTTTAACATTAGCAACCATTTCCTTGCCTCTTCCTTTGTTTTTCTTCTGCTATCTTTTTCTCTCGTTTTTTGCTTTACATTTCTCACTCTCTTTTTCTCTCATTATGCTTTTTGCTAACTATTTCACTCCCTCTCACTCTTTGCTATCTCTTTCTCTCAATACGTTTTTTGATATCTATCCTTCTTTCTTTATTCCTTTTGCTATCTCCCTCTTTATGCCTTTTGTTGTCTCCTTCTCTCTATCTCAGTATCTCTTTTGCTGCCTCTTTCTCCCTCCATCTCTATACCTTTGCAATCTCTTTCTCTCGTTCTCTCTCTCTGTGCCTTTTGCTACCTATCATTCTCACTCTCTCTTTCTCTGTATAGTTTTTGCTATCACTCTCTCTCTTTCTCTTTCTCTCGCTCTCTCTTTCTATGTCCTGTGCTATCTATCGTTCTCTCTGTTCATGCCTTTTGCCAATCCCCCCTCTCTCTCTCTCGATACTGTCTTATTCTCTCTCTTTTTCCCTTTCTATATCTTTGTAATCTCTCTCTCTCTCTCTTTCTCTTTCTCTCTCGCTCTTCCTCTTGGCCCACAACAAGTTGAAAGACAAAGAACCATTTTAAACTGGGCCTGGCTGGTAGGTTATGTACACATTCCCTTGCAAATACCTTAAAATCAGGCCGCAGGGTGCTAATGACATCACCAGGCTGCAACTCGGAGTCTGAAATAGGCTCCCACCCTCATAGACTTGGGGTGGTGGGGGGTGGGGGTGGGGGACAGTTTCAGCCAACACTGAATTACCACTGTTAACACAAGGGAGGTTTTTATGTGATGTGAGACATTCTGTAATAACAAAGGGTGATTTATTTTACCAGAGTTAAGGGTTTGATCATTCTGCCGATAAAATTGGGGAATTGTTAAACTTATGCCAGATACTCTTTGGACTTTGGACCTCGTCAGATGATTATTAGCCAATAACTGAAGGAATTAAAACCATTTAGTTCAACTACATTCCGCCATCTAGAGAGATTCGAACACTCCACAGACTGTGCCCGATAGCTTCTGCCCATCGAACTTCAATCGAGATGCTTCCCTCGACAACATCATCCGATAATATATGTGTGTTTCATGTACAATCTGGTAAAACCCAGATCACTGACTACCTGTCCTGGCTCCCCCCACCATTTCTGAACTATAATCAGTGTAGCGACACTATAGTGAAGAAAGTTCATCTCCTTTCTCAGGAAGATAAGGAAATTTGGCAT
The DNA here is from genome assembly GCA_024679065.1 of Sphyrna mokarran. Lineage (NCBI taxonomy): Eukaryota > Metazoa > Chordata > Chondrichthyes > Carcharhiniformes > Carcharhinidae > Sphyrna > Sphyrna mokarran. Next base: position 3,157,952 of record JAGIQG010000032.1, read on the forward strand.
GTCCGCCATAACTTTTAACAACTTTTACAGATGCACCGATAGAGAGCATTCTTTCTGGTTGTGTCACAGCTTGGCTCCTGCTTTGCTCAAGACCACAAGAACCTACAGAAGCATCGTGAATGTAGCCCATCACACAAACCAGCCTCCCATCCATTGACTCTGTCTACATTTCCCACTGCTTTGGAAAAGCAGCCGGCATAATAAAGGACCCCATGCACCCCGGACATTCTCTCTTCCACCTTCTTTCATTGGGAAAAGTTTGAGATCACGCACCAATCAGCTCAAGAACAGCTTCTTCCCAGCTGCCATCAGACCTTTGAATGGACCTAACTTGCATTAAGATCTTTCTGTGCACCCTGGCAATGATTGTAACACTACATTCTGCACCCTCTCCTTTCCTTCTGCCCTATATACTCAATGAGTGGTATGCTTTGTCTGCATAGCATGCAAGAAACAATACTTTTCACTGCATCCCAAGACATAATAAATTAAATATTAATCTGTGTTTCTCTTCACCCTAGTTACAATGGTAACACTACATTCTGCACCCTTCCCCTTCCTTCTCTATGAACGATATGTTCTGTCTATATAGATCACAATAAACAACACTTTTCACTGCATCTTAATACACGTGACAATAATAAATTAGATATTAACCTGAATTTCTCTACACCCTAGTGATGAAGGTAACACTACATCCAACACTCTTCCCCTTCCTTCTCTATGAACGGTATGCTCTGTCTGTATACAGTGCAATAAACAATATTTTTCACTGCCGCTGTGTTGATGGTGTTGCTTTTTGAATGAGATGCTAAACCAGTGTATCTGTTCTTTTTGCTGCATATAAACCTCTTATGGAACTATTCTGAGGAAGAGCAAAGATATCTTTCTGTAATTGTACAGGATCTTGGTGGGGCCATATCTGCAGCACTATGAGCAGTTTTGGTCTCTTCATCTGAGGAAGGATGTTCTCACTCCAGATGGAGTACAGTCTAAGTTTACCATGCTAATCCCTGCGGTGGCAGGACTGACTTATGAGAAGAGATGGAGTTGTTAGGATTTTATTGGCTAGAGTTCAGGAGAATGAGGGAGATCTCAAAAGTTCTAACAGGACTGGACAACATTGGTGCAGGAAGGATGTTCCCAATGGGGAGGGTGTACAGAACAGGGACCCAGAGTCTGAGGACACAGGGTAGAGTGTTTAGGACAGAGACTAAGAGAAATTTCTTCACTCAGAGAGTGGTGAACCTGTAAAATTCACTACCACAGAAAACTGCTGAGGCCAAAACTTTATGTTTTCAAGAAGCATTTAGATGTAGCATTTTGGGCAAAGGGGATCAAATGATAAGGGGGGGAAGGCGAGATTGGTCGATTGAGTTGGATGATTAGCCATGATCATATTGAATGATGTACAGGTTCAGAGGGCCGAATGGCCTCCTTCCACAAAAGGCTCCAACTCTGAATATAATCAAAACTTTTGGACAGGTCTGGCTTACGCACCTGGCTAGCTACCCTGGAAATGTTAGACAGGTAAAGAAAACCATGTCTAGCCCTGCATGTCTATCAAACTGACCATTTAACAACTGGTGTTGACCACTCCCTGTCCCTCCAACACGCCCCAAACTCCTGAATACCCCTTCTACTGGCCCAATGTCCAAATACCCCCTCACCCTCCGCCATTCCCCATGTCTCCCCGGCTACCCCACGCTACATTACTCAAACTTCCATCTCTCCCAGATCTCAAACTTCCCTTCCCAACCATCCAACTCATTCCTAACTGTCCATGGAATCTGATAGAATCCTTACATTACAGAAGGAGGCTATTCAGCCCATTGAGTCCGTACTGACTGCAATCCCATCTAGGCGCTATTTCTGTCACCCTGATACTAGGGTCGATTTAGCAGGGCCAATCCACCTAACCTACAGATATTTGGACTGTGGGAGGAAACCAGATCACCCACGGGAAACTCCCGCAGGCAAGGGGTATTCCACACTGACAGTGACCAAGACCGGAATTGAACCTGGGTCCCTGGCACTGTGAGGCAGCAGTGCTTACCACTATGCCACCCTGCCATCAAACATACCACCATCCCTCTGGCTCCCTATCTTGATCCTCCAATTTTCTTCCCCTGCCCCACCCAGCCTTTGGACTCCACCCCTGCCTTGACCTCAGCTTCCTAACCCCATTCTCATCCTGCCAACTTATCTCGCTTGCACCCTGCCCACCCTGCCACTCTGCTCACATAACTCACTCACACTTATTCACACTAGTCAGCACTATAAAAAATAGGTACGGTGTGGCGTGTGTCTTAGGAGGGAAGATTCTGAGAGAGGGTACATGCCACGTTTCTGTAGAGGCCTGGTTTGGAGAACCGCTAAGAAGTCTCACAACACCAGATTAAAGTCCAAAGGGTCTATTTGTAGCAAATACCACAAGCTTTCGGAACTGGTTGTTCTTTCGTTAGCTGGGTGGGAGTTCTTCAGGAGAACCGGGCCAGAAGTGCAGAGTTCCCATCATGATGGAAAAGAATTGAGACAACCTGACAGTGATCGCCAGTCACTCATGACTATCCCATCAGAATTATAGGAGGGCGAGAAGGGATCTTATGGAAATCTATAAAATTCCAACGGGGTTGGACAGGATAGATTCAGGAAGAATGTTCCCAGTGGTAGGGGAGGTCATAGTTGAGGATAAGGGGCAAACTTTTTAGGATTAAGTTAAAGAGAAATTTCTTCACATAGAGGGTGGTGAATGTGTTGAGTTCACTACCACAGAAAGTAGTTGAGGCTAAAACATTGTAGCTGGGATTTTACTGTCGGAATTTTACTGCAACGGGAATCGGAGCAGGGGAGGGGCAGACCATGGAAAGATCCAGTGACATCAGGCGGGATGAGCGAGGATCATTGCCCCATGCGATTTCAGGAAGAAATGGGGACGGTTCTTGGAGATGAAGGGATCAAGGGACATAAAAGGAAGTGTGGAATCAGGATATTGGGCAGGATTTCCCAGCCGCGCTCACCCCAATATTCAGAAAATCCTGCCCAATATCCTGATTCCACACTTCCTTTTATGTCCCTTGATCCCTTCATCTCCAAGAACCGTCCCCATTTCTTCCTGAAATCGCATGGGGCAATGATCCTCGCTCATCCCGCCTGATGTCACTGGATCTTTCCATGGTCTGCCCCTCCCCTGCTCCGATTCCCGTTGCAGTAAAATTCCGACAGTAAAATCCCAGCTACAATGTTTTAGCCTCAACTACTTTCTGTGGTAGTGAACTCAACACATTCACCACCCTCTATGTGAAGAAATTTCTCTTTAACTTAATCCTAAAAAGTTTGCCCCTTATCCCAGCCGCGCTCACCCCAATATTCAGAAAATCCTGCCCAAGATCTTTGCACGGTTCGCCACATGCCTGCTCCCATTCCCGTGGTGGGTGGGATGCGACGGGAAGAACCCTCCCATGAATCTGATGGTCGGCCATAATCATAATGAGTGACGGAGCAGATTCAAAGGGCTGAATGGCCTCCTCTTGCTTCTAGTTACTACATTGCTGTTTATGGGATCTTGCTGTGTTAAAAAATCAGACGCTCATTTTACCCCAGTGCGACAGTAACCCCACTTCGCAAAGCGCACAGCTGGTTGTGAAATACTTTGGGAAGTCCTGTGATCGTGAAGGCATGACATAAATGAAGAGCTTTCTGTATTTAATCGCCAGCATAAAATCTTCCAGGAGCTAGTACAATCAGGAGCCATAATAAAATGTAATAAAGTGTAATCTGTTTCCTTTTTTTGCTTCAGGAACATGTTGTATTTAAGAGTGATAGCCTGCTGCAGTTTTATAAATACTGGTATTGCTGAAAAAGATTGACCACAAATAAAAAGCAGTTTTAATATGACTAGCTGGTCTATCATAAGGATATAAAGAACTTGATTTGAAGTCAGTTAAAATACATTTAGAAAGCCATACTGTACTATATAGATGTTCCACAAGCACACATTTGTCAGTTTGGTAAATTACGTGTTTTAATATTTTGAAAATACTTTCAAAATTGTCCACTGGCAGTTGCATGACTAAAAGAATCTTAATTTGTAGATTCTCCTCAGCGCTGCGGCCAACTGCAGAATTTCACCACAGTGATTAGTTTATGGGCAAGGCCAGTTTTGTGAACAAAGAACAAAGAACAAAACAGCACGGGAAACAGGGCCTTAGGCCCAGTGACCCCGCGCTGCCAATCCGATGTTCCCACCTCTAGCCGTGATCCCTATCCATGTTTATAGATCTATGGATTAAAAACCAAATTTGAAACAATTTAGGGAGAATCTGTTTTGCCAATTAGCCTAAGAGCACATTTTTGGGATGTGGGAGGAAACCGGAGCACCCGGAGAAAACCCACGCAAGCACGGGGAGAATGCGCAAACTCCGACAGACACAGGCCCAAATCCATGTATCTGCACAGCACAGCGATAGTCACTGAGCTGTCGTATTGCCCATCAAATGGTCCAGGTCAAGCGTACACTAACGACGTGAAGCACTAGGATACTCTCGAAAAAAAATCCAAGAGCAGCCCTCTCACGACCCATCGCGTGTATGCCCCTTGTTAGACAACAAGGTGGACCAAAGCACCTGTAGGATAAAAACAAGTACATCAATATCATCATCTATTTACACACTTCCCAGGGACTCCCAAGGCTCATGATCCCTATTTAAATCAGTTTTCTATACCCCTCCATTCCCATTCTGTTCATGTGCCCATCTAAGTATTTCTTAAATAACTCCAGAGTACCTGCCTCCACCACTTTACTTGGCAGCGCATTCCAGTGTAAACCCATCTTCCAGTGCAACGTTTTTTTAAATTGGTGCTGGGCGGCTCTGTTGCCTCACAGCACCAGGGACCTGGGTTCGATCCCAGCCTTTGATTGACTGTCTGGATGGAGTTAGCACGTTCTCCCCGTGTCTGAGTGGGTTTCCTCCAGGTGCACCGGTTTCCTCCCACAGTCCAAAGTCTATCCATCCCTCCCTCCGTACATTCCTCCATCCATTCATTCAAATCGCCCATGCATTAACCTATCTCCTGCAGATGCACCAGTTTCCTCCCACAATCCAAAGATGTGCAGATTAGATGGCTTGGCCGTGCTAAACAGCCACTTAATGCCAAAAGGTAGAGAATCATAGAAAATTACAGCTCAGAAATGGGCCTTTTGGCCCTTCTTGTCTGTATCAAACCATTTTTTGCCTATTCCACTGACCTGCACTTGGACCATATCCCTTCAATCCGAAATTCAATCCCTTTGGGGATTGAATTTCGGAGCCGCAACGTCATGTTGTAACTGTACAAAACTCTAGTGCGGCCGCACTTGGAGTATTGTGTGCAGTTCTGGTCCCCACATTATAAGAAAGATGTGGAGGCATTGGAGAGGGTACAGAGGAGGTTTACCAGGATGTTGCCTGGTATGGAGGGCAGGTCTTATGAGGAGAGGCTGAGGGATTTGAGGTTGTTTTCGTTAGAAAGGAGGCGGCTAAGAGGAGACCTTATCGAAACATATAAGATGATTAGAGGTTTAGATAGGGTGGACAGTGATAGCCTTTTTCCTAGGATGGAGAAAGCTAGCATGAGGGGACACAGCTTTAAATTAGGGGTGATAGTTATAGGACGGATATCAGAGGCAGGTTCTTTACCCAAAGGGTGGTTCGGGAGTGGAATGCCCTGCCTGCAGCAGTTGTAGATGCGCCAAGTTTGGTGGCGTTTAAGAGGTTAGTTGATAAGTATATGGAAGAGAAGGGAATGGTTTAGTTTGGAGGGGCATTGCTTTTTATATTGGTCGGCGCAACATCGAAGGCCGAAGGGCCTGTTCTGTGCTGTAATGTTCTATGTTCTATGTTCTATGTTCTTCACATCCTTCTCATCCATGTACCTGTCCAAATTTTTCTTATTTTTCACCTAATTTTCTTATTGACTTATTTTCAACTAGCTAACACATCAAAGATGTGTAGGCTAGGTGGATTGGCCATGCTAAGTTGCCTCTTATTGTCCAAAGATAAGTAGATTTGATGGATTGGCCTTACTGAATTGCCTCTTAGTGTCCAAAGATGTGTAGGTTAGGTGTATTGGCCATTCTAAATTGCCCCTCAATGTTCAAAGATGTGTAGGTTAGGTGGATTGGTCATGCTAAGTTGCCCCTCAATGTTCAAAGATGTGTAGGTTAGGTGGATTGGTCATGCTAAATTGCCCTTTAGTGACCCAAGATGTGCAGCTTGGATGGACTAGCTGTGGCAAATGTGTGGGGTTACGGGGATAGGTCAGGAGCACCTGGGTAAAATGCTCTGGCTGAGAGTCAGTGCAGACTTGATGGGCCGAATGGCCTTTTCTGCCCTGTAGCAATTCTATGATTCTATGAGTGTTAAAGATTACAGTAACTTGACATGATGTAACATGCACTTAAAGCTTTTTGCTTGACCTCTTAAAATGTTTTGGCCACTTACAGGTAAGTATAGTGACCAGAAATACTAAGCCACATGCTTCCAAAGGGATCCTGCTCATGAACCTATCTCTAAAAAGATTCCAAATTGCGATGAATCCTACGGCTTTCTGACGTTAACGTTCATTATTTAATAAATGTCATGATAGCTACATTCTTTCCCTTTCAGTGATCTTAATGGTTAGGTCATGCTTTGCTGAAGAATGACTTAGCAAAGGTTTTTAAAGGTTAGTTAAACTGGAGCTTTGAAAAAGGCTGATCCAGACCACAAAACTCTATTCTGTCTCCAAAGATGGCGTCAGACCTGCTGAGATCTTCCAGCCCTGTCTGTTTTTTGTTGCGAGTGCTTTTCATTAAGTCAAAAAACTGTCATGCTGTTAAAGGATTGTCCAGCTGTCAAGAAGCTGTCAAACTGTCAAGGAACTATCTAAGGATACGAGGTGAGTTGGCATGGAAGTAGCAACGATAAAAAGTGGTGGATGTGGGGAAATGGGTTACTAATTAATTGACAGAGGTATAAAGTGCCAGGGGGATGTGGGGCATAGGCAACATAATGGGTTTGGGAAGAGGGGAATGGGTTGGCATAGAGATAGGAGCCATGGAGTGGGTAGAATGACACAGGTTGGCATAAGAGTGTGCGGCATGGGCATAGTTTAGCAGAGATTAGCATAGATGGGACATAGGGAATGAATGAGGGGGAGTGAGGGGGTGAGGAACGGGGCGATATTTTTGTATTATTCTTCTTTTAAAATTAGCTCAGTAATGTGCCAAAACACAGAGACAAGTTTCCCCCAGTCCCCTATGTCGAAGGAAGAATGTGCTCGTCTTAGAGAAGGTCCAGGAGGAGGATCACGAGAATGATTCCAGGATTGAAGAGCTTGTCATATAAGGACCCTGGGCCTGTACTCAATGGAGTTTAGAAGGGAGATCTTATTGGAACTTACAGAATACTGGAAGGCCTGGTTAGAGTGGATATGGAGAAGATGCTTCCATTAGTAACAGGGACTTGGGTCTGAGAGAACAGTCTCGAAATAAAGGATCAGGAGAAATTTCTTCAGTAAAGGGCACAGAATTCATTGCCACAGAATGCTGTGGAAGCTAAGAAATTAAGTTCTTTTATATTCATTTGTAAGAGATGGGCATTGCTTTCTGGGCCAGCATTATTGCCCATCCCTTGAGAAGATGGTGGTGAGCTGCCACCTTGAATTGCTTCACTCCATGTGCTGGGGGTTGACTCACTATGCCGTTAGGGAGGGAATTCCAGGATTTTGAACCATAGACTGCAAAGAAATGGTGATATACTTCTAAGTGAGGATGATGATTTGGAGCTTAAGGGTGGCACAATAGCACAGTGGTTAGCACGGCTGCTTCACAGCTCCAGTGTCCTGGGTTCAATTCCCAGATTGGTTCACCGTCTCTATGGAGTTTGCACATTCTCCTCGTGTCTGCATGGATTTCCTCCGGGTGTTCAGGTTTCCTCCAACAGTCCAAAGATGTGCGGGTTAAGGTTGATTGGCCATGCTAAGAAATTGCCTCTTAGTGTCAAGGGATGTGAAATTTAGAGAGATTAGTGGATATAATAGGTAGAGATATGGGGGTAGGGCTTGGGTGGGATTGTGTTCAGTGCAGACTCGATGGGCTGAAGGGCCTCTTTCTGCACCATATGATTCTATCACTTATGATCTTGGAGTGAGTGGCTTGGAGGGGAATTTGTATTTAAGACAGAGAATAGATAGGCTCCTGATTGGTAAGGGGATCAAAGGTTATGGGGAAGAAGAAAAGAGAAGGAGATTGAGAAATGTATCACCTTGATTGATCGGCAGAATTGATGGGCCAATTGGCCTAATTCTGCTCCTATAACTTATGGTCTCTGCACACAGCAGGGTTTCCACCCTGAAGATGGCCTCTTTACAAATCGGATTCTCAGAGGTTGGATTTTCCCCAGCTCTGTGCAGCTAAGCCACAAGTGGAAAGCTGGCCCACAGTCACGTCTCAATGGTTATTGATGAAATAAATCAAGAAAATCTTTCCAATTGGTTGCGGGGAAACAGAAACCAGAGGGCATAACTCTGAAAATCATCGCTGAAAGAGTGAACAGAGAGGTCGGGGGAATGTTTTCAGAGAGATTAGGATGTAATGCCCCATCAGAAACACTGGCCGACTCAAAATCCATTGCAGATGAGAGGTAAGTGATGATGATACATGGGACGTGATTGAAATTAATCAATGTGAAACTGCTGAAGCAGAGAATTGGACAGAACAGAGCAGAGAATAGAAGAGAGGTAGATAAATAAACATTTCGGAGGTGGGGCAATAGAGATAGGGAAGGTGGCCAGCTTTCAAAGCTCGCTCACAGAGCTAGTACAGGTGGATGGGCTAAATGGACAGCGTTTTAGAATCACAGGCTCTCTACAGTGCATGAAGAAGGCCATTTGTCCCGATGACCCTGCACCTATCCCACCCTATCCCCATAACCCCATGTATTTACCCTACCTAATCCCCTGACACCAATTTAACATGGCCAATCCATTTAACCCGCACATCTTTGGAATATGGGAGGAAACCAGAGCACCCGGAGGAAACCTATTAGACGAGGGGAGAACATGCAGACTCCACACAGACAGTAACCCAAGCCAGGAATTGACTCCAAGTACTGTGAGGCAGCATGGCTAACCCACTATGCCACCGTACCACTCTTTGTCCTGCCAATAGTGGGCATTAGCAAATATGCCATCAAGCCGTGCAGGACAGTGGTATCTCATGATGCGGTGTGCCATCATGCTGCCATAAGAACATAAGAAATGGGAGCAGGAGTCGGCCATCCAGCCCCTCGAGCCTGCCCCGCCATTCAATAAGATCATGGCTGATCTGAAGTGGATCAGTTCCACCTTCCTGCTTTCTCCCCATAACCCTTAATTCCCTTATTGATCAGAAATCTATCTACCCGTGACTTAAATATACTCAATAAAGTAGCCTCCACCGCTTCAATGGGCAGAGAATTCCAGAGATTCACCATCCTTTGAGTGAAGAAGTTCCTCCTCATCTCCTTCTAAACTGCACCCCCCCACCTCCTTATTTTGAGGCTGTGACCTCTAGTTCTGGTTTCCTTTCTGAGTGGGAAGAATCTCTCTACCTCTACCTTATGTAGCCCCTTCATTATCTTATAAGTCTCTATAAGATCCCCCCCCCTCAGCCTTCTAAATTCTAACGAGTACAGGCCCAGTCTGTTTAATCTCTCCTCATACGCTAACTCCCTCCTCTCCGGTATCAGCCTGGTGAACCTTCTCTGTACTCCCTCCAAGGCCAATATATCCTTATGCAAATGCGGCAACCAAAACTACACACAGTACTCCAGTTGCGGCCTCACCAGTGCCCTGTACAGTTGCCAATCTCTCATTGGCGGTGGCTAACTGTTGTACGTACAATACGCAAACACAACACAGTCTCAGTAAAAGGTGGACAATCCAAGCCTCTGACTTTACTACCTTCATTTGGAAACGTTTCAGTTACCTGGTACCATGCCAGCCAATGTGGAGGTGGAGTAACTGCCCTGTCCAGTTGGTGGGACATGCGGAGGATAGCCAGGTAAAGTTGTACTTGCCATATCACGGCCTGAAAAAAAAAACAAACAGAACCTTATATACTGATTACATTGGAGTGCTTTAGCGTGTATGTGTATGTGTTTAAGTTTTTAAAGTTTATTTATTAGTGTCACAATTCGGCTTACATTAGGCCAGGAATTGAACCCATGTCTCGAGCAACAGTGAGGCACAGTACTAACCAGTGTGCCACCATGGTGTGTGTGTGTGTCTGTCTGTCTGTCTGTCTGTATACATGTATGTACATGTGTATGCGCATGTGTGTGTGGGTGTGTATGTGTGTATATGTGTGTGTGTGTATGTGTATATATATGTGTGTGTGTGTATATGTGTGTGTGTATGTGTGTGTATGTACATGTGTGTATATGTGTGTGTGCATGCATGTATGTACGCATGTGTGTGTATGATTGCTTATGTGTGTGTGTATGTGTATGTACATGTGTGTGTATGTGTGTGTGCGTGTATGTAAACGTGTGTCCATGTGTGTGTGTCCATGTGCCCAATTATGGATGTGTTGCATCAGTCATCATTACCCACCAATCCCTGTAACCTACGCATCTCAGGACACTAAGGGGCAATTTCTTAGCCTGGCCAATCAACCTAACCCGCACATCTTTGGACTGTGGGATGAAACCCACTGTGAACCAGCAGTGCTAACCACTGTGCTACCGTGCCGCACTGCTGCCTCACTGTGCCAGGGACCCAGGTTCGATTCCTGGTTGGGATCACTGTCTGTGTGAAGTTTGCATGTTCTCCTCATGTCTGCCTGGGTTTCCTCCGGATGCTCTGGAATGCTTTTCCTCACAGTGTGGTGGAGGCAGGTTCAACATAGGCAATCAGAAGGAAATTAGGCAGTTAGTTGCAAAGGAAGCAGGTGCAGGGTGACCAGGAGAAGGCGGAGAATGGCACTGAGTGCTCATTTGGCGAGCCAGTGCAGATGAGATGGGCCAAATGGCCTCTTCCTGTGCAATAACATTTCGGTGAATCACTCTGACCCCGGGCTCCTCCTTTTCTTCAGTCGACAGTCTCAGATAACCACCCTGATGACTATGTTTAATCTATGGTGCTAAGCAGAGCACCATAGATGAAACAATTAAGATACCATAAAGAATTGTCATTAACTGACCAGTAATTAGGCTGGTGATTAATAAATTGCAAACATTTTATTATCTGGTGCTCTCTGCAAAATATGGATGAGCTGAAATGCTGAGCCAGAGTAGAATGACTTCTCATGAGCAGTTTAAAGCACATACACACAGATGCATGCACACACTGGTATGTGTACACATACAGATATACATACATGCATGTATACACACAAGGTACATACACGCGTACACATATACACACACACACACACATAAACACAGATGCACACACACACACAAGTGCATGCACATGCATACACACACATGCACACACAGACGTGTCCACATGCATGTGCACACATTATGCACATACACACACACAGATGCACATACACACAAGTGCATGCACATGCATACACGCACATGCATGCACACACTCACAGATGTGCCCACATGCATGTGCACACACAATGCACATACTCATACACACATACACACACACACACAGATACACACACACACAGGTACATGCTGTGGAAATGCCTGGTGTTGTGAGACTTCACACAGGTACATGCACATACATGTGTACACACAGATGTACACATGTGCATGTGTACACACAATGTACACACACACAAACACAGATGCACACACACATAGGTGCATGCACATGCATGCACACACACAGGCATGCACACATGCACATGCACACACAATGCACATAAATACACACACACACACAGATGCACACACACATAGAATCATAGAATCCCTACAGTACAGGAGGAGGCCACTCAGCCCATCGAGCCCACCCCAACAACAATTCCACCCAGGCCCGATCTCTGTAACCCTCCTTATTTACCCTACTTGTCCCCTTGACACTAAGCGGCAATTTAGAACAAAGAACAAAGAACAAAACAGCACGGGAAACAGGCCCTTCGGCCCAACGAGCCTGCGCTGCCACCCCGATGTTCCCATCTCTACCTGCGATCCCTGTCCATGTTTATAGATCTATGGATTAAAAACCAAATTTGAGACAATTTAGGGAGAATTTGTTTGGCCAATTAGCCTAAGAGCACATCTTTGGGATATGGGAGGAAACCGGAGCTCCCGGAGAAAACCCACGCAAGCACGGGGAGAATGCGCAAACTCCCACAGACACAGGCCCAAATCCATGTATCTGCACAGCACAGCGATAGTCACTGCGCTGTCGTGTTGCCCATCAAATGGTCCAGGTCAAGCGTACACTAACGACGTGAAGCACTAGGATACTCTCGAAAAAAATCCAAGAGCAGCCTCTCACGACCCATCGCGTGTATGCCCCTCGTTAGACAACAAGGTGGACCAAAGCACCTGTAGGATAAAAACAATTACATCAATATCATCATTTATTTACACACTTCCCAGGGACTCCCAAGGCTCACGATCCCGATTTTAAATCAGTTTTCTAAACCCCTCCATTCCCATTCTGTTCATGTGCCCATCTAAGTATTTCTTAAATAACTCCAGAGTACCTGCCTCCACCACTTTACTTGGCAGCGCATTCCATACCCCCACCACCCTCTGTGTGAAAAAACTCCCTCTCGCATCCAAATTATACCTTACCCCCCTCACCCTAAGCCCGTGACCCCTCGTGCTATTTGAGTCCATCCTAGGAAAAAGCTTAAACCTGTTTACTCTATCTATCCCCTTCAAAATCTTGTACACCTCTATCAGATCTCCTCTAAGTCTACGTCTTTTTAAGGAAAACAGTCCCAATTTGCCTAATCTCTCCTCGTAACTCAGACCTTCCATACCAGGCAGCATCCTGGTAAACCTCCTCTGCACTCTCTCCAGAGTCTCCACGTCCTTCCGGTAGTAAGGCGACCAGAACTGGACGCAGTATTCCAATGAGGTCTAATCAACGTTTTATACAACTGCAACATTAAAGGCCAGCTCTTGTACTCTATACCCATTCCTATAAAGGCTAGCATACTATATGCTTTCTTCACAACCTTCTCCACTTGCTCTGCCACCTTCAGAGACTTGTTCACCTGCACCCCCAGGTCCCTCTGCGTTTCTATACTCTTAATAGGTCTATCCTTTATCATATACCTCCCCCCTACATTCTTTCTCCCGAAATGCATCACCTCACATTTATCAGGATTGAATTCTATCTGCCCAAGCTACCAGCCTATCTATGTCCTGCTGCATCGCCTGACAATGCTCCTCACTATCCGCAAGTCCAGCCTTCTTTGTATTGTCTGCAAACTTGCTGATCACTCCACTTACTCCCTCTTCCAAGTCATTTATATATATTACAAATAGAAGAGGTCCCAGTACCGAGCCTTGCGGCACACCACTAGTGACCGACCTCCAGCTAGAGCAACACCCTTCCACTATTACTGTCTGTCTCCTATTACCAAGCCAGTTACTTATCCATCTAGCTACCTGTCCTTGTATCCCATTTGCTTTAACCTTCTCGGCTAACCTCCCATGAGGGACTTTGTCAAATGCCTTACTAAAATCCATATAGACAACATCAACGGCTCGCCCTTCATCCACCGTTATCGTCACCTCCTCAAAAAATTCTACCAGATTTGTAAGGCACGACCTCCCCTTAACAAATCCATGCTGCGTATCCGTAATCAGATTGCAACGCTCTAAGTACCTATACATTCTATCTCTAAGAATCCCCTCCAACAGCTTCCCTACCACTGACGTCAAAATCACTGGCTTATAATTTCCAGGGTTATCCCTACTACCCTTTTTAAACAACGGTACAACATTAGCTATTCTCCAGTCCTCTGGGACCTTACCTGTGTCCAAGGAAGAGACAAAGATTTGCGTCAGAGGCCCAGCAATTTCACCTCACACCTCCCTAAGCAGTCTGGGATAAATGCCATCAGGCCCAGGAGATTTATCAGTTTTAATGCTACCTAGAAGCTCTAACACTTCCTCCCTCGGTATGGATATTTCCTTCAACTGGTCCACAGCTCCCTCAGAGACAGGAGCTGTCAACAAGCCCCTCTCCTTCGTGAATACCGACGCAAAGTATTCATTCAGGACGTCCGCCATTCCCTCGGGCTCTAAGCACAGTTCCCCTCCTCTGTCCCTAAGAAGTCCGATTTTTCCTCTAACCACCCTTTTATTGCTAACATAGGAATAAAAGGACTTTGGGTTTTTCTTAATTCTATCCGCCAAAATCATTTCATGCCCCCTTTTTGCCCTTCTAACTCCCTGTTTGAGCTCCCTCCTACTCTCTCCATATTCCTTCAATGCTGTCTCGGTTCCCAGCTGCTTCGACCTATCATATGCTTCTCTTTTCTTCCTAACCAAGTCCTCAATATCCCTAGTAATCCACGGCTCTCTAATCCTACCTTTCCCATCTTTCCTCTTGGCCGGCACATACTTATCTAATCCACCCAACATGCACATTGTTGGACATTGTGAGGAAACTCGAGCACCCAGAGGGAACCCACAGAGAGAGTGTGGACACTCCGCACAGACAGTGACCCTGTGTCTGGCCGCTGTGAGGCAGCAGTGCTAACCCCTGTACACACATATGTGAGTGCGCTCACTACGGATACTTCGTAATAAAATATATAAAATCTCATTAGCCCTGGCTTATGTTGTATTTATGTAGAGCACTTAACATGTACATTTCAAACTATTTTCTTCAATGTCTTCAAGATCCAAATAAAAATAAAGGGATCAACATTTCAGCTAAAACAGCATACTTCAGAATTCCGTATCAGCTAAAACAGCATACTTCAGAATTCCGTATCAATGTGTCAAGTGTTCATACATCAGTATTGAAGATCATTCTCACTGTGCCATGATTCCAGCAGGAAGTTCTGACTGAGCAAGGGCGTTCTGTGATGGGCTGCATATTCCTTGTACAAATCCCTCATGCATGTGAGAGGGGGATCAGAGGCAAGAGGGAGGCTGTTTTCATCCTCTTCAAACTGTGGGGATTTCATTCTTATGTAGAGAATGGCAAAGAGTGCAGGCAGATGGAGAGCAGCGATGGGAGAATGAGAGATGGGCAGAGAGAAGTAACCAGCATTTTTGTAAGAAAGAAAGAAAGATAGAATTTAATCAGTCATAAATCGGTGTGTTTTTAATGTATCAAAAAATCTCAAGACTCACCCTTCGTCCCCGAATGGAGGTAATTAACGAGAGCAGGCGGCCAGAAATTGGATTGAAAAAATAATACTGGAGGGGAAAAGGAGGTGAAGGGAGTGGTGATATAGTTTGGAAAGGGAAGAGGAAGTGAAAGAACTTTAACAGTGCAACTCAGCACTGCTGCCCAGGGACCCAGGGTTCGATTCCCGGCTTGGGTCACTGTCTGTGCAGAGTCTGTACATTCTCCCCATGTTTGCATGGGTTTCCTCCAGATATTCTGGTTTCCTTCCACAGTCCAAAAGATGTGCTGGTTAGATTGACTGTGCTAAATTGCCCCTTAGTGTCAGAGCGATAGGCAGGGTAAATACGAGGTGTTATGAGGATAGGGCACGGGTGGGTGTTAGTGCAGACCCAATGGGCTGAATGGCCTCCTTCTGCACTGTAGGGATTCTATGAACATCTGTGACTCTGGCAGATTCACACCAGGACAAATTCAGAGGATCAGAGTGTGCAAGTTAGCTGGCTAGGTGCATTGATTGCGCTAAATTCTCCCCCAGTGTACCTGAACAGGCGCCGGAGTGTGGCAACTTGGGGTAACTTCAATGCGGTGTTAGTGTCAGCCTACTTGTGACTAATAAATAAACTTTAACTTTTAAGTTGTGGAAGGGTGTCAGCAAAGAGAAGTGCTGGAAGGGCTGAGGGCAAGGACGAATCTGAAGAAGGGAATAAGTGTTCCATCAGGGAGAAGATTTTAGGTATGTAAAATGGGCCCTACACTGTTTACAGCCGAGGGCTGTAAAGTGTGCTGAGAGAAATCTCCTATAACTTGAAATTGAATTCCTCAATTTCCTTCCCAAACCTGACAAACATCTGCAATCTCTGCACACCTCCAGACTTGGCTTGTTGCACATCTCCAACTTCCTTTGCTCCATCATTGATGGCCAAGTCTTCATTTATTTATTAACTCAACTCAGGAACTAGCTACTATACCATTACCCTCAACCTGCTCACCTCTCTCCTTCAAGTTGCTCCTTCAGACCTGCTAACCTTCACGCTAAACTGCGCCAGGCAATGTCCTTGTGAAGCACAAATGGGACTTGTTCCATTTAACGCACTCACCAACATTTTCCAGCTCTTCCCTCTAGTGGGATCTTCCAGTCCCACCGATGGTGACCACCCCCGCCCCTGTGGTGCGTTCCCCCATGGCAGAAGGTACGCTGCATGCAAAATTCCGCAGACATCGGCAGGACTGGAAGATTTTACCACCGGCCAATCTTCACCGCAGGAAAGTCCGCTGCAGGGGGTCTAGAAAATACCTCTGTTATGCAAATACAGATTGGCAGAAATTTTCTGGCCTTGTTCACAGCTGGGATTTTCCAGCACCGCTGCAAGTGAATGGACTTTTGGCTGGAACGCCAAATTTTCCCTTCTCACACGCGACAGGTTCTGCAGCAGGCGGGACTGATGAATCCTGCCCAGTGATTCAAAATTTCTATCAAGAGGGGTTGTTTTCCTTGGAGGTTGAGCGGGGGGCTGTGATTGAGAAGTATAAAATGATGAGGGGCATAGATAGAGCAGATAGGAAGAAAGTCATCCCCTGGATTCAGGAATCAATACCAGGGGCACAGATTTAAGGTGAGGGATGGGAGGTTTGGAGGGAACGTGAGGAAAAGATTTTTCACCCAGAGAGTGGTGGGAGTTTGGAACTCACTGCCTGAAAGGGTGGTGGAGGCAGGAACCCTCATAACATTTAAGAAGTATTTAGAACACGAGGCCAAATGCTGGAAAATGGGGTTAGAATAATTAAAATTAAAATGCTGAAGATGTTGGAATCTGAAAGAGAAACAGAAAATGCCCAAAAAATCTCAACAGGTCTGACAGCATCTATGGAGAGAGAGTAGAGCCAAAATTTTCCAATGTTATAGTCCGTACACTCGGGGTATCGAATATAAAAGTTGGAGTGTTATGGTATGGTTATATAAAGCATTAGTGAGGCCGAATTTAGAATATTGTGTACAGTTTTGGTCACTTAGTTACAGGGAGGATGTAAGTAAAGTTGAAAGAGCGCAGAGAAGGTTCACAAGAATGTTGAGAAGCTGAATTACAGAAAGAGATAGAATAGTTTAGGACTTTATTCCCTGGAATGTAGAAGAATGAGGGGAGATTTGATAGAGGTGTATAAGATTTTGATGGGTATCGATAGAGTGAATGCAAGCAGGCTTTTTCCACTGAGGCTGGGGGAGAAAAAAAACCAGAGGGCATGGGTTAAGGGTGAAAGGAGAAAAATTTAAAGGGAATATTAGGGGGGGATTCTTCCACAGAGAGTGGTGGGAATGTGGAATGAGCTATCGGATAAAGTGGTAAATGTGGGGTCACTTTTAACATTTAAGAAAAACTTGGACAGGTTCATGGATGAGACGGGTGTGGAGGGATATGGTTCAAGTGCAGGTCAGGCAAAAAATGGTTTGGCACAGACAAGAAGGGCCAAAAGGCCTGTTTCTGAGCTGTAATTTTCTATGGTTCTATGGTTCTCTTTTGAGTTGAGATGACTCTTCGTAGAACATAGAATCCCCACAGTGCAGAAAGAACACATTCAGCCCATCAAGTCTGCACAATAACAATCCCACCCAGGACATTTCCCCGTAACTACACATATTTACCCCGCTAATCCCTTTAATCTACACATTCCAAGACATTAAGGGGCAATTTAGCATGGCCAAGTAAACTAACCCATACATCTTTGGACTTCATCAGAACCTGGTGGTTTGTCTTTGAACAGCACAGTCATGATGGGCTGAAGGGCCTTTTTTATGCTGAATGCCTCAATAACTCGATTAATATAACGACTTTCACAAACTCATTACATCCTAAAACTTCTTGCCCTCCGGTTTTTGGGGAGTGACATAAGCTAATGTAACTGAATAGTTGTGCATAGCAAGGGCCAACAAGCAGCGCAGAACAGAAGCAGCTTGCATCTGGGCTCTCATTGGAGGAACCACATCTCAAAGCACTTTGCAAACTTGGAAAGAAAAGGGAAAATGCACAATGTTTCAAAGAAGGAGCCATTTGGAGAGGCAGCCAAAAAACTCAGACAAATCCTGAAACCAAAAGAGAAAATGCTGAAAAATCTCAGCAGGTCTGGCAGCATCTGTAAAGAGAGAAAAAAGCTGACGTTTCGAGTCCAGATGACCCTTTGTCAAAGCTGGCAAGTCCTGAAATGAGAGCATTAATGGTTAACCTGGTTCAGCATTAATGGTTAACCTCTCAATGTCCTCCCCTACAATCAAGCTCCTATTAGTACATGTTTCCAGTGCCAAACTTAAAGAAGTCTAGGTGGTATGAGTTCTTGGTTTAAACCTCTTTGACAATTCAGGATGTTAACAGAAATGAAATGGCACTCTCATTCCAACTCAGACTCACAAGCAACATAAATCTTCCAAGCACAATTGTAAGCATTGATTGGAAAACACTGATTGTTTTGACTGTAACCAAAGGTAGCTTTCTGTCACCGCTCAGCTATTTAATTCTGTATCCATGCTCTGCGCTTTAATCTCCATAGAATGGAGAAGGTAAGCCCCCAGCCCATTAGTCTGTCCAGGGACTTCCTCCCAGCCCATCTGCTGTGGACATAGTTTATTGTTGAGCTACACTCAGGTATTGCTCTGTAAGAGTTGCAAATTCCTGTTGCTTAATGCTCAGACTCTTGCTGTTTTGTTAATTCACCTTGCTCCAATACCTGAGAAGATTCTTTTGCAGTTGTACAACCTAAGCTGCTCCTGATTTAAGTTTGCCCAACCCCGTGGGATTCACACACTGAACATCTTTACAAAGCACGCCCCCTTTCCTGTGGTGAGCAGGATGGGAAAATTCCACCCCAGTGGAACTTGACCTGCATCGAGCTTGTTTGAACAAAGAACAGCACAGCACAAGAGTAGACCCTCTAAGCCAGTGCCAATTACATTGTCCTATCTACACCAACCACTTGTACCTCTCTATTGCCCATCTGTTTATGGTATGGAATGCGCTGCCAAGTAAAGTGGTGGGGGCAGGCACTCTGGAGTTATTTAAGAAATACTTAGATGGGCACATGAGCAGAATGGGAATAGAGAGGTATAGGAAACTGATTTAAAATAGGGATCATGAGCCTTGGGAGTTCCTGAGAAGTGTGTAAATAGATGATGATATTGATGTACTTGTTTTTATCCTACAGGTACTTTGGTCCACCCTGTTGTCTAATGAGGGACATACACGCGATGGGTCGTGAGAGGGCTGCTCTTGGATTTTTTTTGAGAGTATCCTAGTGCTTCATGTCGTTAGTGTACGCTTGACCTGGACCATTTGATGGGCAACACGACAGCTCAGTGACTATCGCTGTGCTGTGCAGATACATGGATTTGGCCTGTGTCTGTGGGAGTTTGCGCATTCTCCCCGTGCTTGCGTGGGTTTTCTCCGGGTGCTCCGGTTTCCTCCCACATCCCAAAGATGTGCTCTTAGGCTAATTGGCAAAACAAATTCTCCCTAAATTGTCTGAAATTTGGTTTTTAATCCATAGATCTATAAACATTGACAGGGATCACGGGTAGAGGTGGGAACATCGGGGTGGCGGCACGGGTTCGTTGGGCCAAAGGGCCTGTTTCCCGTGCTGTTTGGTTCTTTGTTCTTTGTTCTTTGTTTATGTGTCTATCCAGATAAGTCTTAAATCTCGCTATCGTATCTGCCTCAACCACCCAAATTGGTAATGCATTCCAGGCCCCCACCAGCCTCTGTGTAAAAAAACTTCCTCCGCACATCTTCATTGACCATTTCCACCTTTACTTTGAACCCTTATATTTATCATTTTTACATAAGAAATAGCAGGAGTCGGCCATCCAGCCCCTCGAGCCTGCTCCGCCATTCAATAAGATCACGGCTGATCTGATAGTGGTTCAGTTCCACTTACCTGCCTGCTCCCCATAAACCTTAATTCCCTTATTGATAAGAAATCTATCTATCTGTGACTTAAACACATTTAACGAGGTAGTCTCCATTGCTTCAATGGGCAGAGAATTCCAAAGATTCACCATCCTCTGAAAGAAGAAGTTCCTCCTCAACTCTGTTCTAAATTGACTCCCCCTTATTTTGAGACTGTGCCCTCTCGTTCTCGCTTCCTTCCTGTTTGCATATAGTTCTTTCTTTGAGGGTGTCACAGTGGCAAGTATTAGATTTGTCAGCAATGTTATGAGGACATGAAAGGTGTAATATGTAATAATTTGTTGGTTGAGTTCATTTGTGGGACATGGGCATCGCTGGCTGGCTAACATTCATTGCCCACCTCTAGTTGCCTGCAGGCAGTTGAGAGTCAACCACATTGCTGGAGTCACATGTAGGCCAGACCAGGGTAAGGACTGCAGATTTCCTTCCCTAATGGACATTAGTGAACCAGATAGATTTTTCTGACAATGGTTTCATGGTCCTTAGTAGATTCTTAAATCCAGATATTTTTTGTTGAAATCAAATTTCACCATTTGCTGTGGTGGGATTTGAACCCGGGTCCTCAGAGCAGCAGCTGAGTTTCTGGATTAATAGTCTAGTGATAATATCACTAAGCCATCACCTTCTGTGTTTCATTGATGGAGATGTTTGTTTTCTTTATTGTTAAAATACAATTTCTTTCTGAATCTGTACAGTCATTCACTCTTGTACAACATGATGGAAAATTGGTATATTGGTATATTCTGAAGTCAGACGAGACCCCAATCATTTTCTATTTTGACACTAATGTGACGATATGGGGGCAAATTTTCTCCTTGTGCCCATCACAGGGTGGGCAAGGGTAGAACCAGGAAATGATCCGTTGACCTCGAATGGGAATTTCGTTGACCTCGAGTATGGAGCGCGGCTGGAAAAATCCCATCCATGATGTCCCATTCAAGGTGCGATTCTACTGACAAACTGGGAAGGCTTTATCAAAACAAACTTTATTCAACAATACAGTTTTACTATAACAAATGAACTAGGTTAACATTTACCAATTGAAATACTTAAACATGACAAGATACAATGTCAATCACTAACCTATCCAATCAAGCAATATTTCTCTTATAGAGTTAAACCTCTCTTTATTTCTAGATAGCAAAAACACATGCATATTTGCTTTGACTTACGTTAATAGTCTGGAAGCCTTTGGAGAGACAGAGAGCAAGAGAGAAAGAGACGGAAACAGAGACAGAGAGACACTGGCTGCAATTCTCTCATCCCGCTCACCCTGGGAATTTTAGCGGACAGGAAGTGGACAAATAAAGGTCCATTGAAGTCAGATGGGAATCTCTGGTTTTCAGGCAGGCGTGGCCGGGGAATCCTGCCCATTGTTTTCTTCTGGGGGCCCAGGCAGCAACTGCTTGTATTTCAAAATGAAAGCAAAACTGTTTTTTCCTGCATTAACCTCCCCCATTAATCACCTGATTTTGTCCCTGCCAATCAACTTAATCAAAAAGCTCACGTGACTCTGCATACCTTGTCTCAAATCCCAGGAGATCCTAAATAAACAAAACGACCATTAGCTCTATCAAGTAACGCATTCCTAGCTCAAATCAGTTAGTTTTTTGAATTCTTCAGCCCTTAAGTTGCACAGATCCTCAGACAAATCAACTCTTGTAGAAAAACACCATCCCTTAAAGTAGCCCAACTTAGATATAATGTATCAAATAGTACAGTGCCATCACAATTGTAAATTAGTTTGTAGATGCTTTCTGTCAGGATAGAGATTGATTTTAATGCGAAGAACAGGTTAAATTGTTTTAGTCAGTGCCATTATCTTCTCCTCTCCGGTTTCTATTTCCTTGTTGGCATCAGGCACTAACTCTTAGAAAACAATTTTGGCAATTTTGAAGTAATTTCAGAGATAGATGAGGAGAAATGTTTTCTCTCTGTGAATCTCTGGAACTTTCTTCCTCAAAAGACAGAGGAAGCAAAGTCTTTGCATGTCTTGAAGGCTGAGGTAGATCGATTCTTGATTTCGGGTAGGCCGGAATGTGAGGTTAAAGTTACAGTGAGGCTTGGGTGGCCCACACCTAAGAACATAAGAAATAGGAGCAGGAGTTGGCCATCCAGCCCCTCGAGCCTGCCCCGCCATTCAATAAGATCATGGATGATCAGAAGTGGATCAGTCCCACTTTCCCACCTTCTCCCCTTAATTCCCTTGTCTATCAGAAATCTATCTACCTGTGATCTAAATATATTCAGCGAGGAAGCCTCCATCACTTCAATGGTGGAGAATTCCAGAGATTCACCACTCTTTGAGTGAAGAAGTTCCTCCTTAGCTCTGATCTAAGCAGCATCCCCCCCCCCACACTTTATTTTGAGGCTGTGCCCTCTAGTTCTGCTATCCTCTCTAAGTGGGAAGAATCTCTCTACCTCTACCCTATCCAGCCCATTCATTATCTTGTAAGTCTCTATAAGATCCCCCCTCAGCCTTCTAAACTCCAACGAGTACAGGCCCAGTCTATTCAATCCCTCCTCAAAGGCTAACCCCCTCATCTTCGGTTTCAGCCTGATGAACCTTCTCTGTACTCCCTCCAAAGCCAATATATCCTTTCGTAAATGTGGGAACCAAAACTGCACACAGTACTCCAGCATTATAGACCGGTGAGTC